>OZ018399.1:24235586-24361322 GCA_963969525.1 Ontholestes murinus
CTCTCGAAATTTATTCGTTAGTTTCAGTAGTAGACTCATTAGTCTCTGATTCAGTTTAGTTACATCAAATTTAAAACTTCTTTTTTATTTCAATAATTTTCAGTCAAAAAAGAAGCCATCATACTTTACTTATGACATTTTTAGTAGTAAAATGCAAACATTCATTTGATTATAGTTGCATATAACATGGGTACTTAGCTTATTATTATTTTGATTTTGCAGATTTTAATTAATAATTTGTTTCTTGGTCGAAAGAATTCTTTGATAATTCTTTTGAAATCCTTAATTGCGGTTGTTCAACAAGTTATTAAGGAGCAATAAAAAATTATCTTTATTGTTTTAGAAAATTACATGCATTGACCTAATCATAATATTTGTGATGATTTGAGAGTGTCGTGTAATAGTAATAAGTAAGCTATCCCTGTGGTATCGAAAAAACAAATATAAACTTAACTTAAAGAAGTCTTAATTTAAAATAGTCTACAGCAATAAGTCTTAGATATATAGGTGTTATATGGGTGGCACCAGCGCCTGTCCCACCGCGACCTTTTCAGACCAGCTCTAGCTTTGCCTCTTTGATTAGTCCTATTAACCCTGCCAGAGGGGCTTCTGAATAGGTCTCCGCACTTGGGTTTTAGTGCCCAGCTTTTAATATCTAATCCTTGCTAGGCCACCGCAGTGACATAGGATGTGGAACGTGTCCTCTTCTTCCTCTAAGCAGAATCTGCATGATGCTTCTTCCACCAGGCCTATTTTGCTCATATATCTGTTGAGCTTGCAGTGTCCTGTCATCAGACCTACTATTTTTTGACCATTTTTCTGTCTTGGTTTAGTAGTTCAGTTGTGAATTTTCGCCTGTCTGTCCTGGCGAGTTCGTCCGCCAGGTATGGGCTGTGTCTTCACCCATTTTTTATGGATCGTATGGACTGCGGGTTTGGACAAGCCTTGTTTGGTCAGTTCTGCTTTGTCATTCCTCGGATGTCCTCCGTGTTCTGGAACCCATATGATTGTTACTTTTTTGTGCCAAGTTCATTAAGAGCACGTATACACCCCCACACTAGCTTAGATTCGACCTGTGTGGAGCTTAGTGCTCTTAGCAGCGCCTGGCTGTCGGCGAATATAGCAATTGACCTACTTTTGGTGTCTTGTCTTGCTTTTTCTCTTGTCCAGTGGTGAAGAGCTATCGCTTCTGCTTGGAACACCGTGGTGTCCTTGGCAAGAATGTTAGAAATCTTTGTGTCGGGTTTTGTACCGTATATACCTGCTCCTACCCCTTTGTCGGTCTTTGAGCCGTCCGTGAACCAGTATGATTCTGCATCACTTGGCATCGCTGTAATCGCGTTAGCCTTAAGCTCTTCTTTTAGCCGTTGGTATTTTTTATGATCGGATTATGGGCGTCTGTCCTTGCATCAGTCTATATGATACGGACCTAGCTTCTCCTTGAATAAAGATGTGTAATGGTGATATGTTTAAGATGACTTCTAGGACTGCTGTTGGGGTGGTGCATAGGGCTCCTGTTGTACTGAGACATGCTAGTCTTTGTGTACTGCTCAGGTGACCTATCGCCCCCTTTTGCTTTGTCCTAGTCCACTACACCACTGCTCCATAGGCTATCATGGATCTTATCATCCTGGTGTAGAGCCATAAAGCCATTTTAGAGTTTAGGCCCCAATTTTTTCCGCAAATTCTGCGACACCTACCTAATGATATTGATGTTTTTTGGTGGCTTTTGTGATATGTAGTCTCCACGTCATTTTGGCGTCGAAGGTTACTCCCAGTTACTTTGCCTCCCCTATGAAGGGAAATTTCGAACCCCCAAGCGTCAGTGGCTTTAGGCCTTGCACTGCTCGTCTTTTTGTAAAGATGACAATTTGTGTTTTTTGGGGATTGATTGCCAGTCGCTCCTGTTTGCACCAATTGTCTACTATATTTAGGGCTCTTTATGCTCGTTCCGAGACAACTCTCGCGAACTGGTCCCTGATGACAATGGCTAGGTCATCAATGTACCCTAGGCAGTGGATATCGTCTTTGGACGGTTTTCCTAGAATGTCATCTACTAGTGTTGCCCATAGCACTGGAGACAGCACACCTCCTTGTGGGCAGCCTCCCCCTGCCTTAGCCTTAATGGTATGGCCCCCTAAAGTGGATATGATTGTTCTTTTCTCTAGGCTGGCCTTGATCCATTGGCAAAGTCTTGGCGGGACTCCTTTCCTTGCTTGTGCCTCCACGAGAGAGGTTGTTGTGACGTTGTTAAACGCCTCTTCTATATTCAGAAATGTGGCCATGGCTATATCTTTTTCTTCCATTGACTTTGTGATGAGCCTGTTTAGGTCGTCCAGCGCCGAGTCCGTTGACTTACCCGGCTGGATCTTTCCCCAGTATCTCGTCCCTTATGTGCCTATGTATCAATTTTTCCATTGTTTTTAGTAAGAATGAAGATAGGCTGATAGGTCTGTATGACTTTGGAGTTAGATCAGCTATTCTGCCTACCTTGGGCAGGTAGATTACCCTTACGCTTTGCCCTGATTTTGATATATATCCCCATGCCAGGCAGGCTTTGAAGATTTTTGACAGGTGCGGCACCAGTTCCTCTATACCCATTTGTAATAGAATGGGATAAATCTTATAACAGTAAGTCTTACTAAGACTACAAAACAAATTACTTGTTGAAACAACTGGCTAATACCTAGACTGATATTGAATGATACAAAATTAATTTGCGTGTTACACATAGTACAACTATCAAAGCAACACTAGTTTGATTTAAATTATTTCTGTTCAATAAACTAATAAATTATAAAATGTACTTTAGACTGTTCGAACGTGAATATAACCTGAAAAGTTATTAACAAAAATTGAATTTACACTGATTTCATTAAATGAAACTAGCAAGAGCAATTAAATAATCTAGCATTCAAGTTTATAATCATCTGCATCTGTTTTGTAGTAAGACTCGTTGTAGATTCCCAAAATGTTTTCCTATTTTTATTAGTTAATTAAAGAATTTTAATATATTTTATTAAAAAAGTCAATTAAATTATGTTTATTTATTTACTTATTTATTCGTACCTATATATACGAAGAAAGTAATTACAAAAAGCGGATATAACAACTCAAACCTTATCTTTATTTCTGTATTAGAACAGACTTCTTTAGAAAGTTTTTTTTAGATACATTTTCTCTTCGTAAATGATACTCGATGACTCTTTCAAACAATATTGTTGTACTATTCGCCACGCCTCTCATTTGCCTAATATGCTATTTATCTTTTCTTTAAAATATTCTTTAAAGTGATTTTTAGTATTTTTCTTGGATTTATGATTCCTTTAGTTTATGTTCTTTTATATTCGCTTACACATATTTTTTTTCTTTTATATACGTTTAGTCTATATTTCTACATCATGTTCATTCTTGGCGAGGGTAGTCACTTCCTATTTCAGCTGTGTTCTCGTCTTTGTGTTTGATTTTTGAGTTCGCTATTATAATAATAACAATACTAATAATAAATTTATTGCCCACACAGAAAATGAGTCCCAATTACATGACAACTTAAATGCAATACAGCTATTTGTTAATTATACTAATTATAGCATCAAATAATTTTACATTATGTTCTAAACAAGAAATTACTAAATCAAATTTATTGCATAAAGTATCACATGTTACTACAAATATTTTTTTTAACGGAGAATTTTAATAATTCGATGGGAAGTTACATTAAATGTTGGCTTCTGTCTGCTTCTGAAGGACGGTACATGCAGTCGAATTTTGTAAAAGATGTCGGGAGAGTTAATTAAACTATGTAGTAATTAAAAAGGAACACCAATGCCTGCCCTTTATCGACGGTATTTAAGCGATTCAACATTAAATAATTACAGTAATGTATTATGATCAAAACCTCTAATTGGATAATAATTTCTAACTTGAAATACTGCATTGTACAGCTTCCAGAAGTTAGTACTGTTGCTGATTTTTGGGGATACCATATCAATGCAGCATACCTTAACTTGGCAAGCATATATGCATAATATATAGTTTTTATTATATATGGTTTTTAAGAATTTGACAAATTCCGACAAATGAAGCCAAAACATTTGAAAGCAAAATTAACAGTCTCAACATGTTTGTTAAAGGGCAATTTGCAATCAAAATATGCGTCAAGATCCTTTAAAACTGTTACTTTTTATATTGATGTGTTATTGATACAATAATTGAGTAAAAGATGACTTGATTTAATAGTAAAAGACATATATTTACAGCTCAGTTTCCCGACACCAATCAGACATTTTATCTAAGTTATTTTTTAGAATTGACAATCACTTATATTATTAACTTCAGAATAAATTTTAAGATCATCTGCATAAAAATATGTTCATACTCCAATTTTCAGAAAGATTATTAATAAAAATATTGAACAACAAAGAGCTTAGGATTGAACCTTGTGGAATGGTGGGAAGTAGGAAGAAGATTTGAAACTTTTAAGATTGATGACTCACTTTCAGCTGAGAATGCATCGATAATTTTGCTGATTTGCAAAAACCAAAGTTACTTAAGAATATTGTGATCAACTTTATCAAACGCTTTCGACAAATCTTTGTAGACAACATCAAGTTGCCCAGCATTATCGAGTGATTCAGCAATATTATGAGTAATTATAAATAGATTACTCATTGTTGAGCGAGCGGGTACAAAACCATGCTGTTTAATAGATATGTAGGATTCAATAATAATTGATTTCATTAATACTGTACATGTAAATCAATATTTAATTGACACATTTAATTTACACTTAATAATAATTGTTTCAACATACTCTGGCTTCTTCAGGTGAAGAAATGATACCTAAAGTTATATAATTATTAAACAAAAACACGACGGTTTAGAGTTATGCTTTATTTTGTAGATACACTGCTACAATTGTTTCACCACACTGATGCTTCATTAGGCAGATGAATTATTAATCTGTTTGATGAAGCCATAGCATAGCAGTGTATCTTCAAAATAGAGCAAAACTCTAAACAGTCGTGTTTTTGTTTAATAATTGCATGATGGAGTTTCGCCAAGTGTCAGCCTCATTAATGCGATATATAAAGTTATATGTTCACACTATTTATACTAGATATGTGGTGGTGGTTTTCTAGTTAAATAAGTTTAATAGTGGTGAGTTACAGAGGTTTATGGGTTATTAAGTAGTTTTTTATTATTTATTTCTATGCTCTCTGGATAGTCCTGAAAGTCGTTCTTTTATTAGGTAGTATTTTCAACTTAAATAGCTTTTCATGTCTATTTCTTCTTTCGTTTAATAATATTCCGGTTGTATTTCACTATATTGAGCTTAATTTGTTTTCTCTTTACTCTTTCTAATAATTTTATCTATTGAATTGTTCGTTTTAAATGACTATTTTATATTTAGACCTCAAACCACAAATAGTTTTAGATAGTTATATTCAATGATTATGTTAGGCTTTGTACAATAATAAATAGAGTTGTCTTCCACCCTAGCAATTACTTGCAATTTAAGGAAACATAAATATTCATCGTTATTCGTAAATTGTATATTATTTTAAATACTTCTTGTCACGATACGATCAATCCAAAATGTTCTCCTTATCATAAAACGTAAGTTAAAGATCTATCTCTAAACTTGAATGTTGTTCAATATTTAAAGTCTACTGGTTATCATCAGCAAATGACGATTTGCTTTATTGATGACTGATACAGCTGTAAATCATTAAAACTAACATTATTATGCTACAAAAAAGTTTAAACTTAAACTTTTGGATGTGAAGTTTAAAACAAAAAATCTTATTTGAAGAAAACGGAAACACTATGTCTATACTAGTGGCATTGACGTGATTAATAACTTTAAAGGCTTTAATTGCGTTAAAAAAGGACCAACCTTTATAAAATACAATTACAACCGTTCACATACCCACTATCATAATTAATTTCATGCACGAATTGTTTTCCGTTTTCTGGTCGCCTTGTATATAATTTTGAAGATGTAAAGTGGTCACCTGACTTGACGGTGTGCAACATCTTTTAGAATACCAATCGCGTGTTAATCAGTCAAAATCATGAACTAAGGAGCGCAATAAGGGGAAAAATTGTATCTAATGCAAGAATTTAATTCAAAAAAATTAAAATTGCTCTTATTATTTAACCAGAATTTGCAGATTTGTTTCCTGCGACTTGGCCGAGACGTTGTAAATTGGTTCTTTAGAACCATTAAAACTTTCGAAGATTTAATCCGAACTGTAACCATGAAAATTCTTAACCTGCACTGCGAATATATAAATATACTTCAAAATCTATCTATAACTAGATGAAATAAACTATAATAAGTTATACGTCGTATATGGCATAAGTTATAAAAAAATTATTAATAAAAGACCAAATGATTGTTTTATTTTATATTTATGCTTAGTTCCAAGTTTCACCCACTATCATTGTCCTAATATATTTGAAAACATGGCCATCGGGCACATTCTAAAAACGAAGAGAAAAATCTGAATACAAATATGTTAACAAATATAAAATAGCAATTTTCATTGAAATTTTTGTATATTTTATGATGCACGGCTAAAAGTTATAAGTAGAAATTAAAATATAAACTTGTTAATATATTTTCTAAAAAACAACAAAATAAAAAGTCATATAGTTAAGAGGATGCATCAAAAGCTACTGACTACTGACCGACGAACGGTTGATTAAGCCAGGATTAGAGAAAATTCCGAGGCGTTGTTCAGAAACTTAAATTACCTTTTATAAAAATTCATTCGAATACCTCAATGATTGTAATCGGCTATAATTGGAATGTACCCGAGAAACGATGTCATTGGTTCTCGAGAAATACAATTGGAAGTCAGTCGACTATCAACGCAACAAGAACTTGATTTTAACCCTATTAATAGTTGGCACAATAATATCCATTAATTTAAAAATATAATGTAAAATTATGTGTTTTGTGTATTTAAACACACTTAGAAAACATCGTAATTAATTAACTGTTTTCTTTAATTGTTTTCCATCATTCTCCTAAATTTGATTTTACTTTATTATGTGTGGTTAGAATGTAGCCTTTTAGGTATTTAATATCGCATAATACATTTTAAAATGGAAACGGAAACAAATGACTTTGGCGATTTAACTACAATGTAAAACAAAAACAATCGTGACATCTGAATATATCATAAACCTACACACACTTACCGAACAAGTAATTCCATCCCACTCAATTATCGTTTGTGAGTTATTCGAAGAAAAATTGGGACGAAATTGAAAACAAAGTTTAAGTATTATTATTTTTCTATATGTGACTGAAATTTTGTTGTTAATAATTTTATGTACAATTTTGGAATGTTGTGAAAGCATATTGGAATAAATAAATAAATAATTTCTTCGAGCTTTACTGCACCGCTGTTTAACAATTATCCAAGCATTTACATTATTAGAACAACTACTTTTCTTACTGCAGCATCTTCAAGCATTGCTTTAGTTATATAGCTAATAACTGCAGTCGCATGACTAAAATCGCAGGATTTTTGCGCTCTTATTATTAAAAATCGACGATAATTCGATTTTATTTAATTCGATTTTTTGGTCTAGAATGACGCACGCAATTTTTCACACAATTTTACTAACGAGTTATTATACAGCGAAATACCTGTCTGGAGATATTCATTACGTAACAACTTTTGTGATGCGTTTAAAATACGATACGAGCACAAAAACGTGCTGCAGTCGAAGTTAAAATCAATATGTGGGGTATATAGAATGCAAAATAAATGAACATTTTATTAAAAATTAGTTATGTAGACTGTTCAACGGCGCTGTCAGAAATTTCAGAAATCATTAGATAAGAAAATTATTGGTGTTAAAAATAAATCATGACGTAAAACATCAGGATAAATATAAATATGTTATACAATTTAAAAAAAACATCATATTATCATAAATATTATACACTTACGCGAGCTTATGAAAAAAGTTGCGGTGTCGGCGGTGAGGTGTGAAAATTGCAATCAACAGTGGTAAAGAATATTACATTAATGGATTTAAAAGTGCAGTTGGAAGATCGAGATTTGTTTACAATAAGCAAAAACGTATCTTACATGGTAACACTGTAAAAGAAAGGCCATACATCAAATACAATTTATTCGGATAATAGCAGTAATTTCATCAATCAATCAAGGAAATTCTGAAAGTTTGATTTAAAAATCCACAATTCTTGAAGAAAAATAACTCAATAATCTAGATCCATAAAAAATGAAAAATCAGTTTCAGGTAAACTTGCCAGAAAATTCTAAAAATTTAGAAAAAATCTAATTAGAAAAGAAAAGAAAGAAAGAAAAAGAAATAGTAGATATTTCTTAAAAATGTTAGATTTTTTTTTAATCCAGAAAAAATTACTAGTTATTTAAAAAAAATAGTTTCTAGAAGTTCTACAAATCTTGATTAAAAATTATTATTAAATAATTAACTAAAATTCAATAAGAACATTCTGATAAAATAAAACATGTAATGTTGGAAAATGCATTGAGGAGAAATTTCCATAAAAATCCAACAGAACAAATAAAAATTAAATATACAAATTTTTCCCATTGAATCTTACATCTTAGTTTAACCTAATAACATAAATTAATCTTAATGTAATATTAAAAAATTGTTACAAATAAACATGAAATTACTGGTAAATTCTAAAAATTTGGAAGAAATCTTTTTTGAAAACTCCCATCAAATAGAACAAGGAATGAAATAAAACTTTTCGAGTAATAAAAGAAAAAGAATGACAGAAAAGTAAATATTTCAATTTTAGAACAAATATTGTAGATAAATACTAGATATTTTGAAGAAAATTTTCTAGAAAACTCTATCAGAATGATTTTGGAAGAAAAGTTTTTTGAAAACTCAGATAGAACAAGGAATGGAATGGATTTTTTCGAGTAACAAAAGAAAAAGAATGACAAAAAAGTAAATATTTTAATTTTAGAACAAATATTGTAGACAGTTACTAGAAATTTTGAAGAAAAGTTTCTAGAAAACTCTATCAGAATGATGTTGAAGTAAGTGTCATGTTCTAGAAATCTCAAGAAAGAGTTTTTAGAAAATTATAAGCGAATTAATAAGTTGTTGAAAAGTACTAAAACTCTGAAAGAAAATTCCGGGAAAATTCTCACAAAATAATAAAGAAATAAAGAAAACATGAAAAAAATATTTCACCTAATCGGACAGCGTAATTTCATGACCTTTTACTTTAGAAGCTTTAATATTAGGCTTCCTACGATTAATAATAGGTACCATCACAGTTTTGTACGGATTAACATTGAAGCCTTCCCTCAGACACTATTTTACTATGGTATTGTGGGCGTCTTGGGACGATATAATATTGTCATATTTACCCCTTATGGCAATTGCTATGTCATCAGCATAACCTTGCATACAATAACCCTTATCGACCAAGATTGTTAGGTCGTCCACCACGATACATTATAGCAGGGGCATAGCATTTTGCTGTCGTTACTGTTTCTGATTCGCTCCTTATACCTGTGGTGATCTTACGGTTTTCAAGTAATTCATCTTATTGTGGGTATGTCGATACCCTTCTTGGAAAAGGAGCCATTCCACAGTTTTGAACATGAAAATGCCTAATACAATTTCCTTGTGCTATAGTGAAGCATGTATGCCTGTTGTGAGGCTGTAAAGTACATCTACAGTGGATTTGCCAAGTTGATAGGGAAACTGCTGCCTATGGAACGGATTAGTCTGTATGGCACTGCTTCTTATATCGTTGTCTATAATTTTCTCCATGACTTTTAGGAGAAAGGAGGTAAGGTTAATTGACCAGTGGGACCTCATCGGGTAGCCTTTGGTACGCTTTGGAAATAAATATCATCCTAGCTTCTTTCCATTTTATTGGAATATAGCCTAGCCTAAAGCTGAGTTTGTAAATTGCATATAGGTAGGGAGCTATAATATCTAGCCCCAGCTGCAGCAGTGCAGGAAAAATATCATCTGGGCCTGGTGATTTAAAGGATGTAAAGCTACCAACTGCCAATTCATTTTTTTTATTTGGTAATGAGTTTACCAGCCTTACTTTTGCTTTGTCTGCAGCAATGTTTTCTTGGGAGTCCACAGATGTTGAGCCTGGGAAGTGCGCCTTTAGCAGAACACTGAGACTTT
This sequence comes from Ontholestes murinus, assembly GCA_963969525.1. Classification (NCBI taxonomy): domain Eukaryota; kingdom Metazoa; phylum Arthropoda; class Insecta; order Coleoptera; family Staphylinidae; genus Ontholestes; species Ontholestes murinus. The sequence continues at coordinate 24,245,769 of OZ018399.1, forward strand.
CTTTAGGCCCCTCTGCATAACTCCCATCCGGTTTTTTTAATTAGAGCCTAGCTGTTGGGGTCGTGTCAGTAAATCTCTCGCAGAACGTTCTCCATGTTTTCCTTTTCGATTTCCACAACTTCTTGTTATATTCCGACAGTGCTTGTCTATAGGCTTCCTAGTTGCCTGTTTTCTTTGCAAGTTTTGGCTTGCATCTCTAGGCAATCTAAATACTTGTTTTACCAGGGAATATCCCTGGAAGGAGATCTCTTTTTAACGGACAACTGGATACATACGCCTTTAGGGTGCTATTACTGAACAGAGCCGCTGCTGTTCCTAGCTCATCTGTGGTTTTTATGTTGAGGTAGAGATCATTTCCATCCTCGTTTATTCTGCCCACAATGACTTCACTTACGATTTCGATTTGTTCCGTAGTCATCTGGCCTTCTTGTATTAAAACTATTTAATGCCAGTTGTTGCCAGGCTGTAAGATACAATGTTGCCAGCGGTGCTAGACACTGTTTGCCTTTTTTTCCCTTTTGGCCGTGGCTGTATCCGCTGAACTTCCAACTGATACTATGTCATCTCGAACAAGCGTATTAACAATTAAAAAAACTTTTGATGTTAATGTATATAATCAACAGGGGAAAAATCGTATTTTGAATTTTTTTCTAAAAGTAATAAAAACATATGGAAATGCTTATATTAAAAGCTCTTGCTGGAATATTGTCCAAATCTTCTTTCCCAGTCGTCACCAACAACCATCAATCACATTACTGTAGCTGAACGCACTGCCCTGTGCAACCTCACTAAACTTCCTCCCCCAAATAACCCGCTAAATAATCCATCAAATACAATCCTTTACGAATCCACAAATATCATCCTTATCAATGATCGCCTACATTACCTATCCACTAAAAGAATATATAACCCTTCTAATTTCAACACCCTTAAAATCATTGTTCTCCTCGAAACCCCCCTATCCCCCTTATACAGAAAGACCAAGGGGTCGATAGAACATTTACAGATAATATTATTTTTTGTAATAATTGAAAAATATGTATACGAGTATGTATTCCATTATGTACAAAAAATCTGTAAATAAAGATCAAAAATACAATTCAATACTATGTGCTTAATTGCTATCAACAATTTTGATTACTAAACTTTGTTTATTTTATTATATAATTCCATAACCTTACACATATAATAAATTGTTGTTTAGAGCGCGAATAATTTCCTACACTTGATTATCATATTTGCCCCAATGACCAATTAGTATTTTGCTATACATATTCAACATCTTTATTAACAAGCAGATACATATATTCTACAATTATTATATTAACCTTACAATAAGTGGAGAAAGTGGTTACGTAACTGTCAGTGTTAAATGGCTATCGACCAGAGGTCTTTCTGCCAAGGTTAGTAATTTGAGTCTAATATCAGTCGTTAATACGTAAATGAATGATATGATAGAATGTGTTCGAAAATTGTTGATGGGGACTTTTGATTTTGGAGGAATTGTGGGGTTTATGTGGAAACAATATAGGGATAGGATTTGGTTAGAGGGATTTTTGGAGAACTTCTCAGCAAGAAATTGAAGGCGTTCTTCTATGTGGATTATCAGGGTAGTATCGTAAAGGAGTTGGTTTGGGGGATTGTGTAGTGGGTTTAAGGGATGCCGGAGTTTGGTAAGGGTCCTAAGGGAGGCTCGCTCACTGACCTGGATATGGTGTAGTGTGGGATTCTGGATTGTGGAAAATAGGATGGATGCATACTCAATTAGGGGGCGACAGATCATTTTATAAATTAAAACTGCTGTTTTATTGCTTGTAGGTTAGGTTTCTGAAAAGTTTTGCTCTTTTTTTATTTTTAATAAGGCAAGCATGTTTCTTGAATTTGAGCTTTGTGTCAAAAGTAAATCTAAGGTACTTAATGTGTGAGGAACGATATATAGGGTTCTGTGAAATGGAAATGATATATGGGTAATTTGTGATTTTGTGGTAGGAAATAAGGAGCTGGGACTTTCGAGGGTTAATTTTGATTCTCCATTTGGCGAACCAAAGTTCGAGTGTATCGATGAGCTCTTGTAAGATTTGCAGAACTTTGGATAGGGTGGGAGCATGGGATATAAGGGCGGTATCATTAACGAATTGTAGGATATATTTGGAGGTATTGAAGTATTTTGGATCGGGGTTATATATGTCGAAACAATGTTGTAAAGGAGTGGGGATAGAGGGGAACATTGCGGAACCCCTTGTTCAGGTTTGAATGTAGAGGAATAGGAGTTGTTAATTTTTACTTTGAGGGATCTATTAAATAGGAATGATTTTAGGATATGTATAAGTTGGGGTGGGATATTAAGGAGGTGACATTTGTAAAGGAGACCTTTGTGCCATACGGAATCAAAGGTTGCAAATTAGACGTAAGGATGGTAAGTGGGAGGCTGGTAGAGCGTTTAGGAAGGAAACCAAATTGATATTTAGGGATACGGTCTGCAACTATAGAAAGGATTTTATTTTTGAGCAGGGATTTGTACAGTTTGCCTAGGACTGGTAGGAGTGTTATAGAACGGTAGCTAGGAATAAGGGTTTTCCATTCTGGTTGAAAATAATTGTGTTGGTAAGAATAGTTGATAATGTTGAGGATGTAGTGATGGACATGGGAAGGTAGTGATTTAAGGATTCGTCTATGTATGTGGTCGTGTCCGGGTGCAGTGTCTTTTTCTCTTCTTTTAGGATGTAGTTGTAATCGTCTTTAGTAAATAAGTCCGTTGGTTCTGTCAAGTCTGTCGTAGTGAAAAAGTCGTTAAACCAGCTGTCTACAAGATTTGAAAAGTTGTCCTGTAGTCTTTTATAGGTCTCATTAAAATGTGTAGAAATTTTTTCAGCAACTATGTTTGGGTCAGTGAATGTCTCGTCGGTGTTCGGGTCTGTTATCTGTTGTAATTTGTCAGTTTTTTTTTATATTTTGAAAGTTGGTTGATTTTTGTCCAGAATGTCTTTCCTTTAAGGTCATTTATGTTTTTACATGCGTTTAGCAAGATGTCTGTCTTGCATTGAAGAATAAGTTATCTGATGTCTTTGTTAACCCTTAGCTGTACCTGGGGGTCCTGAAAATCAGTGCATGTACGTTCAATTGAGTGCGACGTTAATTTGTTCGTTTTTGTTCTACGGAATTGTAGATCAAGCTATGGTAGATACAAGAATATTATGGAAATTGAAGTTAGGTGAAGAAAAAGTACCACTGCCATTATTGCTATGAAGAAAGTTATTCTTCATCTAATCACTCCAATGTTGAAGAGAAGATTACAAAATGAACTGCTTCATAAAGAGTTGAAGATAAACATCAACTCATTACTGGAACAAAGAGATACAATTTCTAATCAGGAAGAATTTCAAAAGGTAGAGTTTGACCGGAAGCAACGATGTATGATGTGTACCAGAAAGATTGATAAAAAACAAAATTGGATGTTGCTTATGCAAGCGACCAATATGCGAAGAACATCGTTTCTATTTATGTCTTCATTGCTGTGGCATTTATTTTTTTTTAATTAAAAAATATGCATTTTTTTACATGGAAAAATCTTTTTATACATTTACTGTAGTTTTTTGCAAGAATAAATATATTTTTTGAAAGAAACCATTGTATTGTATTTTATGCATATGCATTTTTTTACATTTAAAAATCTTTTTATACATTTACTGTAGTTTTTTGCAAGAATAAATATATTTTTTGAAAGAAACCATTGTATTGTATTTTTTTTTTAAATATAGTATAAAATACACCATTACCTACAATTTCAAGTCTTCATATATCTAAATAAGAGTAGTACGAATTTTAAAGGAAAAATGCATTTTAAGAATTTTCTTCGAGGAAAAAATGAGTTAACTCTCTAGTATGGTTGATGTTTATAGTCCATAATGTATCAATTAACACTTTTGTACAGTTCTGTAGTCCTATATTGAGGATAGAAGAATTTTTAAGCAATATTTCAACTTGGGGTCCTGGAAGACCCCATGTACAGTTATGTTACAAAATTGAAGTGGTGCAGCTAAGGGTTAAGGTTGTTAAATTTCTTTCTAAGTTCTGTCAGTAAGTCTAATGTCTCTATATATAGTCTGTTCATTGGATCTTCCGTCGTACGTCACAAACTATCGCTTCAAAAAACGACGAAAGTTTTACAGTGAGTTCTTTTTCTAACGCATTTGGTTTACTTTATCAGACTGAATGTTTTGCGTCGTTTCTCGAAGCGATAGTTTGTGACGTACGACGGAAGATCCAACGAACAGACTATAGTTGTCGTTTATTTTTTAAAAGTCGGAGGATGAATTTCGGTAAAGGATACTTGTAATATGATTTATTGATTTTAGGAGTGTTTTGTTGTATGGATTGGGAGAGTGTATTGTTGAATTGTTGTATGTTATATATTTATATTTCATTACATTTATTTTAGTAAACGTTTTTATTTTATAATTTTATAATACAGCTGTACTGAAGAGATCGAAAGATCGAAACACATGTCTGCAGATGGTTATAAACTTGAGTGTTGAATTATTTAATTACTTCTGCTAAATTATTTTTATTTGCATCAACCAAAATTTATTTCTTGTTCAAAATTTATCATACTATAGTCACTCACAAACTATTTAACGTACATTGAATCATTTTTAGTTCATTTTTCAGAAGTAAATACGTTCAAACTAGTGTTGCTCTGATAGCTTTGCTATTTTATAACACGCAAATTACTTTTGTATCATTCAATGTCTGTCGAGGTATTTGCCAGAGAAGTAGTTGTATCAACAAGTGATTTGTTTTTTGTAGTCTTAATAAGAGTCATTTGTTGTAGATTTTACGTAATATTTTCGTATTTTTTCTAATTATTAGTTAATTTTCTACAACGTAAAGGACTTATATATTTTTAATGTTGTATGGAGTTAGGATTAATGTCCGGATTGGACATATTTTGCCAATATTTTCGAAATGTGGGAATATATCCTCGTCTTTTATCATCTACAAAATCCGGATTTAGAACTATGCTTAAGTTTAATAAAATATGATTCAATTTTATCTTTTAAGACGTATTCTAATATTTTTTTAATTGCCTTGTTAAATATTTTAGATGCTGTAATTTCAGTTTAATTTTCTTCAACCACGTAAAGGACTTATTAACAAAAATTCTACTTTAAAATGAAAAAAAAAAATTCCTAAGTTAATTATCATTGTAAGAGTAAAAATCTTACATTAATTACATCAACTTTTTTATTGATCTTTTAAGAGTTTTGAATGATTTAATCTATTTTATTGGAATTATTTTTAATTGAGTTATATATTTATTTGCAAAAATTAAAAATTTGGCGGCTCAAATATCTCGAAAGATCGCTTAATATATTTATATTTTTTATAATCCTGCTATTTGAAATAACATGATTTTTTATTGTAGAAGGTAAATCAAATGTTTTCAAAACTTTACTTTTAATACATTTACGTTTTTTGACATGTTAAAATAATTTTTTATTGATTTGTAGAAGGGCAAATTATACTGTGTAAAATTTTTGACATGAGAAACAATGTTGGACAACTTTGGTAATTTTTGGCCAATTTTCTCCGTTTTTTCTTTGATACCGCCTAATTTAATCTGCAGAACGCGATTTTTCGAATGAAAATATTCAATGGGGGTTGGTTTTGCAGGTTGACGCCAAACGCGGCGTGCGAGAGTATCGCTATCAGCGTGCCTGACTATAGAGAGAGGAGAACGAGTCCGAAACGATGAATGAGAAGGGATATCCATCGGGCTGCGAGCCTCTGCGTTGTGATATGGAAGAGTATAACGAGGTCGATGACGAGGACGAAATGGTTTCAACGGAGCGCGAGTTAGCTGAGGACGCGCAGTGGAAAAAAATTCAACAAAATACCTTTACAAGATGGGCCAACGAGCACCTGAAAACGGTCGAAAAACACATAGGAAATCTCGAAACGGATCTTAGTGATGGATTACGGTTAATTACGCTAGTTGAGGTGCTGTCCGGTCGCCGGTTGCCGAAATACAACAAACGTCCGTCTTTCCGATCGCAGAAGCTGGAGAATGTTTCAGTGGCGTTAAAATTCCTGCAGGAGGACGAAGGAATCAGGATTGTCAACATAGGTGAGTGCGAAAATTTTTACAATACATCACTCGTTATTTACGAAAATTCGTTCACGTCCCACATCGACGTGTATATCCTTATCGCCCGGCAATTATCACCTCAGTACGAACAAAACGAGTATTTCAAGTACACCGAACGTATAAATTCGGATTAATATTCCTAGAATAGTTTTTTAATCATTTAAAAAAAAAATAATAATAAGTCAAAATTAACATCTAAAATTTTAATAATATTGTGATCAGAGAAATAATTATTTTTATTTCTATTTTGCCTCCTAAGTAAAAAACATGAATGTTTTGTAAAAAAAGCAAATTCTTGAATTCACAATTAAATGCGTAGAATGATTTTTTGAGGGCCAAAAACTTGAACAAACCAATTTAATAAAGTGAAGTATTTGTATAATAAATTTGCAAAGTGCTGGAAAAATACTTATTATAAAATTATGTTTTTTTAAACTAATCTAGTACGCAAGCTTGTGTTGCAAACATGTAAGTTTTGCTTTTAATTATTAGCCAAATTTATTTAAAAGAATTAATTTCTACTAACTTTTGGTAATATTCAAATGGTTGGAATTTTTAATAGGGCCCAACCACAACCATCTGCACTTGTTTGTTTTCTTTTTTAAACTACTAATTTTGATAAAATGTTAATAAAAGGTTCTTAAATTAACATAAAATTAAATTGTTTGATTTTTGTATGAATTTGATACCAGCATTTCGTTATGACTATTGATGTTTAAAATAAAACTAATGGTCATTCAAAATTCTTTGGTTTAAATTCAATATTTTAAAATGTGATACGCTTATACTATGAACTATTTAAATTTAACAAATTTAAATATATACTGTTTTATATGCAAGGTGGATCTGGTGAGGATAAAACAAATGGCATTTAGTTTGCATTAACAGTTATTGCTCCATTGAGTTTGTTGAGTTTGGATGTGAATTTATTTACGGAATCTCTATGTATTAAGTAAATAATAAATAATAAACAACAGACTTATAAATAAAAATATTTAAAACACCTACTAATATAGAAACAATTTAAAAACAAATTAAAATATTGCTTATTAATTATAAAATAATAGAAAAAATGAGATTGAATAGTTTAAAATGAGAATATGCCAATTGTAATAGTTTAGACATTTGTAGCAATTCATTTTTCTTTTAATTTTAATGGTGGTTTACAAAGAAAATAAGTAATATGATTAAGAAGCAATATTATAATTAAGAGAATGGTTGCGACCGTTACTACGTGGTAATCCATACTTACACTGAATTGAAAAATTCACTATGTTTTAACCACAAATAATTATTGTAAAAATATTATATAACGTGTAGGCACAATTATATAAATCTAAACAACACAGCACGACTCGAGTTTCGACGTTTTATCGTCATTATCAAGTGAATTATAAATTGATGAAATTGTTATTTTATACTAGCTATTTTGGGGTGAGGGAATATACCTGCCGCTAATTGTTTGCGGATTATCTCGGGAGGGTAGTACCAGATTAAAAAGTGGCGAAAAGATTAGTTCGGTCTGCTCATTAAGAAGATTTACTGACGGATTACGGCTCTGTTTGAAAATTTCCAATGACTCCAGGAGATTAAGCTTAGCGCCCTTGTTGCAATTATGCAAGATTTTTAGATTATTTATATCCGGGAATTGGTGTTTGCATTCTAAACAATGATTTGAAAAAGAGCTAGTGTCTTGATTAAGACGAAAAGCACGATGATGTTCGGAAAAACGAGTTGATACACTTCGTCCTGTTTGACCTACATACACACTATTGCATTCTGAACAACGGATCTCATACACCCCAGATTTTTTAAGAGGATCGACTTTATCTTTGGCATTGAATAGCATGTTTGATAATTTTCCAGGAGGTTTAAACGCTACTTGATGATTCTCTTTTCGAAAAATATTAGCAATCTGTTCGCTGGTTTTTCCAAAGTATGTGAGCGGAATGAACGATGTATTTGAATTAGCTATTTTCGGATATATTAAAACCCTTGTGGTTTGATGACGTTTTTTGTTTATTAGGTTTTGAATGAGGTTCGTGGGGAAACCATTGTCACTGGCAATTGAAATTATTTGATTTAATTCTGTGGCTCTTCTGTCAGTAGTTAAGGGGATGGAGAAAGCTCTATGTATCATTGAGCGATATGCAGCAAGTTTGTGTGACAACGGGTGATTTGAGACAAATGGGATTGTTGAGTTGACGTTAGTAGGCTTCCTGTATATATCAAATTCAATTTTATTATTTTGGTGAATTAACGTTAAATCCAAAAAGTTAATTTTGTTGTTATTTTCTATTTCTAGAGTGAATTTAATTTTAGGATGAATGCTGTTCATCAGATGTTTATAAACTTGATTTTTACATTATTACTTTTGCTAGATCATTATAATTAAATTAGCGTAAATTCATCTCTTTTTCATATGTTTTCGCACCATTTCAAAAAATGTTTAACGTATATTTAATTTTTTCAGTTTATTTGACAAAAATAAATACATTCAACTCTAGTTGCTTTGGCAGTTTTGCTATTTTGTAACACGCAAATTACTTTTGTATTCTGGATTAATGAGGCTGTTACATGTTGAAACCATATACTGTGTCAGTATTTTATTACGTACTTTTGCATAATTCAATATCTATCTAGGTATTCGCCAGAAAGTAGTTGTTTCAAAAAGTGATGTGTTTTTGTAGTCTTAATAAGAGTCAACGAAAAGTTTTCGTATTTTAAATTATAACCCACGTTCATTAATGTTCAAAATGTCTTCCATTTTCATTTAGGCACAAATTAATTCGCCACTGAAAAGACCTGTCCACTCTAACATTTCAGGTGAAATACTTGCAAAAGCGTCCACAATTCGTTGCTGCATATTCATGGGTGTTGATGGTGGTCCCTTATAAACAATCTCTTGTACGTATCCCCACAAGAAAAAGTCCGGTTTTATTAGATCTTGTTAGTTGAGGTATATTAACTAACATTCCGGGTAATAATAACTTCCAGGTAATTGGAAAAACGCAGGATTCTCCTGTATTTTCTTGCCCAGATGCAAAATTCGGAACGAAATTGTAAATCAGTATTACTCAGTTCTTGATGTAACTGAATATAATATACAAGATACCGATTTTTCTTCAGAATGCGTTGTACTGACCTCTCGCTTATGCCGATTACTTCGCCGATGACTTTTTGGCTCTTGTTGGGATGCTCAGTTGCTGTTAATAGCACTCAAAGTTGGTTTTTCTCGTTGATGATAGGTTTTCTTCTTTCTTGTTTTTTTGTAATTCAAATTTCCCGTTTCAATTACTCTGTTGTGTAGATTCCTAAAACTTTTCTCCTCCGGATTTCTTCTGCCTCGATAACGTGCGGCGTAAATTCTAGCCGCCAATAAATAATTTCCAGCAGCTTCCCCTAATACAAAAATCATATCGACTAGTTCGTCGTTTTCGAAATCCATGATGATAATTTGCTGTCTACTTTTACCACGAAACGGAGAGAATCACTTTGCAGAAAGTGTCAGAGAGACGTACACGTCAAACTAATTATTTAATTGACACATGCATTTTTTTCAGTCATGGCAATCTATTCAAAAAACAATTCGTATTCAAGAACCGTTTGAAATATATCTTGAAAAATATCACTTTGCTTAATATTTTTTGTAGGAAATTAGATGCAGAAGGGCAAAAAGTCTGAAGGTCGATAGCCCAAACGGACGACTAACCCTTATTTTAAATTAAAATCTATTTGCTCTAAATGTACTTTTGTTTGTCCAAATAAAGATGTTGTTCTCTGTAGATGCAGAATAATATAAAATTGATTCCATTAAAAAAAAGAGTTACGACAATTTGAAATTTTAGAAAATGGCGTGTCTGATACAAATACACGGTACCTCAAAAGTGAAAATGTTTAACACTGGTGCATAACCAGTACTTATAACCAACCATAGAATATTTTTTTTGTGAACCTCCGCTTTTTACATTTTTTTCAGAAAAATATCAATAACTCGGAAATGCCATATCGAAATTAAAAATCATATAAAGGTTATAAAATATTGTCCGAATGAAAAAATATATAGGGTGTTAAAAAATATTTCCTTTTGTTATACCGCAAAATTGGGACACCCTGTATATTTAAAAATAGCATAGAGATTTTAAAGCCAATAAATTTTTATACGGAACATGTTTTCCTATCTCTCACGAGAAAGGTGCTAGGAAAGCCCGACGTACTATTGCAGGACCCTTTATATGTAGAATGGGTAAATTTTTAATCACAAACAGATTTATACTAGATTTTTTAAATCATTGACAACATCTACATTATATTATTTTTTGTGGTGGTGAAAATAATAATGCAATGTAGTGTGGATTGTTGGCCTCCGTTCCACCCTACAAATTTTAGTTTAATAGTTAAAAAATATGAAGGCAAATATATTTGAAAATTAACCTTAATCACCAACAATCATTATCGTTCTTAATGAAAACGTTTAAGTAACGTATTTTTTATGTTGATTAAATCTCTTTTTTAATATCTTAGCATTTGGTCCTTTAGAATAGTGGGAGAACATTCCTGGTATGAACTTCACCAATAATGTTCTTCATTAAAATTGAAATCTAGGCTGAGGTGTATTAAATAATTGAATCCTCTGAAATTTCTGAAGAACTAAAAAGCTTTTGATGTATCGTGTAACATAAGTTGGGGTATATTGATTTTTTCACCATTTTTCTTTATAAACATGGAAAAAAGATATTTTTTTTTTATTAAGACGAAGTTTTCATCTCATATTAAATTAAAAATAGATAGATATATATTTATTATTATTTATTCATATCCTTTTTGACGTATTTCACATAATAAAAATAAATTACGTTTATTCGTATAATTTTATATTCCATAGAACAAAATCTTATGTTTTCTTTTTCAATTTTACTTTTTAGAGATTTTAACTGAAATTTAGCATTAAAATTTTTTGATCCGGCGATGTCTGGATTGCTTACTTCGATGTATACTAATTCAGAGATCACAAGTTCGAATTCCTCTTCAGATACATTTTTAATTTACACAAACACACTAAAATGATAATGACCTTCAATCTACAAAATTTGTTAATTTATAACATTAGCACTAAATTAGTATGTCTTTAACCAGCTAAATCAAGTTTGGATCATTGAAGGCCATTATTATTTTATAACAGCTGTACGACCATAATCATTATTATTATTTTTTGTTTAATTTGGGTTTAAGAGCAATTTTACTATGTCAATCGTTGATTTATTTTAATTGCCTTTGAAATTTTCTGTCTTTCTGTCTTGTAGACTGATTTTTTGAGAGGTTGTTGGCTTATCTAAATTATGTTTTTGTTCGTAGCTTTAATACTTGTATTTTTTCATGAAAAAGACTGTGATTAGTAACTAGATATGTCACATGATAATTTTATTTTTCTTAAAATGAAATATTTTTGTCATCATTTTGTTTGCTCTTTATGTCTTTTATAAACAGTTTGCTGAGACCTTCGTAATTCTTAATCATTTTAATGTTATCTTGATGTCCTGGTTACACTGAATTAAAAAAGTAATGTTTTAACCACAAATAATAATTATGAAATACGTTACATAACGTGTAAATACAGTTATATAAATCTAAACAAGACAACACGGCTCGAGTGTCGACGTTTTAACGTCACTGTCAAGTAATGACATAATAATGATGATAAAATTGTGGTTAAGATATAGTAAACTTTTCAATTCAGTGTAATCACATAGTAACGGCCGCAACTATTCTCTTCACGATGCCTTTCTCTTTTTTGGGACAACGCGTCTTCGTCACATTTGAATTATGTAGAATATGCATTTTACACACTTCATTACAATCAGCAGCTAAGATATCATTTGTTAATAATAAAAATAATAAATTATCATCAAAATCCTCCTCACCTGGAAAAACATTACTTTTAAAGGCTTACTGTATCTAGTTTTTTTCTTTAGAGTAACCTTACATCTATATAACATTTCAAAATGATTTGTTCTAATTGATGTAGGCTTAAAGTAAAATATCGATTATAGAAGCGTCTTTATTTATTAAATATATTCTAAAATATTATATTTATCTAAACAATTTAAGCCTCGTGGATTTTGATGATCCCAAAATGAAGATACATATAGATCATACTAACATTCAAAATATTCTATATCGTATGTAATTAGCAATACAAGTATTTGAAATTCGTTATAGTATCAAACGTCTCTCAGTGGTATTACTTATCTCGGTTTACCTTAGAATGTTCAAACATCCAATGTGGTGCCGGTTTCTGTGAAACGTTGTGAACAAGTTTGTGAATTCGCGGTGCAAGGAAGTTCAAGGCTAGCGCGCCGCCGAATTTTTCGACCAGTTCTACTCCTCGAGATTACATCATCCCGTAATTTATGCATTTCTACATGGGAAAAACGCTCACGTTCGCCGGCCCATAAAAACCGGCACCTTTTCGTTTTCAATAGACCACCTAACTAATACACATTCCGCGAACTACCAGCAGAGGTAAACCGCCGGTAAAAGTGGACGCCATCCGAGGTTTAGAAAATAATTGCTATCAGTTTTAAGGTTTTATTTAATACGTACAGTTTCATTTGCAAGGGTTGTTCAAAATCATAATAATTATAGTTGATATAATCAAAAGGTATGATTCATTTATTTACCAACAACCAAGTGAAGAAATTTTAATTCAATATCTTTTGTTTAGATTATTCAATCTCTATCTGATAATTACGTGTACTATCAGATTGTAATATCTTTTGTTTATTTACTTTTTAACATACTAAACACATACACAAATTAGTTTCTAGAGACTACTAATGTAAGTGAGTTAATTACTGAATCAGAGAGTGGGTCAGTAAGTATTTCAAACACATATTAATATAGTTGATGATGTTTGAATAGTCAATTTTTTTAAAGCAATGATTTATTTTTTTAGAATTAATGTTTTTACTAAAAACTTTCACTTGAATCATAAATTTATAGACTATAACACAAGTACATATTAAATCTAAAAATAGAAATAAATCTCATTGTAGGTTGTTCGAATGAATTGGATTAAGATATGCGAATTAATAAAACGGCTGATAAGAATAATGTAGATATGGGCATTTTTATTTCTGTAACTACAGACCTTTAAACATAACGATAGATATTTTGATTAAACATATCTGCTGATTCATACGTTTGACTTTTTGATGGAAGTTTAAGTTTTAGCATTAATTAAAGGCAATTTTATGTCAATGTAAGAAGTAATAATATATATTTTAATATGTTATACCTGATATTTTTATTCTTGAACTTCAATCTTAAAGCAATTTAAAAATCATAAAAATTGAAACCAGGTGTTTAAATGGCTTTAATGTATCAGTACGTAGTTAAAAAATAATCTTTTAAAAATGATTGATGGCTTCTTCATATAAGTCAAATATTTAATATTTAGTAAAGATTACTTTGTGTAATCGATATATTAAGCAAAAAATTAGAAGGAAGTATTTTAGGAGTTGACTTTTTAATAGAAGTCTAACTCTTTTACGTTTGCTATTTTGTATTAATATTGAAACATAATATATTTTAACATATTATACTTGACATTTTTGTAAGATCTTTAGTCTTTGGCAATTTAAAAAAGCATCTATGATAATTTGTGAGGAAGCGTTTAGTTTGGAGAAAGTATTGAATTCAAATTGGATGAAGTAATACATAATTTTATAATCAGTTTCCAGATACGTGCTTCGACCTTTTACAATCATTTCTAAAGTTTTAATTAGTAAAATGTTACAAAAATATACTGGTAAGGTTAATTATTTCAAATTACAGCGCTAATAATGTTGCTGGAATTGATGATTCTCATGCCGGTTGTTTAATAGGTGCTTAATCGCCCGCTTAATCTTCAATCCCTCTCTAATAGGTTAAGCTGATGTCCTTTTTGACAAATATCGATCGGTTTGATGTGATGGCTTATGTTTTTGCAATTTTTCGTTGTATTTGTGCATTGGTTTATTATTGATTTTTCAGCCTTGTTTCAAAATTTTTCCTATTTGTTCAAACTATATTTCATCGCTATTCGTGCAGTTGATTATACACACCCCTGATCCTTTTAGTTCATCTTTTGTTTCTCTTTTATTTATATTAATTGATGAGGCCGTTATTTTTTGAAAATTCATATCACTTGTTAAGTATTAAAGTAAAAACACTTTTTTAATTTTCAAAACTTTTATTTGTTGGAATTACACGCAACAATTGTTTCGCCACACTGTGGCGAAGAAATTTCTTCGCCTGAAGAAGCCACAGTGTGGCGAAACAATTGTTGCGTGTAATTCCAACAAATAAAAGTTTTGAAAATTAAAAAAGTGTTTTTACTTTAATACTTAACAAGTTCTCTTTTATTATTAATTATTTTCTGGACTAATTTTGTTTTGTTCACTATTACTGCTTTCTTAGTTGTTTCTTAATTCTAGAAGTACTGTTATTTACAAATGGTATTGCCGCAAATATGTCTTTCTCCTTATTTTGTCCATGTGATATTTAGAGCAGATTTTTTAAATATACCCTTCTTCATTTTGACAATTTTAAAGACTGTTTCTTTCCTATATCCATTATTATATGCCATCTGCAATTTTGTATTCACTTTTTGTTCGTTGGAATTGATAGGAGGCCATTCATGTGTGTATTTAGTTCTGCTTGTCCAATTTGTTCGAACTGGAATGAATCGTTATATATGATAGTATCCGTTGTGGTTAGTTTTTTATATATTGCGTATTGGAGTTTATGGTCTTTAATATCTGCCGTGAGTTTTAGAAACTTAATTTTACCCCACCAATGGTGAATTGTATGTTTTTGTTGATATTATCCACTGAATTAAGGAATATCTATAACTGTCATTTTGTGCCTCCCTATATGCAGAATACGTCGTCTACTTATCAATACCAATGTTTTAGTAATTTGTCCTCGAATGTCTTTACGTAAATTTCCGCGAAAAATGGTGAGGTCGGAGTACCCACTGGAAATCCATCTTCTGTATGTAAAATCTATTATTAAAAGCCAAAAATGTTTTTAATAAATATTTGAATTGATTGTTGGCTTCTTTTTTCGTCATTGACTGCTGAGATCATTAGCCTCTGTTGGCTTCTTTATAGAAAGAAGTCTAATATTTAATATTTAGTAAAAAAATACTTAATCAAATTAAGATAACACGTCAATTTCTTACATATGCTAAACGCAACAACCTCGAAAGATGTTCAATTTTTGGTTATTTAAAAGTAGGTGATATAATAAGACGTTTGAAATTAAATGGTTTGGAATTTTATTAGCCTATTTAGAGATATCCATTTTTTTTGTAATTTTATGGAATCAAGATATCAATGTCAATGTCGGGCACAAAAATAATTGAATTTATTTCATTCTTGCATAAGCTACACGTGAAATTCATTAAAGATCTTCGATTTTTGGCTATTTAAAAGAGATTTAATAAGACGTTTCAAATTCAATGGTTTAAAATTGTTGTTGGCCTTTTTGGAGATGTCATTTTAATTTTGTAAAATTCGGATGGCATGACATTCTAATAAAGTCTTATAGCAATTTAAAAGCACTGTAAGAAAATTTTTTGTTAGAAAGCATTGTTGGTTGTTTGTAGAAGTAATTTCTTGACATTCAGATATTTTTTTTAATAGATATTTTAATATCTATAGTTTTTAGAGAATAATTAGTAATTAAAGAGCAATGTAAGTGTTTTTGAAAATGATAGTAGCGACTGTTACTATGTGGTAGTTCATTTTAAAAATGGTAAATGAAAATAGTGGTATAAAAACTTAAAAATTATTTTCATTTACTCTTTGTAAGTGTTTTATTTATATTTTGATTTCTTTTAAAAATTAAAGGTCGAAAATTTTGATTATTTATTTTTAGGCAAGAACATTATATGTAAGCCCTTTACCGAAAAAACAAGCTATTAAATCTATGATAAAATTCATTGGCAGAAATTTGAATAAAGGATTTGTTTAGAATTTTTTTTAGAAATTGTCTCAATCAGCGCTTTCCAGGTTTTCAAAAACATCCATAAAAATACTTTGACTTCCTCAATTTATAACGTTATGCTCTGATTTCAGTCCTGTGCAAGTTATTCCAACCCACCTTAAAAACTAAATGCTTCACATCTCGCATCTCTTTAGAGATATCCATTTTTTGGAATTTTGTGGAATCAAGATTTTGTCAATGTCAATGTCAATGTTGGACACAAAAACAATTCAATTGATTTCATTCTTGCACATGCTACACGTGAAATTCACGAAATATCTTCAATTTTATTATCTATTTAAAAGAGATTCAATAAGACGTTTCAAATTCAATGGTTTAAAATTGTTGTTGGCCTTTTTAAAGGTGTAAAATATTCTGGTAGTATTTTGAAGCAAAAGGAAGTAAGAAAATATTTTAATAGAAATCATTGTTTGGTAGTTTATCTGTACAAGAAACTTTTACTAGATATTTTAACATCAATAGTTTTTAAAAAGTAATTAGTAATTATGGAGTAATATAAGTGTTCTTATTTATGCGTTGATTTCTTTTCAAAATTAAGGGTATAAAATTTTGATTATATATTTTTAGGCAAGAACATTATATGTAAGCCCTTTACCGAGAAAACAAGCTATTAAATTTGAAGATTTGATTTGTTTAAATTTTTTTTAGAAACTGTCACAATCAGCGCTTTTCAGGTTTTGAAAAACATCCATAAGAAATAACGTGATGCTCTGATTTCACTCCTATGCAAGTTATTCCAAACCATCTTAAAAACTAAATGCTTCACATCTCGCATCTCTTTAGAGATATCCATTTTTTTGGAATTTTGTGGAATCAAGATATTGTCAATGTCAATGTTGGACACAAAAACATTCATTATTTCATTCTTGCATATACTAGACGTGAAATTCACGAAAGATCTTAGATTTTTGGCTATTTAAAAGAGTTTTAATAAGACGTTTCAAATTCAATAGTTTAAAATTGTTGTTGGCCTTTTTAAAGATGTAAAATGTTCTGGTAATATTTTGAAGCAATTTAAAAGGATGTAAGAAAATATTTTATTAGAAATCATTGTCTGTGGTTTGTAGAAGTCTAACATTAAGATGTCATGACATCATCCTGTACATGAAACTTTTACTAGATATTTTAATTTTAAGTTTTTAGAAAATAATTAGTAATTAAAGAGCAATGTAAGTGTTTTTATTTATGTTTTGATTTCCGTTCAAAATTAAAGGTCTAAAATTTTGATTATTTACTTTTAGCTTACATATAATGTTCTTGATATGTAAGCCCTTTACCGAGAAAACAAGCTATTAAATCTATGATAAAATTCATTGGCAGAAATTTGAATAAAGAATTTGTTTAGAAAACTTTTAAAAACTGTCACAGTCAACGCTTTTCGAGTTTTGAAGTCCATAAAAAATACCTTGACTTAGGCTATGCTCCTTCAGTCCTGTAGAAGACATTCTAAACATCTTAAAAAGTAAATGCTTCACATCTCACATCCCTTGATTCAAAATAGTTTGAGTAAACATACATTAGAAATTTGTAATAGTTATTCCGGGTATCCATAAAGCATTTTTATTTGAAGGTAGTGACTTGTTCAAAAATGTTTAATTACGTTATTACTCCCAGGAAGTTATTACTAAAATATTTTTTCCCTGACAGCATTAGCTACGAGCGGGGTTTCATATGTTCAGATCTCATTAGCACAGCGCTATTTAAGAATGATAAAACATATTTATAAGATTTTAAAGGTTTATTCAATAATGAACGTGACGTATATAAATAGTTCAAATCCTATAATTATTTATCTCCTTTTGACATATTAAAAAACAAAAAATTACATTATTACTAGATTATAAATTTCCTTTAAGCTTAAGCGAGAGGCATATTTTGTTATATTCAGATCTCATCAAAACAGTGCAGCTAAAGAATGGTGATAAAAAACTGAAGGTTTTATAGACTAATTAAAGTAACAACGCTTTTAAGGCTTATATTCGTTTATCTACTCTTCTAGTATGAATTAAAACAAATTTACGTTGGTGTAACCTTTAAGCGTATGTGTACCTAATTTTAATACTCTATCTCGAAAATGCAGGTTTTACATCCCATACAATTGGTTACTAGGTTTCCGAAAAAAAATGTTTTGAAGTTATTATTTACAAGCGGTGGTAACACCAATTCCCTATCATTAGTTCTCTAAAAGTTATATGTTCAAATTTTGGCCCAAATAATGATTCAATAAATTTCATATTACTTACAATTCTTACACTATTAAATTGAACACGTTTGTAAGGGTAGATATCTGCTATTACAAGGTATAAAATAATGCATACTTTAAAAATTTATATGTGAAGCCTTACATCAAAAAATCACTATTTACATTAATACCGGATAGTTAAAATTATGTAAATCTACAGGAAAATTTGTTTACTTCTAATTTCTTCAAAGAGAAAGTAATAGGTGATTTTTTAATTGAATCAATAAAAACTTTGTATTCCTGATTATTGCTATTTATAATAACAATAATTCCCCTATATATAATATACAGGGCGAGTCTGTAACTTGGAATAAATTCAGTAAATTATAGAAAGTTTAATTTTTAAAAATATATTCGGATATGTAGATTAGCATTTTAAATTGCGCACTTTTTGGTGTAATAAAATTTTATACAGTGTGTCCCAAATATGAAATATGACGTCATCGACTATTTTCTTAATGGCAACCCTATTTTTTTATCGCCATTCTTAAAGAGTTTATCAAGTTACACATGTGAGCCAAATTTCAATTCAATCTCATATTTGGGACACGTTATTCCAAGTTAGAGACTCGCCCTGTATAGGGAATGTAACAAAAGAAATTGTTCATACAAGTAGAACGGAAACATCACGAACAAATACCTAATCAGACCAAAGGAATGAAATAAGATATTTTGACAGACGATAAGGTAAAAGCTTCAACGAAATTAGATAGTCGGCAGGTCACTGCTTCTGATAACAGACGGCCAAAGGACTAATCTATGGCTCCATTAAGTTACTTACGTTTTGCCCTCGATTGTGACGATGTTAAAAAATCCTAGAACCACGGGATATCGAAAGTTCTTTACAAAATCGTTTCGCCTTCGGCACGTAGTTTATAGCGGGCGGTATATTACACCTTAAATTTCACCAGTGCTTGCTATATAAATTACCACGTTTGGTAATTATTATGTGAAATAGAACAAGTAGTTAATCCGTCATACCTTATGTTTCAGTATTGGCAGGTGCAGACTAACCTCATTTATTTTAAACAAAAGATGTTCGTAAAATAGAATGATGTAACTTTATTATTCCACAAAAGAAAGCTAGAACGTTATAACAATTGGGCTGGGTATCTAATTGTTTACTGTAATGTTCAAACCCTCTATTAACAGATGTCTTCATATCATTACTGCTATCAAAAAATATTCATAGTAGTGCAGCACGAAAAGCTCTCATAATATAACTTAGGTATTATAATCCTTATCATGATTATTGCAAATCAATAGTTTTTTTTTGTTTTCCTTTCCTTATTCTGTACAGCAAATTGCTAATATATACCTGGATTGGGTATCTAATTGGCTACTGTTGTTTTCGACACTATTGCGTGGAATATTTTGTTGGATGTACAGGGAAACCAACAACAAATGTCTTTTAAACATGTCTTATATCTTTTACTAACAGATGCCTTAAATAATTATTCGTAGTATCGCATACCGATATGGTCTTAAAACATAACATAGTCATTTTAATCCTTATCATAATTATTGCTATTTATATATTTTTTGTTTTCCTATACGTATGGAAAACAAAAAATATATAAATGGCAATATTTATGGTCCCGCTACCATTTTGATTTTTGATCTTGGTTCTGTGACGTTTAGCTCAGTTTCGATTTAACCATTGTGTTGTGTAGACGTCCAAATTTTATTATGGATAAATATACGCCACAAGAACGAGCAGAAATAGTGACAATATTTATTGAAAATAATCGTTCCATTATTGCCACTCAGCGGAAATTGCATCAAAAATATCCTAATCTTTCAGTGCCTCACAAAACCACAATTTATCGTTTATAAGCGAATTTACAGCAGACAGGCCGAGTCCTGGAAGACGTTCTGCGATAGTGTTGCGGAGTCTCCAGAAACATCAATTCGGAGACGTGGTTCCCAGTTACACATTTCTGCACGCAGTTTAAGGCGAATTTTTAAAACTGATTTGAAAATGTTCCCGTAAAAAAAATCAATTAGCCTAAAAATTGCTACCGAGAGATCATGATCAACGAGTTGAGTACAGTAATGCAATCCTAAGGCTGTCTGGTGAAATTGAAGATTTTTCGTCTAAATTGATAATGAGTGATGAAGCCCATTTTCTTCTCAGTGGCCACGTCAATAAACAGAATAGTCGGTTTTGGGGAATACACAATCCTCAATTAATTCATGAAACATCATTGCATCCACTAGAAAACTGTATTGTTGGGTATTCATGTTTAAAACATCATTGGTCCCTATTTTTTGAAAATGACCAAGGTATTGGAGTTACTGTTAATGCTGAACGGTACCAAGACATTATTCGAAATTTTCTTGTGCCTTTGAAGAGCAAGGACTAGAGGATATGTGGTTTCAGCAAGATGGGGCCACAGCACACACAGCTCGTTCAACAATTTAATTATTGAATGACGTTTTTCCACGAAGACTAATTTCGCGAGGTGGCGATTTAATATGGACAGCCAGATCTCCAGATTTAACAGCAGCAGACTTTTTCTTATGGGGTTTTTTTAAAATCAAAAGTTTATGTGATTAAGCCCCAAACGATTCAACATGTTAAAGACAATATCCGTCACGAAATTGAAGAAATTCAGCCCGATATGTTGTAGGATGTCATGAAAAATGCCCTAAAAAGAGCCCTAGCGAATCGCTGTCACCATTTAGCCAATATAATTTTCGAATCATAACGAAAAAAAAAGTGTAAAGACCAAATAAACTTTTTATGAAAACCAAACTTACTTATCTTTTCTTTGAGCAAAGTTATAGGCAATCAAAATGGCAGCGGGACTTTTGTCCCACCTTGTATTATCCAAGCTATCTTAAGCACATGCCTATATAAGTACGATACCATTTTCTTTAAATCCATCAATTTTATTCTTTACTGCGAGATTTAGCATTAAGCTTTCACATCAATATAATAGAACTGGAAGTACATAATTCTTTATTTAATGTTTTTCAAAGTATTTGGATTTAGGTTAGATACCACAAATAAGTTACACGAAACCAAAACGCGAGAATAAGTTAGGTAACTTATTCTCGCGTTTTGGTTTTGGGCCTAACAAAAAATTTTAAAGTTCTAGACTCTCTTAGTATTATAACTGTTAATTTTATTAGTAGTTGTAGTTGATATTTTCATAAAAGACAACTCTATTACCTTTGAATGGTAATAAGAATGCCCAACAAAAAGATAATGTTGATTTATTGATTTATTGACATTACTTTCCATGTCCTCTTAAACAAATATATTCTATCAATTAATATAAATTTAAAAACTACTTAGCAATTTAGAGCAGGGAACATGTGGGCTGAGTTCACGTGTGTTCTTCCACTCAGACCCATATTACTGGATGACGGTATCCTCACCAGCAGTATATTTTCAGCCACTTTAGGCTATATTTTGACCATTACTGGCTTACTTTTTTCTGCTCCATGTTGTCTAGCTTTATTGTAGTTTCGTTGTTAGAATTACTGTATCATCATATTTTCAGTTATTATTTACTCTTCCATCAATATTTATTCCTCTGGAAATATCATTGAGGGCCTATCTGAATATTTTTTATAACTATGCATTGAACAGAAACTTCGATAAAACTATTTTTACGTGAATAGCTTCAGTAGATTTCTAGTTAATCTCGGTTATCTAGTTCAAGTACCGTGTTGCAATAATTCATATATTTCCCACGAGTTAACACCTACTGAAAGTTAAGCTTCTGGGATTTATGATTTTTAGCTTTTATCTCTGAATACTTTTTTTGTGTGCAGTTAAAAATAAATTTGAACAACAGTTACGAAGTTAAAAAATAAAGCAATGATTGCAGAAGATTAGTAGTAGATAAAATAAAGTGTACCATAACAGGTTACACATAATCTTAATTAATCACACCTTTTTTATACATTTCTACGAGTTTACGATGTATTTTAGCAGTACGAATGTTTTTCGCATATAAAAATCGAATAGATATTACTGATTTTAAATTGCTGCACGATCATTTCTATTTTCGCGGCTTGATACTAATTACATGGTTAACAAATGTTGGAGTAAAATGTTATTGAGAAATACTGTGTGCACAGAAAGACCGCTTGCAGTTCGTATTTTCTAAAGAACCTCGTATAAAAATTACAAATATATCATGATATAAGTAGTAAATAAAAGGAATTCGATCAAATTAGGTTAACTTGGTAGTTAGATGTGCGAAAGGAGATAAAATGAGAAAAGGTGAACGGAAAAAAGCTATGGAAAGGATATTTGAAGGCACTTAGTAATAAAGGAGTGTTTGAGAAAATAATGGGGAAATCAAAAGAGTGACTGAAAGGATTAAGGAAGATGGTAATTGTGGTAGGAGAAGAAAGATTGTGCAATAAAGATCTGTTTTCAATAACTGCCTATTCTAAAATTATAGTCTAGTTTCTCTGGCTTTTATCATCATAGTGATATCGATGATGTCATTTGTTTACTACATTCAATATCAGTCTCATAGTATGGCCCCTATATATATCACCAGCACTAAGTATTCGTGTTCATGCATTTACAAATACTAAAAAGCGTTTAAAAGGTTAAAATATTTTAGATAATCTTTTTATTACAGTATGTTACAACAATAAGTACATGTGAATTTCATATATTAAATATAAGGATAAATTATTTATGACTTCATTGATAAATGTTGTATAAGAACTGTTAGATGAATTATAAAATCAATTTTTCAGTTTTTAACTAAATTTTTTGGGCGAAATTCATTCATTTATTCAATTTTCCTGATTGTCTGTTTTCTTGGAATTTATAGAGGTCATCGTATCGAGTCTATAAAAGATGTTCTTTCGTCATTTATTTGTATAGATCATAATATTTAAAGACACGAGTTTTGATTAATTACGTGCATTGTGTCTGACATTGAACAGTTCATCAGATATAAATTTAGACATCTATTCATTTAGTTTATCATATATTGTTTAAAAGTAAATATCAACTTTCGTTGATGTATGTACGATACTTTTGAAAATTTAAATTTAACGTATCTACAACAGTTTCATATATAATAATATAATATAATTTCATTTATTTTTATTTCCTTAACTTTCATTCAATTTTCTAGAAATTTACAGTGGCTATCACAATAAATCTATAAAATATACTTCTCCACTGTTCATTCTTTTTACAATCCAATGCATGAAGCCCTGAGATATGATCCAAGACATCAACAATTCCCTCCTATGAATTACACTATATTTTGTATATATTTTCGTTTTTTTAACGACAAAACATTAGCCAAATAATTAATTTTTATTTTTGTCAACTATTAGTAAAGAGTTAGTTAAGACATTTTAATCTATTGCGGAAACAAGAAATTTTCTTTTAAAGTGCCTCTGTTTTCATCCAACAAAATGTGTAACTTAAGTGGTTAACGGGTTTCATCAGTGCGTATTGTTTAAAGTCTAATTGACCAAATTGAAAATGTTGTGATCCCATTACTTAATCAGACAATAATTACTAATACATAGTATATTGTTATAGTACATGATTAATACTTCAGAATGTCTAATTTAAGCCTTCTATAAAATCCTAAATGTAATAAATTCTCTCACTATCTGCAGAAAAGTGAGGACCTTGAAACCCTACAAATTCCAAATTTTATGAATCCGTTACGTAAGAGACTTTCAAACAATATTTACTGATACAGGGTTTATTAATAAAAGATACAATGAATTCTTTCAAAAATTTAGTTTATGACCCTCTGTAATATCCTAAATGTATTACCTAAGGTTTTTTGGCTATTTGCTAGGTGTAGTTTTGGACGACCTAGATACTATCCTTAGTAATTGTAAATTTTGTAAACACATTACTTAATAAGGGACATTCGGACAATAGTTACTGATATAAGATATATTATTATAGGGCATTGAATACTTCGGAAAATCCAATTTTAGACCTCCAATAATATCCTGAGCCTAATAAAGTTTTCTTGGTGTTAGCAAATTTTCTAAGTAAAGTGATATATAGTTTAGAACTACCTTGCAACTATCTTCTATAATTATACATTTTATAAAAGCATTACAAAATAAAATACTTGCTGGCAATAGTTTTTGATACAAGGTATATTGTTATATGACATTAGGCCATTTATTAGGCCAGCTAAAACATTTTGAGAGTAATAAGGTTTTCTCGTTATTTGCATATTTCAAAGGTGCAGTGAAGTGATGACCTTGAAACTGTCCATAGGAATTGCATATTTTGTGAACCTATTACATAATTAGAGATGTTCAGATAATACTTACTGATACAGGATTTATTATTAATTATGTAGCTTTTTCGCTTCTTTATTCTTTATCGTTTATAACTTTGTTTTTCAGGCTTATTACATATTTACAAAAGAATTTTGTAGGATTTGTAACATTTGGCTGGTTTATATTTATCACTACTGTTGCTGTTTACTTGGGGAAACATACATTAATGATTCATGGTGATATAAATTATTCAATATAATAGTAGGGCAAACTATTTAAAAAAAATTTAACAATCCTTACGATTCATAAAGCCAAAAACAAAATAAAGATTAAAATCAGGTACAGGAAAACCTTACGTAATTTAAAATATAAATTGAATGTTTCTTTGGTTCAATATATTTTCCCCCTTGCTCGAATCCAATAGAATAGAGTACTGTACTAAAAATGTAATTATGTAGATGATTAGTTGAAAATAATTAAAAAAAACTCTTAAGACATTTTATAATTAAGGCGTCATTTGAATAATTTTTTAACGAATGTTTGATGCAGGTTTTTTATGGTGAAAAAATCTCATTACACACACGTGATGATTTGACAGAACAATTGGGTCATTATTTTCATTGTAGTCTTAATGCTTTGAAGCGCTTTAGTTCCGTGTCTACACATTCTTCCACCGTCCCACAGTAGACCGGATCGACATTCTTGGTGTAATTATATGGTTAAAGATTATTTTTCAGTGATAACGTATAAAGTAAATAGCGTGCTATAATGATCAAACACTTATTGCGAGAAAGTTCTACATTTAAAAGAAAATAATTTCACGTTCATGTTGCAATTTATATTACCGGTAAGGCTTGAATACTCTGTAAATATTTAGGCCTTTATAATTTCATGTTGTTTGGTTTACCTTATCTTATTTAAATTATACATTTTGTTGAAAGTATGCGATATATAATAAATACATTACGTATCGCATACTCGTAAGACAATGTATAATTTAGAACCAGATATGGTACTGGTATCCAGTACTACATTAGTCAGATAATTGATTAAGGTGGTAATACTAGTCCTTTGTTTAATATGTTTAGATGATGATTCTACATGATAAAGGCGGTCTCCTTTAAAATGATGGCTTTAGTATCGCTTGTACGTTCCCATACAAGTTACACCCATATTTAATTCACTTCTTGGGTATTTTTTGTTGTGTTGCAAAAACAATTATCGTATTCTTGTGGATTCCTGTTGTGTAAGCGTCCTTCAATATCCGTGCAAATTTGGTTGTGATTGCACGATTTTTATCTCAGTTTCACTTCCGTCCGTTCGATAAACATAATAAGATAGATAAGGTTGCCTTCAAACGTTATTATTTACAGTTCCCATTCTCAAGATTAATCCTTGAATCATCAATTTTTTGAAACCAAGATAGCCAAAGAGCTTAAATGAATGTAAACATTTACAAGATTTTGGAGTTTAATAATCAATACCTTTTTAAAATATAAATTGCAAAAAATATTATTTTTAAGAATACTTAATTATCCTACAGTGTCAAATAAAAACAAAAATGAATATTTTTTTAATCACCAAAGTAGCTTATAACAACGAAATTTTGTTTTATCGAAACGTATAGGGAGAAGAGCCCTAGAACGTAAATATTATAATAATATACAAATTATGCAATGATTCAAATGTGACTTAAATATTATTAGTCATTTACAGATAAACAAGTTGATTTTGAATCACAATAATATACTAATGGTTGTTTATAACACTGATGTTTAAAATAAAGGTAGCATAATGTACTGAACTCTATCTGAAGAAGGCTAATAGCTTAATTTACATTTTTGTATTAAATACGTATAGAATTTAGTCTAAAATAAAATTAATTTAAAAACTGTTTTGTAAAAAATGGTTTTTCTGTCGACCGCCTCTATAGACCGGTTTGAATCAATTTCGATCTCATCAGTATGAAGCAAAAAAACAGATTGTTTATTGACAAATCGTCTGAAATTACAGGTTTTAAAAGAAACATTTAATGGCAAAGAAAGTGCAAATAATTATAATCTATTAATTAGTTCACACCAGTTTGGATGCCTTTTTGAATCTCTAATTAAACGTCTTTTGAACCTCACCAAGTTTCATTTCTGTTTAAAGAACGATACGTGTTCTTAATTTATTTCATCATATTTTGATTTGTATATAGTCGGTTTTAATACACCAAATAAGATCGCTTCGAGCTGTCCAAACAAATAGTCGCCATTTCCTGTCCATTTACCATTGAAAGGTTAATTAATGTGGTGGGTTAATCGTGCTTCAAGCGTCATCCAAGATCTAAAATCTTTTTTTAAGGGACCTCAAAAATAATATTTATCCAAAATATCGCACCAAACATTTGAAGCCTATAATTTCTGATTATCTACTACTTGTAGCCAGTAAAGGGATTCATGAGTACTGCAAAATTAAATTTTAATTTATTCAAAGAACATCGTTTTGGATCCTTTTAATCACACAACCTCTGACAATAGTGTTTGGTGGATAATCTTATAACATTAATGTAGATGAAATATTTACGAAAGTTACTTCACTATCCTTCGAAATAGTCACCTCCCATAACTATCCATCATATTCGCCAGATCTCAATCCTTCAGACTTCTTCCTATTCCCACGACTCAAACTCGCTTTGAGAGGAAAGAGATTTGACGATATTCCTTATCCAACGAAACATGACGAGGTTTTTGAACTCCCAACAGAAGTCTTCTTGAAATGATTAAACTTTCTATTTCATTTATATTTTCCGCCAAATTTCTACTTTCGGAAAATATCTTATAATGAGTGCAGAGATATTATTAATAATTTGAAAAAATCAAATACAACTGATACTTATAATTTCCATACCGCTATATCTTTTGCCTTCAAGCAAATAATAGTGATCTTATTAACATAGCAATAAAAAACAATCTCTTTCCCGACATATTTAAACTGTCCAAGGTGTTTCCAATATTTAAGATGGGCGATATACGAGAATCATAGACCTATTTCTATTATATCATTATTTGGTAAAATATTTCAATATGCATTAACAATTCAACTGTCAGCATATTTTGAATCTAATAACTTACTCTGTGCACAACAATTTGGATTTAGAAAAGGCCTATCTATAATCCATGCGATAAATAAGTTTATAAGTTCTGTAACAGAAAATTTCGATAATAGTAAATATGCATACTGTCAATTTTTAGACTTGACTAAATGCGTTTTCAACGAAATTCTGCTTAATAAATTAAAGGTCTATGGCTGCAATGCTGATAGTATTGACTTGCTAGAATCGTACATGAAGAAACGAACTCAAGTTATATCATGTAATGGTGTAATATCTCAACCAAAAAAGTATTATATGATGTTCCTCAAGGCTCTGTTCTAGGCCCGCTTCTATTCCTCATCTACATAAATGAGATTCCAAATTGTTTACCAAATAATAAATTAATTCTACATGCAGATGATACTACTATAATTAATACCAATAACAACCTTCTTGATTTGAAAATAAATGCCATGTCAACAATGGTTTAATGCCAACAGACTATGTATTAATTCTGCTAAATGTGAATGTATGCTTTTTACACTGTGTGATAACCAAAGTAAACAAAATTTAAATTTTCTCAGGATTCATCTAGATCCGAAGTTAACATGGGAACAGCATTGTATATATATATATATATATATATATATATATATATATATATATATATTATTTAGTTTGATGTTTTCGCGGGTATGGTATGTTGTAGCTGGTTTTCGGGTTATACTCCGCGTGGTTTGTAAATTATATTCACGACGTTTCGATGGTCTCTCTGCCATCTTTGTACTAACACAGACACCACAAATACATATACACAACACGCACGCGCACAAACAACTACAAACCGGCCAATGACGCGCAGCCAAACAAGAAGAAATGCAGGTGGAGGGGAGGGACTACATATATAAATAATCGGCTAACTAGACAGCAGACCAGTATTACCTTGACCAAACAAGAGTAAACACTTGAAAAAGATGGCAGAGAGACCATCGAAACGTCGTGAATATAATTTACAAACCACGCGGAGTATAACCCGAAAACCAGCTACAACATATATATATATATATATATATATATTCAAAAGTGAGCAAACAGATTTTTCTCTTACGATCGTTATTACAAAAAGTTAGTCTACAAACACTACTGTCTGCATATCATAGGCACATACACTCTGTATTGTCTTATGCAATTATTATTTGGGGTTATGCAAGTTCAGCTTCAAACGTGTTTGTTCTTCAACGTCGAGTAATTAGAGTTATAGCGGGTATAGTCTAGGACAGGGCAGGGCCACTAGCCCTGCTCCGTCGTGTCTCCTCTTGGATTACTTATTTGTTCTATTGTTCTTTTCCATTCTGTCTTGCCTTTGGCATTTGTTTTAATGTCATTTCAAGTATGTCCAATTTTGCTATGTTCTAGGTGTATCTGTCTTTTCCATGTTTTTAGAGGTCTTCCTTTCCTTATTGTGCCTTTGATAGTGTAGTGCAGGGCTTGTTTCATTATTTCTTCGTTATCTTTCCTTAGCGTGTGCCTTATCCATCTCCAGTATTAGCAGTTGTGTTTGGCAGTCGACTACGTGGTCCTTCCGTGTATGTTAATGAGCTTGTTACTTTAAAGTACAGACCTTGTCACTTTAAAGCACCATTAATTGTATCCCAATGGTGAATGGTACCGGTCACCCATCCAACTGCTGACCCGAACTATCGTTGCAGTACTCTCACTAACGTTAGTTCTGCCGCAATCGAATGCGCCACTACTGGCGTGTAATGTATATATTTCCATTTCCTTTGTTTAATTCGTATTTCTACAGATTCTTGCTTGCATTTTCTCCACAGCTCTTTGTTTGTTATTCTGTTTGGCCAGTATATTCCCAGTATCTTGCGAAGACATTTATTTATAAAGGACTGTAATTTTGTTATTTCCATTTTCTTTGCAGTCCACGATTCGCTTCCGTATAGCAGCACACTAATAAAATTGCTGTCAAAAAGTTTTTTTTTATGTTTTCGACCCTCTATTAGTGTCAATCATACTTCCTAGGTAACAAAATATCTCTATTGATGTTATTGTTCCTTCTCCGAGTTTTATTTCTGTATTGGATTGGCTATTTATTCCCATCGTTTTACACTTTTTCACATCTATTTTTAGGTTGACTTTTGCTGCATCGTGGATTAGTTTGGATTCTGTTTTTTCCTTCATGTTGTTGTTTTCTTTGAGTAGACAAATGTCATCTGCAAATTCAAGGTCCTTCAAGTTTCTCCCAAATCTCTACGTTATTCCCGTCTTGTTTTCTGCTACTGTCTTTATTAGATCGTCGATGACTACTAAGAACAAGAAAGATTATAAGATGCAGCCTTCTCTAATGCCGGTTTCTATTTTGATGTCGCGTGTTAGTTCACCATTTATGTCTATTTTTCCAGAATAGTTTTCGTAGAATATTTGTATCATTTGTATTAATTTTCTTGGTATGCCATAGCTTTCTAGAATTCCCTAGATCCTTTTCCTGTTTATCTTGTCAAAGGCTTTCTCGAAGTATATGAAGTTAAGTTAAATACTATTTCATTTTGATATTCTATAGCCTGGTCCACAATTATCTCAAGGTCGTTATATTGTCTATGCGTGATCTTTTCGGCCGGAACCCTGGGTTATCTCTCAGTTTGAGTTGCATTTGCTTTATTCCTTCGAGTATAATTCTAGTCATGATCTTGCTCGCGGCGCTTAGTATTGTGATAAACCTCCAATTTTCGCATTTCATCTTATCGCCCTTCTTTGGTATCCTGACTATAACTCCCATCTTCCAGTCTTCTGGTATATTTTCATCTGTTCATATTTTGTTTAAAGAGTGCATCATGCTTACTGTATGTTCTTCCCCTGCTTTCAACATTTCATTCGCGATTCCGCCTATGTGTTTTCCTCTCTTTAGTGTTTTAACAGCTTGTGCTACTTCGTTTTCTATTATTTTACCAGTGTCCATATCTATCTCCTGGTTTCCTGTTTCCCTTGTCTCAATTCTTGGTATCGCCTTCTCTTAGTAAGTTTCTTAAAAAAATTCTATCCATCGTTCCCCAATTTCCTCTTTTGAGTTGAGTATCTTTCCTGTTTTACTGTTGCTGTGCCTGCTTTGTTATTCCATCTGTCAATTATGTTTTTTTTTGCTACGTTGTGCAATGTTTTCATATCGTTTTTGCTTCCCGCTTCTTCTTCTATGTTTAGTTGTTCTTCGAGGCTCTTTCGTTTGTCTCGTCTTGATGCTTTTTTAATTTCCTTGTATCTTGTATTGCTGTTAAAGTTTTTTTTGTATTTTCTTCATTGTTACAAGATAATATTTTCTGTTTGAGTTTTCTTCTTTCTTCTTTTTTCTGCCAGGTGTCGCGAGTTATCCACGTTTTGTTATTTTTCTTCCATGGTTGATTCATGTTTCTTTCTTCATTTGTTAGCTTGTCCATGCCATTTTTACTAGCTCCTTATTGTTTTGGATTTATTCGCAGCCAGTTTGATTTGGATTTTACCTCTTATAAGTATGTGGTTCGAGTTGCAGTCTGCTCCCCTCATTGCTCTGACATCTAGAAGCATATTTTCCGTTAATTTTAGATTGTTATATGGTCTATTTGGTTTTGGTGTCTTTTGTTAGGTGATATTCAAGTCGACGTTTACTATTTGATTAACTTTCCCTACTTCTAGCATTGTCCGCACATTCCACCTCTCTATCTATAATCCCTTTCTGGTATCTATTTCTTGCTCCTTTCTTCGTTGCCGTTCGTCGTCTGATTTTGTCATTCCTTGATTTGGGTTGTTATATTCGTCGTTTTTTGGCCGTGGTTCCTTTTCGACCACCCTATTTTCGTTCTCATCCCATTCGTACTTTATCTTATTAATATATATCTTCTTGTAACCCAACTTTGTCTTGCTTTCGTTTTCCCTCTCATTTCTACCTATTTTTCGTTTATTTAAAGAGACTTTAAACATAACAGTTGTCTGAAAT
The DNA here is from genome assembly GCA_963969525.1 of Ontholestes murinus. Taxonomy (NCBI): domain Eukaryota; kingdom Metazoa; phylum Arthropoda; class Insecta; order Coleoptera; family Staphylinidae; genus Ontholestes; species Ontholestes murinus. Next base: position 24,277,510 of record OZ018399.1, read on the forward strand.
ATCGCACCAAATATTTAAATATGTGGTGATTGCCTACAGCCAGTTGAGGTTCTTTTGGAGACAAGTATTGCAATTAAATTTAATTTCTATTTTATTTACAATATGCGCTTTCAATTCACATTTGCCTTACGCCAAGATTTTAATAAGAGGCAGTGAATCAGGCGTTGGAGATGGCCAAACAAACGAGCTTAATTTCCTGTTCATTTACCAATTTACCATTTGATCAATAATTAGATGTGCTTTAATTGACTACTAAGAGTACTGTCTAAAATCTCTTTATTTAAATGCACTTCAATTTGGCGGTCTAAAATATTGCATTAAAGATTTGAAATTTATATTTTCTGATTATAAATTTCGGAAACATTGAAATTACAATTTTTGGACAATGCTTGAATACAAGGTGAAACATAAATATGGTTCAAACAGAGAATTAAAATGATACAATAAAACAGCTAAATTTTGCTTTATCTGGCTGATATAATTTTGATGATATGTACCTAATACATTTAACACATGGAAACTCTCACTGTTTTAATTATCTCAGTTGCGTTAAACAACTTGTAAACGCTACAAAATATATTCATAAACGTCAAAATTCAAAATTTCAAAAGGCGAAATAATTGTTGGGAGCCTAAGCAATAATAGTTTTTTTTGAAAATGATAAAATTATACAATACTGTTATTACAATTATTATACAATACTTATTTTTAATTATATTTCCAATTGTCATTTGAAATGTTTAGGTTAGGAACAGTTAAGAACGTAGCTGTAGCGAACTAAAAATAGCAACCATAAAATTAAAATTTTTATTTTTTGTGAATCCTAGTGTATGTAAATTTTATTTGGAATTAAAAAATGTTTATCTCTACTTAATACTCTAAGGATACACGCCCCAAATTTGCATATTTTGCAGAGGATAAGAACCTCCCTGATCAGTAATGTGCCTGAATGGCTTAATTGGTAGAGCGTTGAATTTGTAATCCAAAGATCACATGTTAATATCCTACTTTAGGTATATTTTATAAATGTTTAAGTTCTTGCTAACCTAGTTTTGCTATTAACTTCATTTAGTTATGCAACTGGCTGATTTAATAAGTAATTTAATTATTTTTTAAATCATACGTCACAAATAATAAATTATTATTATTTACTTAAGATTTACATTATTTAAATATTTGAAATTATTATGGTAAATGATGAATATATTCTGGTTTTTGTTTTTTATTATAGTATCATGCCATATGATCGAACTGATAGAAATTTACAAATTTCCAAAAGTTATCTTTTCTATATAAATTTTTTTCTTAGTAGACACGTTTTGTAAATGAAAACATTTTCTTTGGGCGCATTCTGCTGCCTTAACATGTATTCCATTAACATTTCTCAAATTACTTATTCCACACTGTAAAATACGCCGGCTCTGCGTTTCCACACATGAATTACATTCCGTTTGCAAATTCCGACATTTTCAATTAACAAGTTACGTTCAATAATTTATAAATCGGAATCAATTAACAAGGAAAGGTGGCAGTAGATTGATACTAGTGCATAAGCTAATGATTACAATATCATTTTACAAAATCTATCAAATTAATAATCGATAAAAAAACAATAGCACATTTTTAACGATATAATTGTGATTAATTTAGAAGAATTAATGGAATAACAAATATGATGTGGTTATTATACTACTTTCTCCGTATTTTTTTCTTTCCAATGTTCATGACAAACAATAATTACTTAAATAATTGTTATATCAATTTATTGCTACTCTAGTATTTTCTAAATAAAACGCAAAAAGTAAAAATTAGGGCGCTTAATGTAACTACAATGTTTATTATATCTTTGCACCTCCTCTGACAATATATTACAAAATAAAAAATTACACTCAAATTTTAGCTGAATAGAATTAAATTAAGGAATAAAGCAATATAAACATTTCATCACAATTTTATTTTATTTATATTTCGTACAAAAAGTGGGAAACATAATGTTTTATTATTGTAAATTAAAGAAAATTGCGAAAAAGGTTTTTTAGTACTTTATTCATTAGGCAAGTTCATAGTAATGTAACTCATTTAATCAAACTACTATACATTTTTTTTGATAATGACCCTGACAATAATTGCGAACGTATGAACGTATAGCTGTCATAGATAGGAATTTAACTGATTATAAGCAAAACCTTATATTCTATTCCTTAGCTAATAAACCATAAATTTAATATTTATTGTCTAAATCTTTGCACTAAATTTATCTAATAATTTTCAACTGTGCTACGTTGATGGATTTAAAATAGATCGAAACCAGTCAAGAATCGCCTGCTGATATTCATCGTCAGCTACAGGAGAAAAAAGGTTGAGTGGATTTAAATTTTAAAGTTCCTGTAATTTTTTTACATTGTTTTGTATCATTCTTTTACTAAGGCTTGAAAAGCTAATAAACTAAACTAAAGTCTCTAGCTGTCATTGCCAGAGGAAACATCAGATTTAGCTCTCTATTGAAGGAAAGGTCAGATGGATTAAATAATTTTATGTGCCAGTTATTAAAAACAAAACTTTTATTACTGAATTTAAACATACTGCAGTTATATCATAAAATGAGAGTCTTAAATAAAAATTAACAACTATTACTATTTTTTAAACGAAGCAGTTTTTAGAATGGTTTTTAATACATTTTTCTCATTTATATTAGCGACATTTTAGTACATAAAGTACTTAAAATATTAATAATTGTTTCTCACTTTTAGAGAAAAAAATGCGAGACATTTAAGTTGAGTTTCATTGCGCTTAACATCTGACATCTGACATGTCAATATGATAACAAGTACTTTACATGCACCCGAGTGATATTAATTCAGACATGACTTTAGATACCCAATGACAACTTCGTCGCTTTTTGTTGAACGCTAGATATAATGGATTAAAATTCATCGAATTTTTTCAATATACCCTTTAAACGAAAACGTAGTTTTACAAATCATATAACATGAATTTATACGTAATTATCTATTAGGAAATCTTGAATATTAGTATGTAGTGACGTAAACAGATTTTAGTTTATGACCACAATTTAAGATCATAAACGCTCGTCATTAGTTTATCAAAAAAAGTTGTTCAAAGTCAAACTCATTTATTATAATAATGATAAATTTCAAATTATTATATTTTATTATGGTTTCACAACATACTAAAAAACCTTTGGTTGATAATTTTATCTATAGCAAAAGATTTAAGTTTTGGAATGTAAACCTTCTTTCCCAGATCACCTAAAATATTACACTAAATGTTTACTCCTACAAAATTTTAAAAGAGACAATAATTCATATATTATTGGCCATCTAGATTTAGCCTTGAGATAATTAAAGGAGTAAAATATATTTCATGTATCCTTGTTTTTCTTCTTTCAAAAATTATGGAGATAAATACCATGTTTAGTTAATTTATTTTTACTTGGTAATGTTCTTAATATCCATATACTTGACCAGAACATATAAGAAGCAGTAGATATCTTTTTTATTTAATTATGATTAATTTTCATTAATTTTTTCTTGACAATGTTCTTAATATCCACACATTTATATATACAACATCTTTAGTAACAGACAAACGTATAACAAAAATATATATAATATATGTACGGTAGATGATGTTAGTGGATTAGTCTGTTAAATGGCTATCGACCAGCGGTCTTTCAGCCCAGATTTGTCAGTCTTTACATGTCTCGTCAGTCTGTCTCTGATGGTGATGATGATGATGGATGATGTGATTCGATGAATGCGAATGTTGTGAATGAAGGGGTTTTATATTTAGAGATTAGGTCAGGGTTTCTGCGCAAGCAGTAAAGGGAAAGGGTGTGTTGGTTGAAGGAGTTTTTGGAATATTTTTCGTTAAGATATATAAGGCGTTCATTGATGGGAATAACAGAGGTAGTGTCATGTAGGAGTTGGTTAGAAGGATTATGTAAAGGATTGCTAGGATTGCAGATTTTGGTTAAAGCTCTTAGGAAGGATCGTTCGCTAACTTCAATATTATGGACAATGGGATTGCAGGAGTTTAGGAAAAGAACATTGCCATGGTCAAGTAAAGGGCGGCAAATCATTTTGTAAATTTTAACGGCTGTTTTCATTGATATTCCGTTGTTTTTGTAGGTTAGATTCCTAAATAATTTGGCCCTTGTAATAATTTTAGCTTTTTGAAGCTGTGTGACTTTTAAAGTTTACTTTTTGATCTATGGTAATGCCTAGGTATTTTATGGACGTAGAGGGGCAAACAATTGTGTGATATTATGTGTAGGATTGTTGTTACGGTGATAGGGAATTAGAAGCTGGGATTTGTGGGGATTGATTTTAATTCGCCATTTTGCAAGCTAGTGCTCCAGGGTATCAATAAGCTGCTGAAGGGATTGCAGAGCTTTAGGTACGGAGGGTGCATGGGAAATGAGAGCCGTGTCATCTGCAAATTGAAGGAGATATTTTGAGGGATTAAAGTGAAGAGGGTCAGGGTTATAGATGTTGTAAAGTAGTGGAGATAGAGGGGATCCTTGAGGTAGACTTTGAACAGGTGTAAAAGGAGGGGAGTAGGCGTTGTTGATTTTGACTTTAGGGGATCTGTTTGAAAGGAATTGCTTAATGATAAAAATAATGTGGGAAGGAATTTTGAGAAGGTAACATTTATACAACAGACCTTGATGCATATCCACAGATTTAACCAGTAAATGTAAGAAGCAGTTGATATCATTTATTTATTACTGAAAATATTAAAAAAAATCTGAGAAGTAAGTCTGTGATCGTAATAAAATATAATTTTGATCCAGATCAAAAATCAAAATCAAAAATCAAAATACATGGCTACTAGAATTGAAAATTGAAATTTAACATTCAATACCTTAATATACTTCCAATATAGCACAGATTAGACGGCCCTAAACTTAACAACGTAAGGAAGTTAATTCAAAATGAATATATAACTTACGGCGAAGTTGTACGGTGAAATGGTTGCAGCAAACATCAATATCTACCATTAAGAGTTCATCAAAATTTTAAAGCTTACGTTGATAGAGTATAAAAAATGAACGAGATTTTAAAATAAGGGCTTTTTCAAGATTTAAGATATACAAATAGTATTAAAGGAGGGAACAATTGAAAATTTGAAAGTTAGTGTATAATATAATTACTCTTAATGATATGTTCACTTTATTTTAGTATAAATAATATTTTTGCTTGCCAAAAGTCATAAACTAACAAAAACAATACAATAATTTAAAATGGTTCATAGACCAATGATAAATACACGATAAATTAAATCTGACTTTTGAGAGAAACAAACAACTTCAATTATTTATGATTTACAATAGTGATATTGTAATACATAACATTGTTATTATTCCTTTTTTCGGCTATCGGTTCGCGGTCATTTTGCCTGACTTTATTAGTTCAGTGGTTAGTCGTCCGTTATGTTATTGGGTTAAGTCTTAAGTCATTCCGATTTTACACCATAATAATCAAAGGTGATATTTTATAGAAAGAAATCATTTTATTCAGTTATATATTGACTATTTTTTCGATGACCTTTTGCCATATTTTAGGTAACATAATGGTGCCGTACTTAAAGAACTTCTGGCCTCAGCAGAAAATGAAGCAGGTGGTGTTTAACACTATTGTCTAAATTGAATGATTGAAACAAATAGTAGTTTGACGACACAAGGTCTGATAAGTATGGTCCATCAAATCCTATCCAAGCTCCAGCAACTTCTGGTAGGTCACTAAACTTATGTGTTGTAATGGTGGAATACTTCACCCTTACAATATGCCAATTCTGGCCGCTTTTCGTTGGTGACTTCATTCAATTTGTCCAATTGGCAACAGTTCACAGCCGTATTGATGGTTTGGTTCAGTGGTAGCAGCTCAAAATACACGACTCGTTTGTAATCCCACCAAATTGAAAGCATAACCTTCTTTTGATCGATATTTGCTTTCGAAGTGTTTGTAGCTTATTCACCCGACTTGCACGAAGACCGTTTTCTCACGACGTTGTTGAAAACTATTCATTTCTAATCGCCAGTGATAATACGTTTGAGAAACGCATCATTTTCATTTTCTTTGAGTTAGTGTAGAACCTAAATATTGAGTTCACTAATATATCCTAGCGTGTTCAAATGCCTTTCCACGGTCGTTTGAGAAATGTTTAATGTTTCTTCGACCTATCGAGTCGTGTAACCGCCATTCTTCGATGTATGTCTTTATTTTATCGTCTTTGGCTTCACCTGACCTTCCTGAACGTGGCGCATCTTTGACATTAAAATTGCCGGAACAGAATTTGGGAAACCAATTGTTAAGTAATATTTATCATACACATAACTTTCTGTGGGCAGGTGTAGCGCTTTTCCCTTTTCTGGTGTAAAGAGTAAAACATAGTGATATTCCTCGGTTTGTTTTTCCATTTGTTGACCACTGATTTACGACAACCACTTAATCGATTCATTTACTTCTTTTTCTAAATGACAATTAAAATGTCTGGTGTTAAATGGTATTTAGGTTAGATGATTAGACTAAAAATAGTTGGTTAAAAATACAACTGTAGACATTTATTGGTAGGAACTGAAATGACTTAAGACTTAACTTAATATTATGTCGATGAAGATGAAATCATGAAGTAGTTATAATTTGCAAGATTGTAGGAGAGGGAAGTTATAATCTATGAATATGTAAAGGATTAAGAGGTAAACATAAGTATTTCATGATCCAAGACATCAGGGCAAACTTTATAACAAGGTGTTGATATTTGATTGAAATAGAATATAAGCACATGAGTAAAATAATCCCTCGTAACTTTTAGACAAGAATATAATTTACATTAAGGTGACGTCAAAAATTAAGCTATAACAAGTTTATAGAAAGATCTGACTATAAATCTAACACAGCTTTTCATCTAATAAATATCGAAATATCAAACTACGAAACTCAATATCCTAACCTACAAATATTTTTTGATGTTTCGGTGACATCTGATTTGCCATCTTCAGGAGATTCACTGGTTTAGAATAGTTTGATTTATGTATTCCTGCTAGGTCTTATTTATTCAGTGATGGTACTCGGGATTCCCTGAATTGATTACTCTGTAATTCTACGACACGTTTTAATCATCTTTGGAGATTAAAGGCCATCTGACAGGTATTCTATATGCTATTTATAAATAAAGAAAAGAAGAACCTACTAAAAAATATAGTAACCTCCAGAAGGTCACCAATATATCCTTACTGGTAATATACACTATATAATAATAGCAACAGTTAGTTTAAAATTTCAAGCAAAAAATGTATTTATTTAAAAAAGTCAGAGTAAGGGGCAAGAAAAATATTTACAAAACATCAATAGTAACATAAGTAAATAATCCATTAAAACATTGGCAGAACGAGGAACTATAAATGAAATAGATCTTACTGTATTGTTGAATAACTATATGATGGATTAGATGTATAGAGGAATTCGGGGATACGGAGTTTAATTATGGAGTTACCTTAATGGTTCTCTATAAATATATGACCTTTGAACGTTTGATTGATTTTCCTTGAATTTGTTGTTTCCGATCTGCGTGGTATTCGAAACTTAAAGAAAACCAATCACTGACTTCCGATCATATAAGAGTATTTACACAGGATTGGACGTTTAATGAGGTTTACTCGGTTACACATAAACTAAAATTACAATTGTAAACTGAGTAAACTACATTAAACGTCGAGTCGTATTTAAGTACTCTTGTGCGTGGTCACTACTATATATATATATATATATATATATATATATATATATATATATATATATATATATATATATATATAGTTTAATATAATTAGTTTTTGATTAAAATTTATACTCTATTAAAACCTAATATAATTTTAAAATGACAAATCAGAATATTCCAGTTTGCTATAAATTAATATTCGCAATAAAAATTAATGTAAGAGGAAGCATTATAATTCAATATAAAAGACTACGATCATTAGAACTGACCTTTAGGTCGAGTTTGTCCAGATTATTAACAATAAATTAAGAATCGAAAAGTCAACGGCCGTAAATAGTTATGAATTTTATACTCAAATTATATAAATAATAATAAATTATTACTGAATATATTTTCATAATCTAACTGATCAAATATTATTTTCTAAAATATATAGACGTACGATATGTTGCTATAGAATAGAATTATAATTGTATTAATAATTAATTTACTATAAGGGTTTTAATAAGTAGTTTATTTAGAAAAAAAATACAAATAACATACGATGTAAGCAAAGGATATTAGAAAGAATATAGTTTTTCTTCGTCGCGAATTTAAGTTCGAAGTCATCAACGCGTGTTTAAGAGGTTCCAGCGCTTCTACATTTGGAACGTACACCAATTATATTATCTCTGAAACATTTAAATAAGTGCATTCAATTTATTCAGTCTGAGTCCCATGTATGTAAACTCCATGAATGCACATTATTCAGGAGTAATTATGCGCAACTCGGACGGCGGTAATTGCTATCAGTTATCCGTTAATTACGAATGTAAATGGTCCCATGGGAACCATTTTCGAACATCACTCCGTCCCATTATGCGTGGTAAAAAATCAAGTTTTATTATTCAGTTTTCGTTGGAAATTACCCAAAAAGCGTATAGTTATCACTTCGGGCAGATGATCAAGTCGCAAATATTTACTTGGATATAAGCGAACGGAGTGTCGACAATGCAAATATTTGATGTTTCAACTATTTCTGCTAAACTCTCAAGTTCAATGGTCCTTAAAATGTTTGTTTAAATGTAAGATATGTAATACGATTTATAAACGTTTGCTAATACAGCTTTTGTAATTATTAACATTAACTTACTTAGTGTATATTTATTATTTCTTTCCTATAACCTTAAAAATGCAAAAAACTAATTAAACTAATTGTCTACATAATCTTAGAAATAATAAGACGTTATAATATTACATTTTATAAATTCTTTTATTTTAATTAAATATTATTTTCATCGTTTTAGCTGTTAATTATTGAAAGTTCATTTTATATATAACTGAGAGGTAACTGAAACAATAATCTTTCAAAAGTTATGTTTGTTTATATATTCGCACCATTCTTTTAATTGATTAATTATTATATAATTGAACAAGATTAGATAAGTTAACAAACTAGCAAAACATTTTTTCGTCCAATAAGAACGACTGCAATATAATTTCTTACTTTTGTAAACTCCAAAAAACCTAATAAATCCATATCCTCCTAACTGAGGTTATACGAGGATGCGAGAAAGAAAAACCAAAATGTGTCTCAAAACGAAAAATGTAATGAAATCAAGCTCCTTAACCACCAATATCACCCACAAATGTCCTTCAGCAAGATGAAACAAAGATACCTTTAGATAATTTAACTCAATTTTGGATTTACTTCGTTTACACTTGATATTAACAATTTTTAGAAAAAAACTGTGTCTGTGTGTGTCTGGTCGTGTACTCTATATCTCAAACCATTAAAGATAATAAACTCAAAATTAAAACTATTATTATTTATCGGAAGATCTAAAAGGCTTTTGACAGATTGACACAAAAATTGGTGAAATGGAAATAGATGTTTTTTATATTTTCCTTTAAAAATCCAAAAATATCTACAAAATGTTTCATATGAAACATATAGATAATAAAAACTAAACAGTCTATATTTAAATAAAATTTTATATAAATATTATGTGAAAATTATATAAAAAAATAATTTTAGAAAATAACAAAATAACTTATTTATTAAGAATAATAAATAAATAAATAAATAAAGTTTATTTACGGATTCACCATTACAAAAATTTAAATAATTCAATAATACTAATTCTAAAAACTAAAGAATAATAATAATAAAAATCAATTAACTAAACTAAAAAATAAATGCAATAATTATTAATTTAAATAATCCAATAATACTAATACTAAAAACTAAAGAATAATAATAATAAAAATCAATTAAGTAAACTAAAAAATAAATACAATCATTATAAACAATAAATATTTAATTGCTGACAATCAACGTGTTTTATTTTTTTATATATTTCACTATACGACATTGCGAATAAGTCTAAATTATAATTCGAATAAAGAAAATTTGAATAACGCATAAAACGTGTTAAGCTATATAATAGATACAAATACAATTAAAAACTAGTTAAACATTTTCTAATGAAAACTATAAAACTGTCGACATTTTACAAAACATCTTGTCAAGAAAAAAAACAATTGAAAATTTTAAGAGGAACTGTTTTAAATTTGATTAAAAAATTTGTTTAAAAATGCTTCTAAAAGCAGCTAGAAATTTATTTAATAACAATTGAAACTAAAAGAAATGGTTAAAGACATTTATAATTTTACCAAAAATGCAGTTTGTTAAGGTTTTATCAAAAAAAAAAAAACTATTAAAAATTTACTTTCTAAACAATTGAAAATATTTTTTTTTTAATTTGATCAAAAATTATTGCAAAGAATGTTCTTAAATGTAGTTCATTAATTGTCCAAAATCAAGTAGAATTAAAACAAATGCTTAAAACATTTTGAGTTTAACATTAAAAAAACAGTTGAAAACTTAGTTGTATTTCAAAACAATTGAAACCATTTTGCTTATTTAAAATTCATTTAAATTTTGTCTAATCCTAAAAACTGTTAGGATTTTCAAAAAAAATTATAATCCGATTTCCCTTGATGTAGATTTTTTTTTAAATTAAACAACTACAAAAACTTGCGATGATAATAACATTTTTTGCACAATTTCAAGTTTTTTAAACAGTTGTAAACAGTTTTTATTTTCTCAATAGCTGCATTTAATTTCAACTCTTTTGAAGAATTGTTCAGCTGCTTTAAGAAAATTTTTAGCAATTGTGTTTAACTAAATTTAAAACTGCACTTTTCTTTAAATTCTCAACTGTTTGCCTATTTTGGCTCAAATTAATTAAAATGTATTTAAAAAGTCAAGTAGCTTTTATTAGAATTTTAATTGTTATTAGACAAGTTTCTTAATGATAACTGCTTCTTCTGATTCTGATTTAATTTAGGTTTAATCTTCTCTGTTGTTATGAAATTTGAGACCACATTTGACTCTTTCTTATTTATATATTTGACTCTATTTTTTTGGTCAGGTATTTTATCTCCTCATAGTTTGGCTTCATTTTTGATTAAGCTTTCATATCTGTGCTCATTATTATTTTGGATTACTCCTTTTTTAAATTGAAACACGGTGATTTTCTTTTACCACTATATTTTATAATTTCTACTAGAAGTTCTAGTTTGATAATGACTAGCTCATAGTCAAAACTATAGTCACTGTAAAAATTATAAAATATAGTGGTAAAACAAAGTCACCGTGTTTTAATTCCAAGTTAATCATTATGTACAAAAAGATATCATCTCTGCCATCAAGAAATTACTTTCTTTTTAACTTTATTTGATTAACTTAGAACATATTTTATTCTTCGTATTCCATTATCTTCTCAATTGTAAATAAAGATTAAACAACTTTATTGTAGATAGTATTACAATATATAATTATAATAATTCTTCTTCTTGGCTATCGACAGTAGATTTCTCAGCCTCATTTGTAAAGACAAATAGTTAAACGTCTATTTACCAGCGGTCTTTCAGCCCGGATTTGTCAGTTTTGATATGTCTCATCAGTCTGATTCTGATAGAAATAGTGATGGATGATGTGAAGCGATGAATTCGAATGTTGTGAATGAAGGGTTTTGTATTTTGGGATTAGGTTAGGATTTCAAGCAGTAGAAGGAAAGGATGTGTTGGTAGAAGGAATTTCTGGAAAATTTTTCACTGAAGTATAGAAGGAAGGTATTGATAGGAATAACAGAGGTAGAGTAATATAGGAGTTGGTTAGAAAGATTATGTAGAGAATTACTAGGATGGTGGATTTTATTAAAATTTTTAGTGAGGATCGCTCGCTAATTTGGATATTGTAGATAGTAGGATTGCATGAGTTGGAGAAAAGGACATTACCATAGTCAAGTAGAGGCCGGCAATACATTTTGCAGAATAAAATATATTAAAATCCTTCATTATGTAGATTTTAACAGTTGTTTTGGTAATTATTCCGTTCTTTTTGTACTCTAGATTTCTAAATAATTTGGCCCTAGTAGTGATTGTTGCTTTATTTAAAGCTTTTTTAAGTTTACTTTTTGATCTATGGTAATGCCTTGGTATTTTAACACCTGTTAATATTTTCCTATGTAAATTTTTAGCACTTATAAAACTTTTTTGTATTTTGTTTCTCTCTCCTTTTCTTTATGTATTATTTTTTCCATTCACTTCTTGTTTTCAGACACTTTTTCGATAAAAATATTTTCTTTTTATCCTTATTTATATAAATAAGTAATTGTGGAGGCTTTCACTTCGTGATACATTTTGATAAATTCAAAATAAATAAACAATTAACTTTGTTGGTATCACTTTTTATTTACAAGTATAAAAAGTGATACCAACAAAGTTAATTGTTTATTTATTTTGTCCTTATTTATATGTCTTCTTTTCTTCATTAAGTTTGTAGATACCTTTCTAATAAATCCTTTATGTTTTTTTTGCTGTTTATTTTCTTCTTTATTCTCTATTTTAGTTTATTGTATACTTATTATGATATATAGTTTCTTTAACAATGTGAATCTCATATTGTTTCATAAAGTTGTCCGATAATTACATAACATAAGCATTTAATTTCATTAATATATGTATTCTAAGCTATGTATGGTATAACAGTGAAAGAGAACATTCTTGAAGAGTGAACTTATTTGTATTATTATTTTACTGGTTTATTGATTTTGAATTACATTTCTAAAGGCTAATAAAGTACTAATAAATAAATAAAAGCTATCCTTCACGGTTTTAGCTTCAATCTTTTGAATATCTATCATTTCTCTTCTAGGCAATATGCTTTTACGTTTACTTGAAATTCCTTTACATGCTTTTGCAATACGAACAATTCGAAAACCAATATATACCCTCTATAGGCTGGACTAGCAATCTGAATAAATGACTTTAACATACTACTACAACGATTATACAGCCAAAAAAATAAACACATTCAAAGTCATGGGATGGATAAAGTGCATTGAATTCAATAATTTTCAACACAAACACAAAATTATAAAAATAGGAGAACTGTTTGATCAGGATGTATTAAAAACAGTGATTGTTAAGAAATTTGATTTCTTTTGATAATTCAAAATTAAACAAATTATTTTTTTAGTATCAATTTTTACTCTAGCTTGTCGTTAACAAACTGTTGTATAAAGAAGTTATAACAAAAAAAATATAACCAAAATGCTCTTTTAATAACTAAATATGTCTAGACAGACCAGAAAACAGTAAAGACCAAACATTGCCAGTAATAACTATATTCAAGTTTAATGGGAGACATTAAAATTGGTAACATTTTTGGAACTTTTTTGAAATATGAAAATACTAAATGATCAGCATAAATACGCCTCATGAACCATCTTCCAACGTGAAGTGCAAAATACACAACAGAATGGGTTAACGTTGTATACTACAAACTATAACAAATGGCTGCTTAAAGCACAACTGGTTGACATAATTTTAGAGAAAATGATATACAAACCACAAAAATAGGCATAAACGTTGGACAAAACCGCATCTATGTAATGCGGTTTTGTTGTCAGAAGTGTTAACCTGCATGGATTAAAATAAGCGGTGCGGATAAAAAACGTGTTTGTTAATTAGAGATGACTTTTAGGTAGGACATTGAAAGCATACAATTTTGAATTACCCCAAAGATTATCCTTTCCGTAAAATGGTAAAATGTAGCGATCTATGCTATACTATCAAAATTAACAATGCATTCTTCTCCTTGAATGTTCGCAAAGGAATAAAGAATAGTTTTTTTTTTGTGGCTTTAATATCTTCATTTCTGCGTATATTAAATTTTCTTCTGTTTGATATAAACTTTGTAGCAGTCGGCAAATATAATTTTCTACAATATTTTAGTTATCCAAAGGATTCGAGATTTTTGGAGAGTTAGGAAATTTTTACGATGTAAATAGTTTTTATGTTTTGTGTCATTGTAAATGTTCTAATGATTTTTCTAGGCGTACCTCGTATGCACGGAAGAAACATTAGGTTAGAAAACTTTCGCGATATGTCTATGATTCTAATGTGAGATAAAGAATTGTATATAATCCATTAATTTTGCAAAGGGCACGAATCTTTGGGAGAGTTTGGATTTTTTTACGCTAAGTATTGTAAATAGTTTTGATGTTTTGTGTCAATCTGTCAAATCTAGAGATTTTTCCAGTAGTATTTTGTTTATACAAAAGAAACGTTATATTAGAAAGCTTTTGCGATTTATCTTTAAAGCTAGTGTAGGATATAGAATTTTATATAATTCGTTGATTTGCCAAAAGAATAGAGTCTTTGGGAGAGTTGAGAATTTTTCACGCGAAGTGATGAAATTAGTTTTGATCTTCTGAGTCATTTTAATATTCTAGAGTTTTTTCTAGTCATGCCTCCTGTACATGAAGAAACATTAGATTAGAAAACTTTTGTGATATGTCTATGATGCTAATGTGGGATTTTTGTGCCAGGAGTAAAACCTTTTTGGCCAAGAACTGTTTTTAGTGTAGCGAGCTGTTTATCAGATTATCAGTCAGTTCATGGAAGGGGGTGAAGAAGAAGAGTATCCCGTTGGAATATTTTTAATTTAATATATAAATTAAACGTAATTGTAGTTTTGTTCTATTTTCATAGTTAATTGAATTTTGGGATGGATATTGTAAATATACTTAAGAAAATTATTGATCCTGTCTAAATTGTGTGCCACAGGGAGGGATATTCGTCATGAACAAAGAAATCCTCTGATGTTACTTCATTTTAAATTTTCATTTTACAGTGTGGTAAAATAATTGCAGCGTATAGCTCAATTAAATCATTTAAGAGTATCATCCAGTATTTCTGATTAAATATTCGAGTACGTAAACAGTATTAATTAATAGTATTTAAAAAGTATATCCTTTCTTTGCCGTTTTGATTTTACACTATATATACATTTCGAACACGATGTGTTCATTTTCAATAGATAATTGACAAACAAAGAACTTAAACTTTCAACCTCAACAATTTAATAAGCTAAGTAATTATTAATGTTCTTTCTCAATACAAATACTAGACTGGCTATTTCAACTCATCGTTAGCTTTTTTCGATTTTGTCACGGCTACATTTTACTATTGTTTTTATGATATAATCGTGTGCCATATTTTCTGTATTTTCCGCCAATGGTTTTCTCCTTGTTTTTGTGTATTGTTTATAAAACAACAATTTTTAATTTGAGAAGTGTTTTTTTACTTCATCATTAAATAATAATTAATTAATATCATTATTATTATTATTATTCATCATTAAATGTTTAGTTGTTGTTTATTGAGTTATCTTTTGCAGTAAATTACTTTTATGTACAAAAAATATTGCACTTCAAGGTACTTGTAATTTGAACCACTTATATACTACATTATATACTCAGGGTTTAAGGGTTTCAATAAGTACTACGTTATTTCATTTTTTTTATTATTATATTCTCTAGCGTTTCTTATTATTAGAACAAGTGTTTTTAATTTTATAATATTAAGTAATTAATTAGAAAAAATGTTATTGCATAATTGTGCATATATTTCATTCTATACATTTTAAATATATATTTTATGGGACCAAAATACACCTATTGACACAAGTTTGTAATAACCAAATGTAATAATAATAAATTATATTCATTAAAATTATAGATGACAAAACAGTATACTTTTCTCTTTTAACTCTTCATGTTAATTGGTCGATGGAATCATTTAACTTTTGTTATATTAAAACCAAAAGGTTGTAAAGATTTTTACTTTGAGTATCAGAAAATAGAATAAATGGTTTCTTAATAATAATAATAAATACTATATACAATTGTCTGTTCAATGTTTAAAGTTCGCAGGTCAATTGCCTTTTGATAATTTATCTCAATTAATACTATTATAATTTTTTTCTTCTGAATTGAATTTTGCTATCATATCTGTATGCAAGTTTTTTTTTATAGAAAGATGTATAATATATGAAACAGTAATAAACTAACTAGTGATATATAAATATATTTTATTCGTAGTTGATTTTTATTTCAAATGTTTTGGTAAATTTTGTGGAATTTATTATATAGAGAAACTTCTATGGTTCAAAGATTTGTTGTTAAATTAAGTAAATATGATATAATAAGAGAGTTAAGTGATAATAAATTACTTTAAAATTAATTATATCAGAGATTTTAACATTTTCCAAAATTACACACACAAAATACATCACAAATAATACTCCGAAATACAAGTAAGTAATTTTTTAACTTAACTCGTGGTGAAATTTTTGAACCAACTGATTTGATTGATTTGTAAATGATATGATTTATGTAATTGCTTCAAAATTAATTAATTTCAACTATGATAGAAAATTAATCTTTTCTCTGTTACACAACTTATCACATTTTTAAGTTGCATCATGTTTAGCTTCCTTTGATTATTTAAAATTTTCTAATGTAATTTTCTTCTATTTTCAGGTAAGTTCTGCATTCGCCACTAAACAAAAACTAATTTTATACCAGATTGGGTAAGTAGCTGTTGGTTATTAAAATTAAATTCTCTATAAAACACAATAGAATTTTACTATTCTTTGGTTATTCAATATTACAGAATTAAAATTCAAGTTTACAATAAAATCAAAGCTGTGTGTAATATCAAAAAATGTAGTTTCTGATTCCAATATAAGTCACAAAGTGACTTATATTGGCTTCCACCACCAATCCTATATAACATGTCGTTGATTTTTCTTTAATTTAACAAGGCGTATTAAATGTTATTTACTTGATCATGGACTTTGTCCATTCTCTGTCTCAGATCACTCACATAATCTTCTCCTATTACTTCTCTTCAAGTGGGCATGTCATAAGAAAGACCTGTCATGCATGATGCTGTGGTCTGTCCGGTTGTTTCATATAATATTTAAAAGGTGGCAGATTATACAAATGACAATGTCGGTCTTAGTTTCTTTAATGCTTAGAGACTACCTTCGATAACTCATGGCTGATTCATGTGTTAACCATGTCATCTGAGTGTAGTTTTAATTCTATATCTCTTAAAAAAGACTAGATTTAACATATCTTCCAAGGTTCAAAGGTAATTCTAAAGCAAGGATGGCCTGCTGCTTTTTTAATTCAAGTTCTTGAAAATTTCCAAATCTCCATCGGAAAGTCTATTGTATATATATTCTATCACTTTCGATATTCTTCTTATGTGAATTAGAATCTACTTCTATATTTTCTCATTTTTTTAAATAAGTAAGTATGTATTTAAATATATATTTCAGCTGTTATACTTCAGTCGAGAAATTTAAAATAGGATCGTAATTCTGATACTGACATTTCGTTCACTAAATCACTTTTCCGGACTTGAATCTCATTCGGTTTTGCTTTGTCTCTGTGTTTACAATGTTTTAGATGTAATCTTCGAGTCGTTTCTGTGAATCGCTTTAATCGATGTTTAATAGAAGCTATTTAAAAAGGAACACGTTTTGTTCTCAAGAAAAACTTACTTTAACATATTTATATAAAACTTCACCAAACTTGCTACAGCAAGTAATTATTTCGTGGTCGCGTAGTTATTTCATCTACCTTTTCAAAGTTTTACTAAAATTTGCGATTACTTTCTCTTATCCACTGTATATTTATTAAAAGAAAAACGTTTTTTAATAAATTTATATAAATGATTCACATTTACTACAGCAAGTTTGTTTTTCTGGTCATGGAGTTATTTTGCTTTGGTTTTCACAAGGTTTTACTAAAATAGGTAATTTCCTTATCTTTTTGATTGTAAATTAATGATAAGACAACTCCAAATTACACTTTAGTTGTACCTGTATCGAACAAGAATGTTTTTATTTAGTAATGAATTAATTCTTTGCTAAGTGAATTCTTTAGCTTCTGGAATGCCTTCTGACATTATTTGTTCCATTAAAACCTTGTTTTATTTCAGTGAATCGATTTAACGGCTTAGTGATAGAAATTCCCACAGCGTACCATCCGAAATTGTTGCATTAATCAGACCTCGAAACTGATGTAAATCATTTTAAACACGTTATTTTTTTCTTACGTTGAAATATTTTATACCTTCTCTCGGTTCTGGGAGTTCTTTCACATTGGTCATACCTGCGTTTAAGATGAAACATCGAGAAAATAGTAGATTCGGTTAATGTGTCTTAAGTATAGACAATTATGGATAGCATATAACTTTTTTTAGTAATACCGGGTGACCCATTTTAATAAATCCACTGGAATATCTCGACAGGTATGCGTCCTACAAAAAAATGTTCCAAATAAAAGTTTGATGGTTTCGAAAGGGCCATCTAATCCTATACAAATTTTTTCACCCCCACCCTCCAGGAGGTGGGGCAGGGGGTCAACTTTTATATCTTAAATGGGAACCCTTATTTTTTATTGCAGGTTCGGATTCTACATAAAAAAATATGAAGATTTCATTTGAACTTTTTTTCGAATTCGTGATAGATGGCGCTGCAATCGCAAAAATAACATTAATCAAGTCAAAAAACGATAAAATGACGATAAAATCGTCACTTTTAATTGTTCGCCATTGAAATGGAGTGCGTCATCTTATCGCGTAGAGCACCAGTGAATGGCTGGTTATTCTAGCAAAATTGTTGACAAAAAGATGCTAAACCGCGCCCCGTTTACTTCCTGGAAAATGAAACAAACCGTCTGATGAAAATCATAATAAAAATTCTGACGAAAATCAAAACAAGCAATTTGAGAAAAATTTTGTTTAGTTGCAAATAGTTTTCCGGACAGTTCGCACAAAAAATGCGGCGGCTCGTGATAATTGCATTATCTGACAATCAACCGAAATGGCCGATTATTCACCGAATAAGAAGGTGGATTGCAGCACCATCTATCACGAATTCGAAAAAAAAGTTCAAATAAAATCTTCATATTTTTTTATGTAGAATCCGAACCTGCAATAAAAAATAAGGGTTCCCATTTAAGATATAAAAGTTGACCCCCTGCCCGGCCCCCTGGAGGGTGGGGGTGAAAAAATTTGTATAGGATCAGATGGCCCTTTCGAAACCATCAAACTTTTATTTGAAACATTTTTTTGTAGGACGCATATGTGTCGAGATATTCCAGTGGATTTATTAAAATGGGTCACCCGGTATTATTAAGTTGACGCTAATCAACACAAACGCGAATCAATGCATTTATTTTGCTAATACGACTAGCGATAACCACGGACTACTAGATATATATTTTTACATAATCCTACCAGTTTACTTCTTTTCGCCAGTGGCAGCCTTCGCACAAGAAGAGTTGGTCAAGCTTTTTCGTCATTAATTTGGTCCTTTCTTCTTGTGTAAAGATATATTCTTGTACTTCATGATTAACACTTTTAATTTACTTATTTTAGCTGGACTTATATAACTTAAGTGGATATCATTATCTGATGTGATCATTTTTCTCGGTATCGATGAAAGAGGTAAACAATATCCCAACGACATCTCCTTAAATGTACAAAACAATAGTTAGTAATCATAACTCAAAATAGTACGGTTTTTTTGGTATGTGTCTATTGCTATTAGGAATAATAAATGATCGATTCAAAAGTTATAGTGCCTTTTTAATCCGATAGTTCTTTCTAATCGTCATTAATATCAATTTTATTTGTTCTAGAATTAATATATAAGGAATTATAATAGGTAGTTGATTAAAAATTCACTTTACTTGCCTAGTTCTGTTTAGTTTTCTTGTGCTCCTTCATATAGTTTCTCATTCTGATTGTCGTCGATTTATACCAGGCATATCTTATATTTCTTTAGTATTGTCACTATTGGTTTCTTAAATATCGTAGGTGTGACAATTTAATTGCCATAATCTTGTTCCCACCGAAAATGATATCTTCTCTCGGTTCTGGGAGTTATTTCACATTGATCATACCTGCGTTTAAGATGAAGCATTGAGATTCGGTTAATGTGTCTTAAGTATAGTCAGTTATGAATAGCATATAACTTGTTTTAGTAATATTATTAAGTTGATGCTAATCAACACAAACGCGAATCGATGCATCTCTTTCGTTAATACGAGCATTTCATTGATGTGACCTTCGTAAAAACGTGATTTGAGAGATCATAGTCACTTTTGATCTGATCTTTCTTCCAAATAATAATTATTATTCATTGTACTTCCCTCTGTCATCAATATTCCGATGGAAGCGTTCTTAATCTACATATCGTTTTCATTTCACATTTTGCGTTTTTTCTAAAAAGCCATGTTTTAGTTTCCAATTGTCTATTGTCTGTCCGTTTTTTCCACAATTCCGGCTTTTTACTTTTTTCTTGCATGTCAAAAACTCCCCTATATGTGAATCATATTTTGAGTTTTTCTATTCACTTCTCGGATTTCTTCAATTTATCTACACTGCCTTGAGTCGTAACTGTAGTTTTGCGGTCTCAATCTTAGGCACATAAGTCAGTGTGTTGTGTTCAGTCAAGCGAGTGTTAACGCCTGATATGTATGTATATTTTTAGTTATCTAAAAACACATGCGGAACTAATTTTTGCAATATGTATCTTTTGTATTAGGATATAAAAGTCGTGTTAAGCGAACTATACCTCCTTTAGGTTCTCTAGAATTTCATCAGATTGAATTCAATTGAATTCTTTATTTCCACGTAAGCCACTTTATACAAAAAATACATTGCTGACAGTCAAGATAGGTACATTTGTAGTGGATGTGATCGTCAATATAAATAATTAAAATAATATTAGTCTATATAATAAAATTAATATTAGAATATTCAGTTATATAATTATAAATAAATAAAATCAGTGTAAAGGTTTACGTGACCATTACAAACATGTTAAAATATAGCATATACATTAAAATAAAATAAGATAGTTTTATTTGATTATAACTTGCATAGCAACCAACGATTGATTATTTTTTTATAATTAATTTCACTATATAATATTTTATTAAAAATATTTATTTCATCTCCAAAATTTTATAAATCTCAACTCTTACAGTAGCTTGAGTTCGCTCAGAAAGTAATTAATATTTATCAGAAATTGACTTAAATAAACGTAATAGGTGTCACGTTCTTTAAATGTATGTTTTATTTTATATAAAATGGTTCCACATATTTTTTACTTTTCTAAACACGTTATAGATTTGTAGGATTTCATGCTATTTCTTGCTTCACAGTATCCGTCTTCTCTTCAAAAATTCTCATCAGTTGCAGCAACTTCTTTTTAGATTTTTAGAATTTTTAATCAAGTATGACTATCTTCGCGAGGGTTCTAAAATTTGACAGCCATCTTTTTTGAATTTTCCAGTATTTCCTTTTTTGAATTTTGTCTTCATTCTATCAAAATTTTCTAGACATTTTTTATATAAATGCTATTACGAAGAAAAATTGATGGAACTCTCTCCAATTCTAAGATATTAGGGTTCTACAATTTTCCAGCAATATTTCTTTCAGGTTTCTGTTCTAAATAACTTTTTGCTTGTTTTATTACTATCGAATTAACTATCAGTCTCTCTTCAAAATGTTTTATGGTTTTAGAAATTTCCCGGATGTGTAATATTGTGTTGCCCCATTATTAAATAAAAATGTGTTTGGATTGTGACTTTCTTCTTTCAGTGCCGCTTTAAGACTTTGTTGTAATACACTCTTTTGCTAGTCGTATCCAAATCTCATTCTTATGTAATATTTTTGCAATTTTATTTGTGATTTTCATAAAAATATGAATAATATTTAAGTTTACATTTAAATAATAGATAATGAATGAGGTGTTAGTTTGTTATTTTGGCAAAAGGCTATCGACTAGAGGGCTTTCTGCCTTGTTCAGTCATATGGCAGATTTACCATGTACTCATTATCAATGACTAATGTTTAAAACATTAGTCATTAATCATAGCACAACTTAAATCAAACCGTGAACAGTCATATGATGTTAATGAGTAGGTGGATGGAACGATGAAATAAATAAACAAATATGGTAGAATTAGGTTTTTTAAATTTAGGGCTCCTACCAGGGTTTCAAGGTAGACATTATAAGGATAATATGTGGAAGTTAAAAGTACTTTTGGAGAAAATTTTAAGCTAGGTATCGAAGACGTTCTTTGATGGGCATAGCTAAGGTAGTATCATAGAGGAGCAGGTAAGAAGGATTATGTAAAGGATTAAGAGGATGCCGAAGTTTTGTTAGGGTACGAAGAGATGCTTGCTCGCTAACTTCAATTTTGCGGGAAGTTAGATTGCTGGGATTGGGATGGAGGGTGCGCTCCAGATATTAAAAGTGACTTTTGAGTGTTTCATTGAATTTATCCGACTTTTATAATAATAATAAACATCTTTATTTACAGAAAATAATTTACATTTAACTAACAATATGACAATAATATATATGTCACAATAGTTTATTTTTCTGTCTAACGGCTATCGACGGTCTTTCAGCCTCTGATTTTTATATTCATATAATTATCGCATGTTTTTAAACAGATTATTTTGATTTAGTTTTTAATTTTCTTATTAACTTTATGGTTTTATTTTCAATAATAATAATTATTATTAATTTCTTTATTATTTGTTAGATCTATGATAGTCAAATTTGTATTCAAATTTCGTAGGCTTTCACATCGTGGTGCATTTTTAGTATCGAACAGCCCTCAACTATTTAGATTTCCCGGGTACCAGAAATTGGATTTAGATTTCGTTGGTTGTTCTATTCTTAGGCTCTGGGTCTCTAGTTTGAACTTTTCAATGTATTGTAGGCTAACGATGAACGATCACGAAAGAGATAAATTCATCTGTCGGGTAGCGACCACACCTCTTACTTAATGGCCTTAATGCATGCTAGGTGTACCACCCAGAGAAGTTATTATTTCACTTGTACTATATACTTAGCTTTTGCCTTATATTTTGACATTTTGAATCAAGGGTATGTAAAAATTTCGCTTTCTATAAATCGCTTTAGATAAATAAATTTCAAAAATTTTAATGTATTAAAAATCCCCTTAAACTAGTCAAATAAAATGTTTAAAAATATACCTTTTAGAAGAATTAGTATCTTTGCACACATTTTTGTGAAAATTTTTAAGTTAAATTTAGAGATAATCAATATTTTGAAATACGAATTTTTTGCGAAGCTTTTCATTATATAAATAATGTTCTAAAAAGCACACAAAACATCATTTTTTCAACGAAAATAAAAAGGCATTAAAAAAGCCGCAAGAATGATGCATCAAACACTATTAATATCTCTAATTTCAGGCATATATATATAAAAGATATAACTAGTTTTTCCCTCTCAGTAGTTCTTATTTTAAAAATGGAAAATATTCTTGAATTTAACGTTTTGGTGCTACTAATAATCCATCTTTTAAATATGTTTCGGCGAAGAAGAACTTTTTTCCAGTAATTCTTCACTGCATTTAATATTAGGAATGCCATCTACTTCGGTTATTTGCTTTGTATATTACTAAAACTTTTAACTATTCATTTATAAAACCATGCAACAATTAATAATATAGATGTACATCATAGGTAGACTGACAAAACTTTTTGCAAAGTTGCCATAATTCTTTATATGCCCGATATTCATATATAGAGTTTATCCTCTTATATTGGTTAAGCAGCTTTCTTAGTGCAAACTTAATTTATTTATAGAAAATTATACTTCACATGATTTCACTACATTTTTTATTGATACATTGATTGCATTTGTTATTTTTTAGTCTTTATTTGATTCACCAACTTACTGATGAAAAAAAAATAATAGCACAGTGAAATATTTAGAAACCATTCGATGACATCGATTGTCTAAAGCATTGTAGTATTGAGGAATACTTGAACTACTCCAACTGCTACGCTGATGAAATCAACAATAGATCGAAACTAGTTTGTGTCTGTTGTTAACAGTTAAACAATCAATCAGTGCTACAATACATTTATTTCTTCAAAATCTACAATATTTTTGCATGTGTGCTATAAGAACTTTCGTATAAATTTAAAACGCAAACGTTTAATTATTATAATTTGACTTTGGTGTGGTGATATAATTCACATCAATAAATTCTAGGAATGCGAAAAAACAATCGTTTATGACCGAATAATTATAATTATCAAGATCGGCAATTCCGGTTTGATTCAATACTTTTCGTAACATGACTAAAATAGGCGTGATCTCATCGGTGCGTTTTTTTTTTGTAAGATTTGTGTCGGTTGCAATAAACAATACCGCAGTATTTTATAGACCATGGCAATGTAACGAGGACAATGCAGTATTTACATTTAAATCATTGTTCGCGGCAGAGGTCAATTGTTCGTTCCGAAAAATTCATATCCTAATTGGGCGTTCGGTTCAGAAACTCAGACTGATGACCTATTGGATGCCATCATACTGAATAATAACAATTTGTTTAATTGTGAACACAGATATGACCGTATTGTTTACATTGATAAATGGTAATCGTGTACTTAAAATATAAATTATGCGAATCGCGTGACTTTTAAAATTACAACTTATAGTTTATTCGCGTGAAAATGAGTTACCGAGTACCGTGAGCATATACATAAATAAATAAATGCATTGTTATTGTGTTTGTAAAAGCATACTGATTACCATATTATTTCGTGATATCAGTATTTCTAGTTGAATTAAATAACATGTAAATTATATATTATACATTAAACTACTAAAAGTGTTAAGATTATGAAGAAGAAGAAGTCTTTCAAACACCAGACCTAATTCATTCAAAATTATTTTGTACAATTAATGTTACTCTGTTAGTAAAGATTTAATGCACAAGTTCTCATATCCAAACATAAATATAGAGATAGATGTTATTGAATAATGCTTCAGAATGCACATCCAAGCATTAATTTAAAACTGAATGCACGAAGAAGTAAATCAAATTTGCTGTCAACATGTTTTACTTAACAATGGATGGATAATTCTTACTGTCTGCATTTTGTACGTGTTTTATTATTGTAAATATTTTTTGTAAAAAAATATTCCTCCTAATTCATACATGTAATGTCTAAATACACCAATATTCCAAACCACAAATTATTAACCTTGGATTAGTTAATAACTATATATTAATATTAATATATAACTTTCACCACCTCTATGTTTAGTAAGTAAGTAATACAATTTTCTTCAATACAAATGTAGATAAAAACACCTAATATAGAACCAAGAGGAATACCAGACAATGACCCAATATAAAGCCCTGATGAATACCAGATAAAAGCACCAAATATAGAACCTTGGGGAATACCATTGTATTAGATAATAAGTATATATAGTAATGAATTTGCTAATCAATTGCCCATATTCACATTAGTGAACATAAAGAAGTCACTAAAATGTACAGGACATGTTTAAATAAATGTACAACGCTATAAATTGTTAGTGACCAAAATATTCCTACTCAAAAATAGAAAATCTACCTTAACGTTTTCAGAGATCCGCAACGTGTCTAACAACATAATTTGCTTTGCAGTTCTTAAGAATCCAAATGCATCTCTCTATTTTAATTAACTTGTCTACATCCTTTAAGTAGAAATTCAAAAGGTGTTACAAATTACGTTAATTACGTTTTTCCTCAACAAGACGTCCCCAGATACAATTCTAACCTACAAAATGTTTATATGACATCTATACTCAACCTGGTTTTCTTTAAAAGTAATTGTATGCATGTGTATTAATATATTTTAATGGCCCAATAAGAAATAATCAATTAATTGAAGTCTGTGAATTGAATTGGCCATAAGTGAGGATTTTCGGATTTTTGTGTATAAAACAAAATACTTCAAAAAATAACACATATGCTTCTTATATATTTACCTCATCTCTTGCTCGATTTCTGAAATCTTCAGTTAGTACCGGATAAATGTATAGTATGTGAATAATATTTCTAGATGGTTCATAATAAAAAAAAAATAGAAAACATGAAGGACATAGGTAGCTATAAGTGAGGTGCAATCCAGTGATATTTATGTATTGAATTTAGAAACTTAAGAAAAACCATACCAGTCCACATTCGTATAGTCCGCGTAAGTATTTCTAAAAATCTTAAATTTTTAAAATTAAAAAAAAACATAATATTTATATACTTCACACTTAATTAAGACTGCTTGTTTAGAATATTAGCGCAGTTAGTAAGTTGTCCGTAATTTTAAAGCAAAGTTTAAATAAAAATATACATTGTAATCTATCTTTAAGTGCAGCAAAATGGTAAACATTTGCTCACACAAGATGGATTTTTTATAGAAATTTTTGAGAAGGTTTTCGAATGGGCAAAATAAAGAATCATTATTATTATTAGTAGAAGTAGTAGTATGTAATGAATTGTATGCAAAAACTATTAATAAAATGTATAAATGAGCCGTATATTTTGAAAGTGGCCTAAGTCCATTTATACTTAAAGTGAGATATTTAAGGGTTTTTGTTTCAATGCAATTACAAATATACGTATAGGATACTAATGAGTCATGCTGCGTAAGTGTATCTAAAGGTGTTCAATTTGTAGTTCCTATTAAAATAATTGCAATTAATATACAATACAATAATCTTTATTTGGACAAAACATAATACATAATAACAATAAATATGAATACAATACAAATAGATGGTGTTAGTCCGCCTTTGCTAAAAACCTAAGGTCTTTCTGCTCTGTCTAGTGAAAAAAAAGTTAATGGCAATTATTAAGTAAATAATATGCGTTTTCTTACCAAGAATGGATTTAGACTACTTTCAAAATTAACAACTAGATTCGTTATAAAATTTGAAGGAGCCCAAGTCTATTCAACATAATTTAAGATGATTCAAATTTAAAAAAACAATACTCATTTGATTTTACCTATCTTTATAACATTTCAAATTAAAATTTACTACTCATCTATATTTTGTGCGTGTGAAAGGGATATAAAGAAAGCATGATGTTCCGCTGGTATATATCTTAATAGGTCAATTATCTCCTTGAATTTTGCTGTTATAATTTGTCTGATATTTTTAGACAGTGGTGTCAATTAATTCTCATTCATTGATGTCTTATTGAAAATTTTACATGGTTTATTTCTGACAAAACGCAGCCAACATATTTTAATCAGTTTATTGATTCTCCGTTAGAATTCTTTATAATTGTAAAATTGCGTCTTCTAATAATTTTGTTGATACGAAATCTTCTTCTCTCAATTCATGTACATTAAAATTATTTCCTTTCCGACACTTTTTGATAATCTCGGAGGACAAACAGTAAATTATTTTTTTAATGCCATTTCTACTGTGCCAAAATCTCTATCATATTATAAAAACGAATTTCCTAATATTAAATTAAAAATTTGTGATCTATGATTTCTACATTATTTTCAACAGTTTGGACAATTTTTAGCCACATTAAAGCTACTTTAATGTTTCTATTTTGCCCTGCATATATGACACTGAAAGCTATAATGTGTCTTTCACTTCTTAAATCTTGAACATGTTTTAGGATGCATGAAGCTATTTCTTGGGCACCTCTTGATGCAATAGTTTTATCCCAATCGTACATGTGAATATTATCGTTATGAAAATTGTGAATACCCAAAACATATTGCGTTTATAATATGCTACTGAAGTATTCAAATTTAGGAAAACTTTTAATATGGTTTTGAACGTGAAATAAACTCTCTCCTCAGAAATTTTCCTTGATGATCCAACGATATGCCCACGTAAATTATTTCCTACTGTTGCAGAGTTTAATACACGTTTTAAGCGTCCTTCACTTACTTTAAAGGTATCAAAAAAGAATGTTTTACAGACGACAACTTTTCCGTTTATAGAATTTAACAAATACCTAAAACTCCAATTTCTTGGCGAACCTTTCCGATTTTTTGCCGTCTTCACAGTTTTGAGCTCGATAGGTTCGTAAAGCAATATATTTTTTTTATTAAAATCACGCAAATACCAAAACTTTTATGCAAGCTTTTTGACAAGCTTTGTTTTGAAAAACTTTAAAGGTATAATATTTCCGGTTTGAGTACCTGAATTCCGTTTAATCTTTAGTACTTTTTTGATGTATGTTTCATCAATATTTTTTCCATTATTATCTATATCTTCATCCTCTGAAGACGAATATTATTCTATAATTCTCTTTTGATTTTTTTTTGAAATCATTAGTTACTAATTCTTCTTCACTATCTGAATCTTATGTCTTGGTGTTGTCGTTTTGTTCTTCTCCATGGGTGAAATAATTTCTAAAATTTAATATTAAATTTTAAGTTTTATATTTATATGTATATTGCGTAAATTTTATTTGACCGAATTAATTAATCGTACTGATTATTCAACTAATGCAATTGTCCAAAAACTGAGGTTAACTTGTTAAATACTAATTAATTAAAATTACATTCAACACTGCCTTTGGACATTGTCAATAATAAATATCTTAGTTTAAGTTTAAATGGCTGAATTATTGAACTAACTCTGAACTCGTATGTGTCCAGAATTATCGTATTTCGTATTTAACTTGAAGTTGTACATGTAACCAAGTCCAATCGGAAATAATTGACAAATTGACTTAGGTCACTTTCAAAATAAATGGCCCAAATCAGCTAAAATAAGTACTTAAACGCGTTGAATGTAAAATGAATACAAAAACTGCTGCTGCCCTACAGTTTATGATTTGAATTGAACATTTGAATATTATTCAAAAATTTTCTTATAATTAATTCTTTCAATTGTACTGCTGTTGATGCATTAAGCTTTTCTAGCCGTCATTTTAGTTAAATATGTATCTTTAATGAAGACTTATAAAGGTATCTTCATATGCCTATATTGTTCAACAGTGAAATTTTTAGTGACCGCAATGGCTACACCGAGAAATGAACTTTCTTAGCTCTTTTAATGCCAAAAACCCGGATATGTTTAGATGAAACAAAAAATCTATCTCATAATATATTACAGAAATATCGTAGACATTTAAATCATTATATTATTTCGGCATATGATAAAGGTAGTAAACAAATCTGACTGGCAGATTTATATATATCATTAAAGAAGCTTTACCATAAAAGTGCAATTTATAGTCTAAGCAGTAGATTCCTGTTTGAGTGGATAACCACCGATAAATCCAACTGTGCTACGCTGATGAGACCTAAGATAGATCGAAACTGGCTCGTGGCTCTTGTTGACAGGGAACAATAAATTAATGCTCATATTATTAAATATATTAAATGATCTAGACTACAGTTCTTATTAGACTTAAACTCTTTGGTTTTTGTTATCACCACCTCACAAAAAGGAAATTATAACCAATGTTTAACCTTAAGGAATACCATTTTCTTCATTATATATTTAGATACAAGACAAATACACTCAAGACCTAAAATGGCACCCTAGGGAATACCATTTCCTAGGCTGCATATTTAAAAAAAACATAAAATCCTTGTCGTTGCTTTCTAGTGTATGACGTTTTTAAAGTACAAATGTCAATTTTTAGTGGTCTTGCTTTGTTAGAACTTTCATTTTACAAAGTTTAGATTGTTTAATATATCGTTTATTCTCTAAAACGTTTCACTAGTTAATTATTTTAAATGTACGTTTATGAACTTAAATTTTAACGCAAAACTAATTATATTCATTAAAAGGTTTTTCTCTATGTAAAGTGTTTTAATCATGCTAAAATTAAAAAATTAAAATACGATCATCTTGTTTTAGTACTCTAAGAAGATATGTTTGAATTGACATTTTGATACTTAATAGTGAGCGTCTTGTTAATTTTTCTAATATAAGAAAATCCTACTTTTTTATATAGTGCATATGTTTGCATTCTTCAAAAGGTAAAAATTAGGTCCCATTGATGCATGAAGTGTATATGTGTTAATTATTGCTGTCAACAACAGCTATGGACCGGTTTCGATCTATTTTGGATCTCTTCAGCGTAGCGCAGTTGGAGACAGTTTTAGTTAGGAGTATTTAACTCTTCTGGTAAACTTGTAAATCTTGTATAGGTGTTAACCATTTTTACTATAAATGGTACTGTAATTTGTAAGGTGTTGAGGCAATATATTTTTTTAGCATTGATCAAGATAGTACTATGTTCACTTCATAAATCCCTTTAAAGGAACTAACAGATCAGATAAAATCAGTGAAATAAATCAAGTGTTTATCAATTGTTTACCTAGTAACAGATCCAATGGATTTTTTAAATTTGTAATGCCTTTAAATAGATAACACAAGTAATAATTTAAAAACCAATACTTGCATGTATTCTAACAATTTTTATATACTAAGTGATATAGAAATCCGAACACCCACTATAAATCATTTTATTTTCATAATATTTTGTACAATTGTAAGGGAAAACAAAACAAATGAACAAAATTTCTCTTCGATTGAAGAAACATTAGTAATGTGTCGATGCACCACGATTGGCTATACACTCCTGTTGTATCTAATTCCAGGCAATTACTAACGCATTTCTAAGTCCTTCTACAGTTTGAGGGGAATAAATCAGGTGACCTCGGTGGCCAGGGCAACAAATTTATTTCAGCATGCTCAAAGAAGTTCATTGGGCGAGCATTATCCTGCTGAAAAGTAGGATTTGGCAATGTCTGAAAATAAGGTAGATGGGTTTTCAGAATTTCTTCGATGTAACGCTGTGCGGTCATGTTGCCTCTAACGAAGATTAGAGATGACCTAGAGCCATAAGTAGTGGCACCCCATACCATAACCCCCAACCGTGTGTGAGAAACGATCTCTTAATGCCAACAGTATCAAACGTCGATCTGCACGCTCTGTGGTTCTTCCACGTGGTCCTGTATCTCTACCTCTTCGTGTTCGACCCTCTTGATCCCATGCCCGACTAAATCTCACTATAGTATCTAAACTTTTGTGCACCATGTCTCTAATTTCTCGGAAAGAGAAAGTTCAACTACCCGCCCTCTATCAAACTCAGAAAGTTGATGAAAATTTGCGGGTCTTTGCACACTAGGCATTATATAAGATAACAACAAAAGCTTAGAACCTCACTCAGTAAAATTAATATCGTTACTACAACAAAAATGTTAAATTTTATCTCATACAGTTGAATTTTTAATCATTTTTGCTTTTCGCCAAGATAAGCCTAAATATAAAACTTTATCAAAATAAAATGATTTATACTGGGTGTTTCTAAGATTTCTAAGTCACTTAGTATATTAATCAATTAAATATGTTTTTTACTAAGTGTCCACACCTTTTATAAAATTAAAAGGTAATTATTTTCATTTTCCATCCACATCGTAACATCTGCTAAAATTGTATTCAAATACAATCTTTAATCTTCATAACGAGGATATTGTTTTTGACACTATAGGCAGTGCATCAATCTTTGTAAGCAATAAATATATACTTCTTATTTATGAAACACACTTAAGTTAAAGATGCACACCTTCACACCTTTCTTAGCGTAGGCTACAGCCCACATAGCGCTATTCATCTGCAGGTGCGGTGCTCTCCCTTGTGTCATAATTTATTAGAACGTGGTAACTTTTAATTTAATTATCAGGATTTTTAAAGAACATAATTATAGTAATTCATATTATTAACAAATGAAACACATGGTTTCTACACATTGGTGAGTATCGATTTTTTTAATTGCAGCAAATTAATAGAAATGCATTATATATATATATATATATATATAATTATATATATATATAATTTTCAAAAATATTTATTCCTTAATTATAATAATAACAACTTTTATAATGGAGAAATTTATTTAGTGAACACATATATTTGCCGGGTGTGTTATTTAATTGATAAAAAATACCTTTGCCGCAAAATTATATCGCTTATGTAATAACACTTCCTCTTCCGTTTTCCTGTAATCAGTTAGGCGAAACGTTAAAAGTATTAGTAATATTCTATTTATATAAATAATTATATTTACGGTCGTATTTAAGAAATGCTTCGTAACAAATTATATAGTGCTGTGGGTTTGTGATAAATGTTTGTTATTATTTTATTGTCATCATTATCATAAAAAAATAGGGAATAGGAATACCGATATTAATATTTAATTGACACCGAATTAAATATTTTAAAATATAAATATACAATGAAAAATTATTTTTTTCTTCATGAGGATTGTGGTGACCGTTACTACGTGGTAATTATTGATAAACACTTAACTAACGCGCAAAATTATGTAGTATATATACATATATATTTTTGTACGTTTCCTATAATTTTTGTGTAGATATTGATATGTATTTTTTTAATTTTGGATTGTAAGCTAAAGAATAATAAACATAAACATATTACAAAAACGCACGACTTAAGTTTCGACGGTTTAATGTCATGTCAATGTATATATATTACATAATTTTTAGTGGTTAAAACATAGTAAAAAAACACTTAACTAACGAAGTGTTTTTTTTTCTTAAAAAACGATGGTCATCAATTTATTTGAAAATTGACAATTAAAATATAGGTATTGTAATTATTTAGTTTAACATAATAGACAAATCTATCCAAAAACAATGATTGACTTTTGCTTTTGGATGTTTATATGCTTATGCTAATTTTATTATACACAAAATAGTAAAGATTATTTATGCAAGTAAAAGATTTAATGACATACTAACTTTGTATTGTAGTAACATTTAAAAAATTACATAATTTATTAATAATTTTTAAATTTCAACGATATCATTCCTTAGTATATTCCTAGAAATTGTTTGAACAATATAAAATATTCAGAAATGTATAAAACGTCTTAATGTAATACGGGATTCCAGAATTAGTTATCTATTATTTACTTGTGGTACATTTAATTGTGAATATCGTTGCTAAATAAAATTGTTGTGTATCAATTTAAAATTTGTTTCTACTAGCTTTATGTCAAATAAAGAATAATAAATTTTTCGTGACGTTATAAAATTTTGATCAATAACAAAAAGTAGTCAATTAAATTGAGACAATGTAAAGTACTCCACAAACTTGTTGTGCATGTGCAAGTTACTTCTGAAGTTGTGTTTATGAAACTAGTCACTCTTCTCCAAAAGGTACCGTACAAGAATCTTTTACAGGCAGCTTCGTCAAATTTTTAAATTAAAAATGTATACTAATTTTATACCGGATGCATCCACCACTTACAACATATTAATTTTGCGTTAAATTTTAAGTTCTCTTGTTAGCATTCTTAAAAACAACCTGGCATAAATATTGGGAAAAACAATATTAAATATCTATAACCAATGTGTAAATTTTATAAAAATCTTACTTTTGCTAGCATCATTGGCTAAAAAGCTAACAATCAAAAAGAAAAGAAATATTTTTTTGTTATCGCCATTTTTCTTTTAATTAAGCTGTTTATAATTGATGCATAACTTAGAGTTTTTGTAATTTATTTCAATTCATCAGCAGAACATTGTGTTTAGATATCGTTATTCCTATATCACATGATTTTCTCATTTTATTTTCAAATATGTAATAGATATTCTAGGAATTTAACAGTTATCAGAATTCAAATTAGATGACAAAATTTAAAAAATGAAAGAAAAATTCAAATAACTTTTTAATTAAAAACTTTAAAGTGTAAACAAAAAATATGCAATAAGGTGTTAAATATATTTTGAGTTAAAAGCATATTATATAGTTAAAATTAAAAAAAAATGATAAAATAGGTAATTACGGGCTGAAAGACCACCGGTCGATAGGCATGGAACAGAAGAACAACTATATCCGATTTTATTTGATTTTATTTTATACATTTCATGTATTATATTTTATTTTCTTTCTATGAATAAAGATGTTTAGTAGTAGTAGGTAATTATGGAGGCACAACTTGCTAGTTAATAGCAATTCGTGATATAAAACTCAACTTCAAATACATATCTTTATTTAGTAGTATGAGGTGTAAAAAATAATTGCAGAAGTATGTAATGTATTTTTATCAGGTTGAAGTATTGTAAAAACATAATAATAATTGCCAAAGAACTATGAATAACACATCATAAAAACAATAATTCGATATAAATTCAGCAAAACCGATATAAATCGTAATAATCAAAAAATCAATAAACCAAACCCTCGAAACAAACATCTATGGAGATGGTTGGAAAAAGTGATAGGTTATCAACAATATAAAATCAGCATTTTTATTTGAAAATTTAAAATATAATCTTTCAAATAAAAACCAGGTATGATTGATTGTTGAAGCCGTTACTTTATGATACATCTTGATTACGAAGTATGTTGAAAAACAAACACTTTGCTAATATCAAAACGAATTCGCTTGATTATGTCCGAAAACTACTTAAAAAAACAAGGTATAAAACAATGGTTTATTCTAAATTATTCTATAAAAGTGTGCAAGGCATTTATTTTTAAATATAGTTCAAAAATTTCGTTAAATAAAGAAATAACTTAATAAATAAAATGTGCACCTACTGAATTTCAAGCACCTTGGAAAGTCAAAATTACTGAAATACAAAATTTATTTCAACCATATTTGATTTCATTTCATCGTTTCATCTATCCACGCATTAACTACTGAGGCCATATGATTGGCCAAAACAAGGCAGAAAGACCTCTGGTCGATAGCCTTTTGACAAATTAACACACTAAATCATCATTCATTATTCATTATTTATTACATAAATGTTAACTTACAATTGCAGTGCAACCATTGTTAGTCTCGGTCAGCAGTTGGATGGGTACCCTGTACCATTCGTCAATGGGATACAATTAATAGCGCTTAAGAGTGACGAGGGCAATCAAATTCAAACAAATTTAATTACATACACACATAAATACACAAATAACATGGCAAAAGGACCACGTGATCGATAGCCAAACACTACTACTACTGCTACTACTAATACAATATATATAAAATCACATACATCGTTTGCTTCAATTAAAACAGAAAAATATTACAACAATCCGTTTTCAAAATTACCGAAATTATAAAAATAAATGACTACCATTATAGTACTCACCCTGTGTGTTAATCTTTAAAATTATTTGTTTTATAAATTTCATGTGACATGAATAACAATATTTAAAAAATTTATAGAAAAAATTCAGCAAAGAAACAAAAAGTATAGTAAATACTCACTCCAAAAAAAGGAGTATTAAAAGTTGTATTTGAAAATCTCCTGCATAAACCTGAAATATTGTTAATACAATAACAAAATATAAACCGTTTAAAAATGGGACAGCAGAACAGAAATATAATAATAATTTTATAATATATATAAAAAAATGCTGTATTTGGAAGGGGTTACAAGCACCTTTAACAACACACTACAATGGTGGAAGTGAAAAAACTATTTGAATGAGAACGCTGCGTGCTTGTTCCGGCCAAATATGTTTTTATGTAATTTTCAAGAAATGAGACAAACGATCAAAATAAATAAATAAATAGAGGATGGCAGTATTTCTTCGAAGCTTATAATGTTGTTCAAGAACTAAACCATTCATAAATTGAAGGGCAAACATGCAATCATTACATACATTTTGTTGGTAATATTACGCAATTCATAGACACAGGATTATTTAAAGATGATGTGTCCATCATAATACTTTTTCTATACATTTCTCGAAGATCCCGCGTAATTTCTTTCTAAGTATAACTAAAAATATTACGAACCTGATGCTATAACAGAGGAATAGTACTTCACTAACATTCACAAAGATAAAACACCGCACCTGGTTATAACAACATTGCCAGAAGTATCCTGAAATCCCTTCCTGACAATATCCATAAATATATTATACAAATATTTAACCACATTTACCAGTCCCAAATTTTTCCCAAGGAGTGGACGCGCGGTATAATAACTTGCATTCTAAAATCCGGACACGACGCATTAGAAGTGTCAAGCTATCGCCTCATCACCTTGCTTCTGGACCTGGGGAAATTATTCGTATCCATACTAAAAACTAAGATTATGCTCCATCTCTCCACCACATCCCTATATACCAATTTGGCTTTCTCGAACACCGCTCTACTTCCTTACCATTACAATCCTGACTTCAAACTGTCAGCACACACCTCGAAAATCAAAAGTCCGCCATAGTCTTTCTAGGCATTCGCAAGACGTTTGACTTTGGCATCGCGGTTTGCCATTCCCTAAAAACTCCACCCCATCTCCTTAATTTAATTGACAACTTCCTCTTGTTTAGACTCTTTCAAGTAAAAGTCAAAAATTCCTTATCCAATTGTTTAGCTCCCCAACAAGGTATCCCCAAGGTTCTTCCTTATCCCCACTCCTCTATATTGTTTATGTGCACGACTTTTATAATCGCGACCCCCTTTATCGCAACCCATATCCACTGCTTTATGCAGATGATACTGCGCTCAAAACCCATGCACCTTCCCTAAATAAAGCCCTTTCCACATTGGAAGGGCTGATTTAAACCATACAATTGTGGTTCGCAAAGTGAAGAATATCGATAAATCCAAATAAATGCGAACTCCTCATTCCATTCCCTTTCATCGACCTCACAATTCTCAATACAAGATAATAATAAATAAGCACATACTACACATACAGCCGTCCATATTTATAAAATGATCTGTAGGCCTCTTCTTGAGTACTCCGCTATCGTATTCCATAATGTTAAAAAATCTCCATGTAGCAGAACAATCAGCCCTTCGTATCCTTACTAAAATCAGACATGCCTTTAATCTCATTCATAACCCATCTAATGCCCTCCTGTATGAATTAACCCTAATAATTCCTATTGAAGAGCGTCTGAAACACCTATCCTAAAAATTTGCCAAAAATCCCCATAACCTTGAAATCCTTTATCAGATGTGTATTCTTTGTAACCCTTTAATCACTCCAAAGCCAATTCATCCGGAAATCACAATTCAACAATTCATCTCATCAGTTAATAATCACATTAGTGACCATAACCTTTGAATGACAGAAGACAGTTAATTTCGTAAAACATTAGTAATCATGACCGCGCGTCCATAGCCACAATTTGCAGAAATCTTAAGTCTGCCACTTCACTGTATATACATACATACATATAAACTTACTGTAATATTTACTTCTAATAATTAAGATGTTTTCTCTCTCTATTACGATCATCAACATTTTTCGAGAATTAAAAATAATGTGTATGGAAAAAGTAATATGATACTTTTTCCATATTTTTCTCGAAAAACCTGCGTACTTTCCTTGTACGTAGAAAATAAAAAATATTAAGATCATCAACATTTTTCGATAGTTTTTTTCCAATAAAATAAAATTTACAGTTTAGTAAATATTTTTTCGAAATAACTCAGTCTTTACGTATGCGCTATAAATGGAAAACTGCTGAAGATTAAGAGCTCATTTTTTTTTACTCAAGGTTCTATTATTTGTCGGAAGAACTAAAAAAACTATAAAAGTTTCGCTAATCATAATTGGCCTTTTATTTGATTTTTGGATCTTCTTTTATAACTAAAAAATAATTCAAAGAAAAAATAAACTTAATAAAAAGTAAACAATCTTTCAAGAAAAATAAAGATTTTGAGACAGATGGAATAACATTTTTATTTGGACATTAATACATTTAGAACAACTACAAATTGATTTAAAATAAGGGATAGTGCGTCCGTTCGGACTATCGACCATCGGTCTTTCTGCCCTAGATTTTTAGAATTTTCGTAATTTATTCAAAAACAATGACCTTTTCAACATGAAAATTACATAAAAAATCATTTCAGAGAATAATAGAATGATAATTGTACCATTCAATTAAAAACATGTAACGGAGCTCCTCTGATGAATATTTTTCGTTTCCATAGCATATATTTTACAAACTCGTGCTTTAAACCTAAATAAATATTTGAGTTAAGGCCTTCCCTAAAACTGATACAATTTTCGAATGAATCAAACGTTAAATTTGAAATCGTATTCATCTGTTGCTTAAAATGTTGGCAATCGTTTTTTTTTATAATTTAATGCAATCAGCCTATTTAAGTTTTAATCACCTGAAAGTTGATAGTTGCTTATAGAATTATATAGAATTTGATAAATTTAAATATTTCCAATATCGATTAGCCTTTCACCTACAACCACGCGTGTCTAAAAATTTAGGTCAACCCCATCTCTTTATCTATTACACCCTATTTAATTGCACTTAGGACATATTTGAACGGTTCAAATTGAACCTATCACAATATTCCTTGTTTCTGACTTATCACACCGTCTCTATTACTCGTATGACGACCCTTTAACAAGTTAAACAATCTACCATTGATTTTGCCTAAACTTTGATCGACGGCAAAGCATTATGCCTGTGATTACTCTTCAAATTACTTACCAATCTGGCCAGTCCTCCGTTAATTATATATAAGCTTAATACTTGACGAATGAAAATGTATACTTTTTTATCTGAAGTATTCAACTACAAAAATAATCCTTCATAATAAATTGATAGCAACATTATTAATCTCACAAATATTTGGAAATACCTAGGCATTATATTTGATTCTAAATTATCCTACATCAGTGATATACAAATTTGATCGTATATCATCAAAGAACTCATCGGCATTATTTTAATTTTATAATTTCTCGGATGCAGTCCAGTCCTTTTTCATCCATATGTAACCATTTACCATTTTATTTTGCAAAACTTTTAAATTTATTTATGTATTTATTTATCTTTGGTCTCCTTTCTTGAATATTACATATAAACTTATTAATAAAAAGAATTTCAAAAAATTTTCACGAAAACTATACTATATAGGGAAAGTAAAAATAAAAACATACATACATTTTTGGACAAACGGAGCAAAGGCGGAGTTCATAATTAAATATGTTCTTCCACTCAAACCTTTTTTACCATGATGTTGAGGGAGTTAGTATCCTCCTCGACATCCGGAATCTTACTTTTGTTGAGTTTTTTGTTCCCTTTTTCGGAGAGAATTTTTTGACTGTTTATGTCAGCATGACAGATATATAATGTATATAAAACCTTTCTGTCATTTTTATTATAATCCTTAAAACAAATTTCTCTAAGAAATATACAAAATGTTTCTATCAATCAGTTCTATTTATATATTTTACATACCTGAAAATTCAAATGTATCCACCCTCAAACTATCCACTAAAAGAAATTAACTACATAATCTAAATAATCCTTTCAAATCTGAGAGGTAATATAAATTTTCCAAATCACATCTTAGGCATACACATTTCTTAAAGAACATTATTAATTATCACTTCTAATCGTAAAACCTATTCATATACAAATATGAAATATACAGATTCTAACAAACAATATGACATATTTAATACTATTGCATTCTAACAAATTACAAATGTGACTTAATGGTTAAACACAAAACGGGCATATTCTATGTCGCCTATGATTCAAATTCTTGTTACGGTGATGTAATTAGCATACTTCCAACCAGTAACTAATTGTGACACATTCATTGAAATTCGGTCGTGTTTAACACTCTACGATGGCGGAAACGGAAGTCGCCTCAAGGATTACATTCATCTTATGGAATTTCTAGATGTTGGTCAGAGAAATAATATTTAAGTTGCAACGTAGTTAAAAATAGATTATTTATGGCGTGATTTTCGGGTGTTTGCGTCTCTACCTGCTGGGAATGTTTAAAATTCATATTCCAGATATATTTTCCTCGGGTCAATCTTAAAACAGAAAATTCGTTTATTAAATTATTTTTTAATTTTTAATTAGAAAAAATTTAGTTCTACTGAATATGGAGAATTATTTTAAGCTGAAATGCAAAAATTATCTATTTCTAATTCTAATAATTTAAAAATACGAAATCATTTGTAAATATATAACAATGAATCTTACTAACACTACAAAACATATCACTTATTGAAACAACTACTATAAATTTGTAACATGCAAATTAGTTTTGTATAATTCAAAATCTATCGAGGTGTTAGCCAGAGAAGTAGTTGTTTTAATAAGTGATTTGCTTTGTAGTCCTAGTAACACTCGTTGTTGTAACTTTACGAAATGTTTTCTTATTTTTAAATGATTAGTTAATTTTCTACAAAGACCTAAAGGATTAAAGATTACCAACATACATTTATTATAGTCTGAAAAACATCGTTGATGGTCGTTTGCAGATCTTTTGTAAGTTGTCTCAATAAGTTGTCTTATTGTTATATTTATTAAAAACCATAACATTATTTTATTTATTTGTTAGAAAAATGTTTTACCATGTTCGAAAAATATATATAGAATAATAACAAATTAATTAAAAAAATATAGAAGCAATTTTCGTCAACAGTAGCTCGTTCGGTATTTTCATTTAAATAATTTCTGCCACACTAATAACTCTTTTTCTCTCATGATGAGAAAACATTAATTAAATTAAATATTTTCTTTTTCACTTTCTAGAAGAAAATGTTTTGGCTGTTTGTATCAGCATGTCATAATTATATTTTATACTCGAGAACCATTAGGCCATAGATGGCGCGGTAAACTAATAATATAAAAAATATATAAATTAATTATTAATTACGGTTAGCTTAACTACAAACAACGAACTTTGATTCGATTATTTTCTATAAAAATAGGAAATCTAGGTAACCGCTTGACCTATGTCTATTTGGCAAAAGACCAGACACATATAATAACGGGGCCAATGTCTTGTTTGAATATCCTCAAAACTATTTACATTGTCACGAAATTAAGCGATTAACATTTTGAATAACAACTCAGTATCAGGTGTTTATTACACAAACTGTATGCATTATAAATGTACAATGACAATGTTTTAGGAAAACAAATATGTGTTTGATGTAAATAGAGGATCTTTCAGCCTATCCAAATATTTTGTTTTGAATTTTTAAACTTAGTAAATTTTAATAATATTTATTACCTCAAACTCTCTTACAATGTAAACTAAAGTTTTGATAGCAAGCACTTTAAGATCAATCATTAATGACTTATGTATAAAAAAATTATGTTTTCTTTATTTTTCTAATTTAAATATTTAAGAAACTATTTACTATTTTAAATACAACAATTATAAATTTCGACAGATATATCCCATTAAAAAGTCCATTATATAGTTACATTCAGGTTACAATTCAGTAATCATTTAAAAACAACTTTTCGCAAATCTAGACGAGTCTTATTGAGAATACAAAAACAAATCACTTGCTGAATAATCAACTTCCTCCTACTATTTTATTTCTTTAAATCAAATGTTTTGTACACAATAATCATTACAAATTAGATAATAAGTAACATAAATCCATTTCACTTCGTATACTCTATTAAAAAACGGGCATCGCTTATCTTCCCTAGCAAATGATAAGAAGTTACTTTTTAGATAAACCCAAGAATGTAAACGGATGTACTTAAATCAAATTGTAAAAGCAATGATTGTTGAAATATTTTGTTTGAGTGGAGATGGAATAAAGTTGTTAGGTAAAAGATTTAGATAATTTAATCATGTTTTGTCGGCGTTCGATATTCAGACGTGGAATTCCATTAAAGGGTGATAAAGGACAGACAAATGTATTACAGAGGGTAAAATTATGCAGAAAGAATTTTGGGTATGTCGAGATAATGTCGATTACATGATGGCTACATTTATTTTACCTTATTGTTTGTTTAAAAATAAATTATCTGACGCTAAATACTCAAGTAGAACTTATTTAGAAATTTTAAATTATTAATAATATAAATGTTACTATTTCATTTATATTTTTAATAATTACGTTAAATATACATTAAGTACTTAAAAATAACATATTTTGTTATAAAGTTAAGAAATAAAAAAGTAAGTATAAACGAAATGTATTCTGTTATTTATTTCTTTGTTAAAATATTTTAACGATAATTTTATATTTAGAAATTTTGTGTATGAAATGTGTATATGAAATCGAATACTTTGGTGTACCAATAATGTAGGGAAATGGCTTAACTATAGGTTTCTTGGATCTAAATGTGATGATTTAACACAACTTATTTGTTTTACCATTTTTACCATTTACTGTTACAGTGGTTATTAAATTAATTAATCAATCAATTAATTAAGTAAGTAAGTAAAAATGTACACTAATTTTATTTAAAAAAATTGAATGGTATATTCAATCCTACCAATTTTGTTAAATTATTGCTTATCATATTTATATTTCAGTTGTTATTGTAATTTTAGACAGGAAGTATAAAAACAGTAGTATATTCAAAATATATTTTTATTGAAGCTTGTAAAAGGTGAAACCGTAAATAAATGAATAAATAAATAAATATTATAAAATCAAAACTTGAGATATTAGTTTTTTCGTAAGCCTTTTTTTGTTTTTAATAGTGTACCATTTTACCTCAAAAATAACATGTACATTTTCTATTTCTATTCGCATATAGATATTTATATTTAATGTACGATGTTTAAAGAATTTTATTAATATAATTTATAAATTTAAATTTATTATTATTTATTTAGATACTTTTTACTTTGTTGAATTTGTTTATCGCGTGGTGAAACATTTTTAATATTAAGGGTTGTTTATAGAAAGAAAAAAAAATGTTGAAACCAACCAAGTGCCTTTCTATAAACAAGCCTTAATAGATACTTTTTACATTTAACAAAAGGGATACGTCCATTATTTATGGATAATTGTGTATCTTCACATGAACTCGAGAATTTTATACTAGAAAAGTATTATGTAGATTTACTAGCATTAAGTTTTAAATGATTATTAGTAGCATATTTAAAAATTTGGCGTAAATCTTTATTGACATATTTCACAGAATTAGGTCCTTTTCTCTAGTCAAAATTAAGAATAACTTAGATATTCTATTATTAATAATTTTACTTAAATTCATTATATAATTGTTAATAGAAGTGGACCTGAAATTGAGTCTTGGGGGATACCCGCCTTAATAATAACATATATTAGGTTTGTTTTTAGGTTATTGCAGAAAATAATTTGATAATTTAAAAGTACGAAAACATTTTGAATATACAACAATGATTAAGACTACAAATAAATCACTTATTAAAACAATACCTTCTTTAGATGTCCTTCATTTTTCTCTCATAATCTGAGTATCAAAATAGGATTAAAAAACTTATCAACTCCAGTATACTTATGTTTGCTTAAAAATAATTTGTGATGTACTAAACCAAAAACCTTAGTTATTAGTAATCTGATAGAAATCTAAAGAAGTAAGATACCTGATTACTGTTTTTTATCACTATCATCTATTGAATCTGTCACATTTAGCAATATTAGTGAAGTGCTATGATTTGTGTCTATAAACAGACTGATACTTCGAAAGCAAATGATTTAATATTAGAGGGTTTGTGAGTGAACTTCATTTTCTAATATTTTACTAACTAGAGGTAATAAACTAATTGGACGTAGATCTCAGATATAATTGATATGTAGAACCTTCGGAACATTGTGTATTATTTCTATGATGTAAGAAAACATATAATTATAATTTAAGATATATTATATATACACCTGTTATTTAGTACTTTAGTACTTAGTTTGATAATGATTACTGTGTAATTCGAAACTAGTCACAAAGTGTTGTATAAAAATAAAAAGTAGTATAAAAAAGTTTTTCTGTTATTCATTAAAAATGTACTACGAAGTGAACGCCTCCAAAATTCAAGATATAATTATAAATTCAAATTAATAAAGCACGGATGTCTTAAGAGTTTTCCGTTATTATGTACAGGCTGCTAAAATTATTTCATCATACCGTGGCTTCATCAGGCAGACGACTAATGAATAAATAATTATAATATTGGGAGAAGTAATACACTTGTTATGTTCCATTTGTTTATTATCAGGTAACTGACACATGTTTCGGTCCTTACGGATCATTCTCACAGTTAAAACTAAGATGATGATTTTGGTATAAGACAAATAGATACAATTTTAATTTTTTTGGAAAGTTCTATTTGACAAGTTAAATAACATAGTAAGTGGTTCACAATGTAAGACAGCACAATCCTTTAGAAGAACTCCAGGTAATTTATCATCGCAACCGGAATTGTTATTTGGAAGCTTTTTAAGAAGTTTACAAACTGAATCAGTCGGAATAGGGAAAAAATTAAAGACAGGTATATCACTGACTTTAGCAGGATGAATATTTACGGATTCAAAGAATTCATGAAAACCATTTACTACAGCATGAAGATTATCAAAACACTTATCATCATGTATCAGAGATGTCGGAATCCTAGATTTATTTGCCTTTTAAGAGTTTACGTATTTCCAAAATTGATTTGGATTAGACATAATCTGATTGTCTGTTGATAATATGTAATTACGATAAGCCTATTTTATTTTGCCCTTAATTAATGTTCTCAACTTTCTAAATTTTGTTAACTCAGCCGATGCATGTTTAAGTTTCGTTCTGATTAGACTTTTTTCTTTAATAAGTTTAATAATTCCATGAATAAACCAAGGCGGATA
Organism: Ontholestes murinus; assembly: GCA_963969525.1. Taxonomy (NCBI): domain Eukaryota; kingdom Metazoa; phylum Arthropoda; class Insecta; order Coleoptera; family Staphylinidae; genus Ontholestes; species Ontholestes murinus. The sequence goes on from OZ018399.1 coordinate 24,322,057, forward strand.
TTTATTTTTTGTTTTAATTTAAAAGTTGGAATGGTTAAATCAACAAAGAGCAGTTTCTTAGCTTTCATCATCAATCATATTAAGAAGGCAGTTGTTAATTTAATCACAATCAGCAAGATGATCAAATACTTTATAACAATTTTAAATTTGATTTCACCACTGATAATTTATTTAAAGCCCTCTAAGAATTTTTAGTAGTAATTCTATAGGCATAGGTAGAATTTCAAAAAACAAAACAATTGTTTCAAGTTAATGCAGTTTATTGTTTAACAAATTTGGCCTTAATTTGTTGAGTTTTAAGTCATTTCGGTTTTTTACTATAGTTATCATAGACGATTTTTTATAGAAAGAAAGGGTTTATTCAGTTATATATTGACTATTTTATCAATGCCATCTTTCGGTTTATATCATGATGCCACGCTCACAGAACTTCTAGCTTTGTCTGAATTGAATAGTTTATTATTCAAAAAGTTTTGCAAAGATCCAAGCTCTATCAACTTCTGGCGGGTCACTAAACTTGTGTGTGGTCGCGTGTGGGCATGGTGGAACATAAAACCCCTACGACTTACCAATTCTGGCTGCTTTTCGTTGAAGGCTTCATTCAATTTGTCCAATTGGCGACAGTACACATCCGTATTGATGGTTTGGTTCTGTGGTAGCAGCTCAAAATATGCAACGCCTTTGTAAACCAACCAAATTGAAAGCATAATCTGCTTTTATTGGATATTTGCTTGCGAAGTGATTGCAGCTTGCCAGTGATAATATGTTTGAGAAATTGATAATTTTCATTGGTTTTCTAAGATCTAATCACATGCGTTTCTGCTCTTTGTTAAATGAATTTCTTTTTTGAGTTCATGTGGAATTCAAATATTGAGTTTACTAACATATCGCAGCTTCTGCAAATGTCTTTCCACAGTTGTTTGAGAAATGTTTTATATGTGACCTCTCGAGCCGTGTAATGGCGGTTTGCTTCGATTAATATTTTTATTTTATCGTCTGATCTCCCTGAATGTGGCATATGTTTGACATTGAAATTATCGGTACGGAATTTGGCAAACCAATTCTGGCACTGGTGTTTCGTTGAGCAATCTTTACCATACACAGCTCATAACTTGCATTGCATTTTTCCTTTTTATGAAGTAAATCAGAAAAACATAGCGATATTCCTCGGTTTGCTTTTCCATATTTTAACCACTGCTTAGTTTAGATGATTGGACTGACGATAGTTGGTTAAAATACAAGTGTAGATATATATTGGTCGAAACCGAAATGACTTGAGATTAATAAGTACTTATGGAGGCTATTTCTTCATGATATATTTTAATAATTCACCATCATAAGGATGGTGGCGACCGTTATTACGGGGTAATTCATGATAATTCATTGTCAAATTAATTAATTTCGATACACTAAAGAAGTGATACTAAAAAGGTTATTTATTTTATTTGAAAATTTAACATAATTTTGTACATGTATGTCCTTCTAGATTGAACGATTTAATAAATTGCATATCAATTCGAAGCTCGCTATAAACTGTAGTAGCACTCTTCCAACATTTCTCATATATAAATATTTTCTATGCTTGTTCTCAAAAATTCTGACAAATATTCACTAATTCCAGTTGACCAATATGTAAAACATAATTTTAATGATTTGATACAGTAATCAATTTTTATATATTGAATGTAAAGGCGCCAGTTATCTTATCGATGAAGCCTGAGAACATTCACAATAACTAATGTGCATTTTTTAATTGATATGCCTTTCTGTAAAAATATCATTATATTAAATTAAATTGATAAAATCTTGGACAGCAATAGATTTAAACAAAAAATCTTTTTATTTGAGATTACAGATTCAACATTCTTATGAAACTCTTCACTTCAAATTAATATATAGCAACACTTGTTCGACCGCCATGAGTGAAGCCTCAACAGTTTGAAGTAGATTTGAACCTTTATCTAATGCAACGATATTAAATAGTCTGTCGTCAAATAGGTGAAAGTGTTCCCTGTGATTCGATCGCAATAAAGAAAATAAAAGTTAGTTGTCGCAATATTTCTGTTACCTTCCGAGTTTTTCAATAAAATTTTTGACAATCTTGATATGCAGCGGCGGTAGGAACACATTTTTGATTAACATAAGCGAAAACTCAACAGACTGAAGCACGAGGGCATCCGTTTGGGTATATAAAGAAAAACTCTTATTTATATTAACAAATATTAACGTTTTATTTGTAAAGAACATAACTTAAACAACTTACCTACATAGTCACCTCTTAAATTTAAGTATTTGTGGTCACGTGCGGCAAATTTTTGTATCCCTGCTTCATATTCCTCCGCTTCTTTCGGTTCTTCATATCTTTTAAATTGTTTTTCTACCATAAAATCCTTGAGTTGTTTACGGTAATCTAAAGGAGCTAAGTCTAGACTATAGGTTGGATGGTTGAATTGTTCTTCAACTTGTTGCGTTATGTAGACCGTCATCATCATAGGTATTCTCCCTTCCTAATTTAAAATTACGACATCAGCGACGAACAGACTCATTCATAACATTTTCTATACACATCTTTCAATTGACGCGGAATATTGCAAGGTCGCACATTTCTTACGTTCAGAAATCTAATCACAACTTTAACTTTACAACTGGCAATATCCTAATTGTAATGTTGTAATTCAACTGAATATGTTAGCACACATCCGACGACTACTCTATTTGCCAGCGCTCCGCACGGTCCAAACGAGCACTACTTTCCTCAAATCCATCCCTCCTAGATTTAAATCGTTAATAAATTGAACAATTAATAATTTAATCAATTTTTTTCCTAGAAATTTGATATGCAATGACAGTTGCAAAATTATTTTATAGTTGTATTCTGTTCTTCGTAGAGTAAAATTTTTTATGTTAAGAGTCCTGTGTGACTTAGTAGACGTGCCTTCCCACTCGATAAAGATATTACAGTGGAATAGATTTAACCCTTAGCTGCACCTGAGGGTCCGGAGGGACCCCATCCTTTCTTAAAAGTACTTTTTAATTATGTATGTCTATTTATGTCTTCATTGCTGTGGCATTTAATTTTTTTATTAAAAAATATGCATTTTATACATAGAAAAATCTTTTTATATATTTGACTGTAGTTTTTTGCAATATTTTTTGAAAGAAGCCCTTGTACTGTATTTATTTTTTTGAAATATAGTATAAAATACACCATTATCTACAATTTCAAGTCTTCATATAACCAAATAAGAGTTTTACGATTTTTAAAGGAAAAATGTATTTTAAGAATTTTTTTAACTTAACTCTCTAGTATAGCTGATTTTTCTAGTCCATAATGTACCAATTAACACTTTTGTACAATTCTGTAGTCCTATATAGAGGGTAGAAGAATTTTTTAAGCAATTTTTCAACTTGGGGTTCTGGAAGACCCCATGTGCAGTTACGTTACAAAATTGAAGTGGTGCAGCTAAGGGTTAAATTAAAATTTTCTTGCGTGCTCTATGAGTTTAAACGCTTTTATATATTTCTTAGCATTTCAGCATTCGGACTAGATTCGATCAGTGTACTCAGCACATACAGCACATACTTTTTGTGTATATTTCTCATTGTATTTTACAGGATCCAATATTCTCTTCAATGGCGAATTGTTTTCTTTATGTTGGTGCTGGGTATGATTGTAATGTAATTGTTTGAATTGATTAAAGGAAGAAGAACTGCTTTCTGATTGTTTCTTGATAAAATGATAAACAATCTTTAGATTTATGTTCTTTATAGTGTATTTATTTATTTTATTTATTTATTTATTTATTATATCTTTGGTATTCTTTCTAAAAAATACATACAAGAAACAAATTACAAAAAACCTACATAAAATTTTGTACGAAAGAATCACGGGCGGAGTTCACAATAAATTATGATCTTCCACTCAAACCCCATTTGTTCCACGATGTTGGAAGGTCAGTAAACTCCATCCACATCTGGAAGCTCTTATATTATCCATAACACTTTTTAAGAGGAACTTCTGGCAGTTTATGTCAGCTTGACAGATATATATATATATATATATATATATATATATATATATATATATATATATATATATTACCGAACTAAACCACAAGTATACTTATTTTTTCATAAAAGTCCGATTTTAAACGTTTGATCAATTAATTCCTTGTATAAGACAGATAACTTTCTTACTTTTACTTGTAACTACAGTGTACAATTTAATCAAAACCAAATTCTAAAATTTTGAACCAGATAATCCTTCAACGGTTGCAAATATGTGAAAGACGAATGTTTTCTGAATACATTAATGATCACTAAACAAATAAACAAAATGATTTTGTTTAATCTAATGTTGTAATTTAAGTACTTTATAAAAATAACATTCTTCCAAATCATGTACTTGTGGATTTAATAATATCATTTAAACATACATATTCTAGTTGGTAATCTCAATAACCATAATGTGCCCATAAAGACATAGTCCGTAATATCGACTATAAATGATATTTTAAAACTAACAGTTTGCTTACTTAGTATTAGATGAACAAAAGCTGTTAAAAATAAATTATTGTTTCCCTGAAAATAGATACAGAATGGTTTTGATCTATTGAGAGTTCTCTCTCGTCACAAACCAGGATAGGAAGCGGTTTTTTTCTCTTGACAGGGAAGTAAATTTGTCATAAACGCCTTTATAGTCTAGTCCGAGACCTAATGTATTTTCTAGTCTATAGTTTATAGTTAGTATTGGTCGTCTTCGAAGGCAAGACAAGGAAATTAAATATTATTACGGAGTTATAAAGCTTCAATTCTCCATCAATATAAAGACTATATTGTCTGGACAAACAAAAATTAGGAAAATTAATATTCCCTTTCCCTGTCTTTAACTGTGCTGCACTGATGAGACCTAACTGGGTCAAAACTGGCCCATAGCTATTGTGAACAGGGAAACAACATGATAATATTATTGCTCTAATGCTTTTTGGTAATCATTTCCTAAATATCAATGGTTTGTCTTCTTAATTGGGGAATCCGATAAAAGGTTTAGATAAAAGATGTCACTAGTGATATCTCTATTTTAAAAGCTATTAGATCTTTTTATATATTTTTAATTATTCAAGCGATTAATTTGACAGGCCTATTAAATTGCCCGCTGAACTTAGTAAACAGTGTAGATTTTTATAAGGAATATTAACATATGCTAACCAGATAGAAATAACAAATGTAGCGACATCAATATCATCTGTTGTCAAATAGCTAAAAATTTTCTCTGTGATTCTATCATAATATTATATTTTATTATATATATTATATTTTATTTTGTATATTTTGTCATTTTAGTTAATTTATTTACGTTAAGAGTAACATTGAGGAACATTGAATTATGATTTTTATTGAATCATTGGGGTTGGATAATTTAATTTTAAAACCACTTTTTGTATTACTTTATGTTTATTTTGTATTTTAAATGTATGCAGTATTGTTTTTTGTAAAGGAGATTCCGTATAATAAAATTATTATTATTATTAATGCAGGTAATAAAAGTTAATTGCAGTATTTTCTGTCGACTATGCTAGATAGTAGAAGAAATTATGGTTATATTAAGGAAAAGGAAAGTATCAAACATGAATCATTTAGCATTTTTTATTTCTCAAGCTTCTTGAGAAAAATAATTTAAGGATCTGCTATTGTTTTTTATAGTAAAATCTAAATTGCTCCATCCTGTAAATACACTTTCAAGTATTATTTTATACCTTTGTAAAACACATAATTATTTATCCACTTATTAATTAGAGATATTAGTAGAGCTTACAATAGTTGTCACCTTAATGGTATCTCCATCCTATACGGAGATATGTAAACCACACTATATAAAAGTTGAGGACTCTTAAGGCCCATGTTCTAATTCATGTCACTAAACAAAACTCGAAATCTTTAAGAACATGGCTCAGGTAGGAGGTTGCTTTATAGAGCAATTACAAAGAATTAATTGAAAGAAGAAAGGCGAGACGAGACCACTATTAATTCCTCTTTTCTTATCGATTGTTTTACATACGTTCATTCAAGTCGACAAAGACAGGGTCTTGTTTCAAAATTCAACAACGTTAATGACAGAATTATATTTAACCGATAATTATTGTTTAAAATCAAAATGGGATATATTTTATGTTCGACTAATTAGAAATATAAATATTTTGACGACATGAAAAGTACAAATTTCTATTTTTCGCTAATGAATCTTCATAAAATTACCTTTTGAGCTCTATTCTACTATTCTATTTAAAAGCATGTAGCACATTGTTCCATTAAATCGGAGCCCAAATACATGGTTTCAAACAAAATTTTATATTTGACTTAAATAAAGTGAAGTAAGCAGTAAATAATCTTAATTAATGCCTATATTGTGAACTGTGTGGATTATCATCATGATTAAGTGATACTGTTTTTTAGTATTTATTTTTGCCCACATTGCATTAATAGAGTTAGTTAGTTTTAAAAAATATATATATTTTAGCAAAATATTATAAACAGATAATTGATTGTATTTTATAAATAAACAAGTAGAAACTAGTTTCAATTTGAACAAATTTTATGATTCGAAAACATTACTTACTCTTGAATTTGACATCAAATTTTATATTATTATAGCTTAATACAGTGGGACAGTTACATATATTTTATTACAGTGTGATTAACAAATTTTCCGTCAATAATCATTATAATTTAGGTCAACATGCCTTAAAATTAAAATAAATTATATCACTTATACTTAAGGCTGCCACTTCGTTATATATTTTATTAAAAATAAATTATCCTTATTAAAAGTAAAGGAAATTGTCGCAACGTGTAAATTGCTGTTTTTACTGGACCAACTGTTGCTATTTTAATAATCACCTGATAAATCACGTAATGGTGCTAATTAAATGTCTCGAATCGTCTAATGGTGCAATTTCCAATTAGACTAATTTTATAAATCCGTTCCTGATTACATCAAAAGCGGCAATTCCGTCTGGGAAGTGGCGAACTTCAAGTCTAGTAATTAATGGTCGCGTGCAGAAATGTTTGCTGTAGAAACATCATTAGAGAGAGCATTGGTGGGCCTCTGTAAAGAAAAAGTTTTCCGCCCCCATAATCCTCGTTTTGCCGTCCTAACATAATGGCCGGAATCGCGGATATGCATGATTATGTTACAAAAGAGGTGTTAAATTGCTCTTAGTCAACTGTTTATTCATCTCGACAACAAAAGGCGCCAACATCGTTACTTTCTAAAGCAGTCATTCAAACTTGTATTATTTAATATAAAAAAATAATACTGCCAAAAAAGAATTAAATTTTACATATAAATACTATAATAAATGTAACTAATGTAAATATTAAAAAACGATCTATATTTAATATATTTTATACGATATTCTAATTGTATTTGTTTTATCAAAAATAATGTGAACATGTAAATGCAAAAACTATTTACGTATTGCTTAATTCACTTACTTGGAACTTGTGCAGTAAAATAGCAATGTTTTAATAAGACTTTGGAGAAACGCATTGTCAATTAAATTTAAGTAAAAATATACATTTTGTTACGTATAAATCATAAATCATTTTTGGTATAATCAATTTAATTTTGCTTTTGTAAAAATATAATCGAAAACAAACTGCTCTATATGTTTTTCTTTTCACTTTTAGCATCACGCTTAAACCAAGGTTAATCATAAAAATAAAACCAACATCGAAAACACGGACTGTGGTCATACTGCATCCACTATTTTACCTAATTAACAATTTCGCCTGGGCGGCGCGTCTTCAATTAACATCATTCGCACTTGGTCGTTGACCTCCAAAATTGTCCAAGCTCCTGATACCAAACGTACCGAAATCCACTATTTTGATACGCCTCGTGCGGTGACTACTAAACACCTTCTCGCACTTATATAATACCGGCGTGTTTCATCACATTCTGATTTTATTGGGTCACCACTCCTGCCAGAGTCCGCTTCAAGGGCGTCTGCTATATCACTCCACGTCTTCTCTCTTTTGTGATGCGGTCACCGTTCTCAAAAAGATTTCCATTGTTTGGCCTCCATCCACTCCTGCGTCTGGCCTAAGACACGTGGGCGTTTCAAAAGTAAACAAAATCGTTTTGGGCATGCATCGCCTGCGTACGGTATGCACGGCAAGAATTTAAAATTGTAATTTTCGCATTAATATTTCATTAATTTAGCGGGCTTCAATTATTTGTCTGGCGCTGCAGACGAAACCGCGCGAAGCCGTGTAACATGGCCTTGCCTAACAGTAAAATGTAAATGCCATTGAGATCATCATTGTGAAGATAAGTTTAAAAACAAAATGATATATCTACGTGCGATGACGTAACAGACTCTATTGGTGCCATTAATTGGCTACCGGCAACATTCTAACCTTTATTTATGACCGTAATCACTTGCCTCTCACCCTACTTTTATCAAGGAAAACCGTGCTATTGTATACCTTTTTTAAGTTGTTAGTTAATTTATAGCTTTCATATAGAAATCAAACATATTTACTTTATTAAAACCGGTGCGGGAAGAAATCATCAAATCCAGAAAACTGCAGCGAACATTTTCTGATTCTCTATATCATCTTTCTGCTTAAACTATACTATATAAAAATGTTAATAACTTTAAAATTAACGAAATCCGAAAATTATATATAATTTTGCAAGATATATTTTCGGTTTGACAAGATCTTTTGATAAGATTATAAAGGACGTGAGTGTGAAAGGTAATAGTTATCTTTTAGTAATGTATTAAATACATATTTAATGAGCGTGCACGCCAGAGGCAATTACTTCTAATATAAATAAAACGTCAAAACATAATTACTTTTCTTATATAAACTACTTTCCTGTGCGCCAATAAGATTTTTATTGCTTTACTTCCCTCTAGCAGAATAGATTAATTATATTAAATAAGAATATGACATGCAATGGAAAAGTAAACATAGAAGTAAAGGTTACAATCAAAAGTACAACTCGGTGGATTCCTGACACGAGTTTAATATAAGAAGTTAGCGATTTATACTTATCTCTTATAAATATATAACTTTTTGTTGCTCATGCAGGAATCAACTTAATTTAACATTCACTTAAATGTGTTTTAAATCCTCATTTTTCACACAGCTTATAATTTGGCCACTGAATTTCGATGTTTCTTAACTCATCTCTCATTATGTTCCAAAGTCCATTTTGGCATTCAATCTTATATTCGCGCCTACCACATTTTCTCTTCAAAGTATCCACTGTACTATTATACGACTGTTGAAGTAAACGATAACATTTATTCCTTAATTTTCCCGAAAATCATCAACCAATTAGCAAACATTCATCCTTTAAGTACTATTATGCAAACCTTTTCTGTTCCTATGCCATCTACAATTTCCTCAACTTAATAACGCCCTGAAATTTCAGGATCTCCTCTCTGCTTTCGCATAAATTTTTCACAAATCAATTATTCGCCCCTAAACATTTTTCTCCCCTTAAAATCTTTCTATATTTACTTTTAATGAACGATATAGATATTAAATCAAAAATAAACAGTCTTTAATATTCTCGTGTATTTATATTATTTGTAAATTTAAATTAAAATTCATAACTTAAATTTAATGAAAAATAATATAACTTTAATTATTGTTAATCAAACCGTTTCCGTTTCTTTGTCATCTCCAAGTTCCTTCACTTTGATAATGGCCGAAGCGAAGCGAAGGATTTCCTCGTTTACTCTCTGCCTTCGCATCCCTTCTACATAAATTGGTCCTTTGTCCTTTCATTTTCCCCTTTAAAACCTTCTCATTCTAACCAGCAACCAGCGATATATCTAATTATGTGTGCGGATTTTTTCAAAATCGTTTTTAATATGTACAGTGATCATAAATCTTATATCTCTCGGAACCTGATTTCTATTTTTAAATATATTTTTCTAAATGTCGCGAAGTTTTCTTTAATTGATGTTGTAGCTGATCTAACCTTACAGTTTTCTCCATTTCAAGAAATATTTTTTGAAGCATGACTTTTCTGCAGAGTAACTTCATTTTTTATACTTTAAGTTGAAGAATTTTTGATAATCGTTTCTAATAAGTACAGCTTACTTTTAGTAACTTACCTTCTTTCAGAGGGGTTTTCAAACGCCGGGTTTAATTCCAGGATCTAATGCTTCTACTGTACTACTTCTAAGGTTAGAAATTTTCTTCATTTTTGAAGCATAATATTTCTGAAAGTAACTTCATTTTTTTATTTTTCAAGTTGAAAAATGTTTAAAAATCGTTTCTGATAAGTGCAACTGTCCTTAGTAACTCACATTCTTTTAGAATGTAAACTATCAGCTAGATAAGGTTGACGTTTCCTTATATACAATATATACTCATTTAGTTTATTTAACAGTGATTTAAAAATAACCCCTTTTCAGCAAGTTGAATTTTCATGTTAATTGAGTTGATGTGACAAAACTGACATTAAAGACTTGTTATATCTCCTGAAACCTGATTTCTATTTTCAGATATATTTTTGTAAACGTCGTGAAGTTTTCTTTCATGCACGTTGTAGCTGATCCAACCTTCCAGTTTTCTTCATTTCAAGAAACGTTTTTTAAAGCGTGATATTTCTGCAAAGTAACTTTATTTTTCATTTATTAAGTTGAATAATTTTTGAAAATCGTTTCTAATAAGTACAACTGCCCTTAGTAATTCACCTTCTTTCACAGGGGTTTTCAAACGCTGGGTTTAATTCCAGGATTTATTGCCACTACTTTACGACTTCTAGGGTTAGAAATTTTCTTCAATTTTTTGTAGTATGATATTTCTGTAAAATAACTTCATTTTTTATTTGTTTAAGTTGAAGAATTTTTGAAAATCGTGGCATTTTTTAAACATAATATTTCTGCAAAGTATCTCTAAATAATTGTGTATATTGATGAATTTTAGAAATCGTTTCTAATAAAAACATGTTCTTAAGTACCTCATCCTTCTCTCGGAACAGGTTTCGAGCTGATTGTTATTGAACTTTTTTTGAAGCATACAATGTAAAATAATGGACTTGTTTATGTACAGGAATTTTTGAAAAATAAATACAATGGTCTAGACACCCCACCCATCTCTATGAACGTGTTTTTTCATATTCAGACACATTTGTTTAAACGCCAGTAACTGATACTCCTTGCTCATTAAGTTTTGACTTCTTTTAGGTCTTGTGTATGTTGAGTAATTTTAAAAAATCGTTTCTTATAAGTATGATAACAACCGTAGTAACTCGCATTCTTTTAGAAAGTAAACTATCAGCTTGATAAGGTTGACGTTTCCTTATATACAATCTATACTCATACTCTATATAGATTATTTAACTTGTTTAAAAAGTGTTAGATGTTGTTTTGATTTATTGTATCAATTAATATTATTTAATTTTCATTCAATTGAATAAGTTGTTTTACTTATTAATGAGTGCAAATCTGCATACTATATTCATATTTTATTTTTTTGTGCAAAAACCGTAAAAGATATCAAATATTATTAAGATACAAAAAGTTTTAAAAATAATTAGTCTTTCAAGAAATATTTTTTTAGCTTTTATTGGATGCACCAATAAAAAAAATATTTTAGTTTTTAAGTGGTGGTACTACTGTTTTTATACTTCCTGTCAATCACTAATGACCATAATAACTGAAATGATGTATTATATTATGGTAGTTATTAATAATAAATTTCATTCAAATCGAATAAAGCGTTCAATTGTTATAAACAAAAGAAATAAAAAATTTTGAAATTTTGAAGACAAATTCTGGCTTAACCGTAAATTTTTGGATATAGATAAGTTGTGTTAAATCGTCATATTTTGACCCCAGGAATCTATGGTCTAGCCATTTCCCCATATTAACGGGACACCCTGTATAACCCCTTTTCAGCAACTTGAATTTTCATGTTAATTCAGTTGACGAAACTGACCTTAAAGACTTCTTATATATCTTAAAAACTGATTTCTATTTTCATAAATATTTTTCTAAACGTCGTGAAGTTTTCTTTCTAATCTTGCAGTTTTCGTCATTTCAACAAACATTTTTTGAAGTATGATATTTTTGCAAAGTAATTACATTTTTCATTTTTTACGTTCAAGAACTTTTGAAAGTCGTTTCTAATAAGTACAACTTCCCTTAGTAATTCACCTTCCTTCGGAAGGGTTTTCAAACGCTGGCTTTAATACTACTACTTTACTACTTCTAAAGTTAGAAATTTTCTTCAATTTTTTTGAAGCATGATATTTCTGCAAAGTAACTTCATTTTTTGTTTTTTTAAGTTGAAGAATTTTTAAAAATCGTTCTGATAAGTGCAACTGCCATTAGTAACTCACCTTCTTTTAGAAGGTTTCCAATCCCTGTGTTTAATTGCAGGACCTAATGCTACTACTTCTAAGGTTAGATCTTCTAGAAGCTTTCTTCAATCCAAGCTTTAGCTAATTGGTATTCAATGTTTTTTTAAGCATAGTTCTACTGCAAAGTAATTTAAATAGTTGTGTATGATGATAAATACACGATGCTTTATTTATCAACGTACACAGTGACTTAAATTACTTTATTTAAAAAAGACCTTGAATAACAATTAGCTATAGCTTGGAAAATAACTATTTAAAAAAATCATTTGTATTAAGTACAGTGGGCTTAAGAGTCTCATCCTTCTCTTGGAACGTATTTTCAATTTTCAAACACATCTGGCTAAATCCAGTATACATTTGTATTTGCCTTTTAAAGGTTAACTACATCTTCTAGGTTTCCAACAAAATCTAACCTAGTTTTTCTTCATTTTAAGGTGTAGCTAACTGTAACTATATGCTTTTGAAAAAGTGGTTTGTATTAAGTGCAATCGCCCTAAGCAACTCATTTTTTTACACTGTGCTTGAGTATTAATCCTATTTTTAAATTTCAAATCGATTCATTTTTAAAGCTGATATTCTTTGTTTTTAAAAGATCTGGGATTCTAACAAAATCCAACCTCGAAACTTTCTTAATTTCAAGTTGTAGCTTAGAAGTACCATATATGTGTGGGAATTTTTCAAAATTATTTTTTATATGTACAGTAACCTTAAAGACTTCTTATATATCTCGAAACCTGATTTCTATTTTCAAATATATTTTCTAAACGTCGTGAAGTTTACTTTGATACACGTTGTAGCTGATCCAACCTTAAATATTTCTCCATTTCTAGAAACATTTTTAAAGCGTGATGTTTCTGCAAAGTAACTTTATTTTTTATTTCTTAAGCTGAAGAATTTAAAAATCGTTTCTAATAAATACAATTGGCCGTAGTAACTCACCTTATTTCAGAGGGGTTTTCACACGCAAGCTGGTACTACTTTACTACTTAATATATATAATATTTCTGCAAAGTAACCTTATTTTATATATCTTAAGTTAATAACTCACTTTCTTTTAGAAAGTTTTTCAAATCCTGTGTTTTATTCTCGTACCTAATGCTACTAATTTACTACTTCTATGGTAAGACATTATTAAAGTTTTCTTCAATCCAAGTTGTAGCGAATTGTTATTCAACGATTTTTGAAGTACTGCGAAGTAATTCAAATCGTTGTGTATGTTGATAAATAAGGCATCATATTTTTGCAGAGTATCTCAGAATTGCTGTTTAAGTTAAGGAATTTAAAAAAATCTTTTCTAATAAGTACAATGGGCTTAACCAACTTATCCTTCTCTTGGAACTTATTTTCAATTTTCAAACACATGTTGCTAATTCCAGTACACATTTATATTTGCTTTTTAAGGGTTAACTACATCCAACAAAATCTAACTTAGTATTTCTTTATTTTAAGGTGTAGCTAATTGTAACTAAACGCTTTTTGAATCATGGAATTTCTGCAGAGTAACTCAAAATCATTTTGAATGTTAAATATTTTTTGAAAAATTCATTTCTATTAAGTGCAATTGCCCTAAGCTCGTTTTTGTCTTGAAATGTGTTTTTTTTTATTTTTCAAACGCCGTGTTTATTTCCATCACCTAATCTATTCTCGAAGTTGTTCTGCATTTTTTTTATAAAATATTTTTGCAGTATCTCAAAATCATGAAATAAAATCAATAAAAAGAGTGACCTTAAGTACCGAATCGAATCGGAATATATTTTGAGCTGATTGTTATTTACCTTTTTTGAAGCATACAATGTCTGCAAAATAAAATAATCGTTTTGTATGGAGAGGAATTATTGAAAAATAAATACAGTGGTCTTAGACAATTTCAGACACATTTGTTTAAACGCCAGTAACTGATACTTTTTACTTATTAAAGTTTTCGCCACTTCTTTTAGGTTTATAATCAACAATTTTGAAATTTTCTTTATTATAAGTCATTGGTGATTGTCATTTAACGTTTTTAAAGCAAAGTATTTCTCAGAATATCCTTAAGTACCTTATTCATCTCGCGGAACGTTTTTTTTTTATTTTCACATTTTTCAAATTGCCGTGTTTATATGCAGCACCTAACGCTCTTTACTTCTTAAAGTTTCAACGACTTCTTTTAGGTCTCCAACCTAATCTAACCTTTACGTTTTCTTCATTGCAAGTTGTAGCTGATTGTTATTTGACGTTTTTTGAAGGGTCGTGTTCTGTAAAGTAGCTCGAATCAAACCTTTTGTATATGTTGCAAAATTTTTGAAAATTGTTTCTAATAAATACAGTGGTGTCTCTCATCATTCTTTTGGAACGTGTTTTCAATTTTAAGTCATATGTTTTTTACTTTGTTAATTCCAACACCTGATGCTAGATTTCTAACTAAAACCAATATCGGTAATAATTAGCAGCTTATTGTCATTCAAAGTTTTTAAAGCGTACTGTTTCTGTAAAGTAACTTCATTTTGTTTGTTCTTTTTAACTATTTAAACGTAAAAAAAATACTATTTGTAGATTTCTAGTTTTACTTTAAAAACGTATTTTTGCAAGAAGATTTCATTCATTTTTTAAATGTTTTCTCTATGTTTTAACTAATTTTGACGAATGTATTAACTTCTCTCACGCTTACAAACAATAAAAAGTTCGAATAATCTTGTTTAAATTTTTAACCTAATGGTTTGTTTTTGAAACCTTAGTTTTTAAGTTTTGAACACAGTCATTTTTATCCTTGACGAAGTATTCTTAGAACCGTTGGCTTTACCCTACAAGCGGTTGTTCATCTAATTCATTTTAAATGTTTCATAATTCCCGAAAACTCTCCTTTTTCTATATGCCTTTCAACAGCTTTCTTCTTTAACTCATTCACTCAATTATATTTCACTTTCAAATCTTTATTGAGTTCATAAATTTTGAAACCAGCTTCCTGTAATGACGAAATAAAACGACACGTTTTATTTAATTAAAATCCAATTTCTAATTGTATTTCTGCAGCCGTATCCTATAAACTATCAACTAGATAAATTGAACGTTTCTTCACATTTAATATATACTCGTTTAGATTATTTAACTGTGACTTAAAAATAACAACTTTACAGCAACTTGAATTTTCATATTAATTCAGTTGAAGCTGACGACAGTTTTTTCCTTTTTTTAATAAATGTCACACTGACAAGCCCGTGAAATAAAAGAGGTCTTCGAAAATTAGACTAAAATGTGCCTTAATGGCTACAATCGCCTAAAAACATCATCAAGTGTAATGGAACGAGTGGAAAAAACACGAAAAAACTGTGAACTCCGCCTTCGAAATCTATGCTTCAAATTTCAAAATGATTAATTATTACGTATGTAATTTTGTGGTTTTTTTAATAGATCTTGTGAAGTTAATAAACTAAACTAAACCAACAATTCGTAATTAAGTTTTAATTTTTAACCTCTGCCATTTTAACTATCAGTTAGAAAAAAAAAATTCTTCTTCATTTTCCATAAATATGTGTTTGCATTATCCAACTATTCCTCTAGGAATGGCCCTTTTTGACACTTTTACAAAATTTCAATGTTAATTAAGATCGTATAACCGTGACGAAACTAATGGCACCTCTTTTTAATACATTGTAATCAAGATGTAATTCTGAAACTTGATCTAAGTTTTTTTTAGTATTTTCATTGAGCTGCAGCAAGTTGGGTTTGTATTTTATACATTTTGGATATTGGTATTGATTTGTGTTCAGGATTGACAAACTAAAGTCGTTTCGATAATTGACACCTTTTGTCTTCAAAGTTTTTAAATAATTTGTTGAAACTTGAGCAAACTGTCTCTCTCTCTCTCCTCTTAAATAAATAAATAAAGTCCATAAATGTGACTGTAATTTTTTTCCTGTCTTATATTTACAAAAGGAAATTTATCTCTGGCGCAGATGCACCTAAATATTTTTGGCAAATAGTAGTTCCTAATTATATGCTAATAACGTTTGTATTTTCTAGAAATGTACTAATATTTTTTGCACATAGTGACACATTGACTTATTTTTGTATTTTTGAATTCTTTTTGCAAAAACCTATTTCCTTTGTGATGAATCGATGTACAAAATCTATTTAGTACAAATTAGGAGAAGTAAAACTCTTGTTATGTTCCATTTCTTTATTTTCAGATAATTGACACGTGTTTCGGTCCTTGCGTATCATTATCAAAGTTAAAACTAAATTGTAAATGAAAAAAATTCGTAATATATATACAAATTGCTCTAATTGTAGGAAATTCTGGCATTAATAATATTATCGGTACTGACAATTTCATGTTGATTGTTGAGAAGATAATCCCCCCTGCTGATGGCCTTCTTAATCCCCAATCCCTCTAATAAGTTAAGCTTCCGACCTTTTCGGCAAAAATGGATCAGTATAATTGTGCCCATGTGGTGTCCTGTTGATATGCAATGGCCGGCTAATCCAGTGCTTGTTGATGAGTTTATAATTGCTTTCCTGTGTTCGCGTTCCCTTGTTTCAAAATTTCTTCCCGTTTGTCCTATGTAATAACCCTCGCAATTTGAACATTGTATTTTGTATACCCCTGATTTTTTAAGTGGATCTTTAGTTTCTATTTTGTTGTTGATGATTTTTTTTGTCCTAAGTTTCTTCTGTTGACTATTGTTACTTTTATGTTGTGTGATAATAACTGTCTTGATTTTTGTGCTGGTGCTGGAGGACGTGGGACTGCTTGGGAAGTGATTGGTTAAGGGTAGAACAATAGATCTGTTAGGTCGCAGTTCACGAGAGACTAACACACCTCACTAGTACCCTATGTAACCTATAACCTATATATTTGCCAACCAAAGCATATCATTGAGTATCAAAACTATAATCTCTACGAAACTTACTAGTAAGCGAGTCCTCGGACTTTTTTCATACTATACACAATTAGTACTTCATTTAACTGCGAACCACTATCATCAACATTTGGAACGGTATAGAGAATGGCAGTAATCTACGGTAGTAGACATCATAGGCCTTCAAACATTCTTTTTTAGTTTTATATATTACATTTCTTGTAAATTTTATCTTTTCATTGTAATTGCAAAAAACAAAGACAATATAACTTTTGGGTCTAACATATTGACTAGGACTAGAATTAGATGTTTTATTAACTTCCAGTAGGTTTTCTCTGTTTAAATATCCTAAATTATTTTTTCTTAAATAAATACATCACCATTTCTTTCAGTAAGAAGTCTGGTAAAATATTTATACGTTAAAGTTACAAATAAAAATGATAAGATAACATGCTCACCTTATCTCATATTTTATTTGTGTGAGCTTATTCTCCACATAAATATTGTCGCGAGCCATTGTAAATCTTTAAAATAATTAATATAAGAAAGAAAAAAGATCAAAACAATCTTTTAAGGCATAAAATTATTCGGTAGCTTCAGGAACCGTCGAAATAATTGATAGGTAATAGCATTTTATATTGATGAAATAAATTAAGACGATAATAAATTATGTATTTGAATAATTGTAGATGGAAATACAATAAACCGTTTATTGCATTTTGCTAAATTAATTCAACAGTTAAATATTTACATTTAATATTTGATGGTAGAGGCGTTTACTTCGTTGAATGACTTGTAATTGAAACAAAATAATTTCACCGTAATTTTTAAAAATAAAGTGGTAAAACAAAGTTATTTTGTCTCAATTATTTACTTATCATATTGGTTATCATTTTTATGTATCTAAAGGTTGTACATGCCTTTTTACTTACATATTTATAAATTTGATCCAATTTTTTACGTTTTCGATCCTCTTATGGATAATTAAATAAGAACAAAAAATATGATACAAAAAATAAAAAATACTACATAAGTAGATGGTAAAAATAGATTTATATTATAGGTTGATAAAAAAGAAATATGTGCAAAATAAAATATAATCTTTAAAACGAGACTAAATGAAGTTTGAATTAGGAAAATTCAAATTTAACTCAACTTGGAAAATATAGTTACGTCATCACTTCTCGAAAGTTAATCATCCATTTATTATCGGAAAAATGAGTAACAAGTTGGCAGTACAAAACATTTTTTTATGATTCTGCGAAAAAAATGAAATGAAATCTCTGAGGTAATATCGGGAGAAAATTTAATGGATTGTTCACACATAATTGGTTTTCTAAAATTATTGCACGTACACTCATAAATCGTGTTTAACTGGTTAATCTTTTGAATTATTAATAAATAATCGAAAAGACATTAAGTTCGTGCACCGAGTGGAAATTTATTTATACATTTCACATACATATTTACTAATAAAATAAATTATTAAACTCATAATATTGGCCGTATTTGAAACGCAGCGTGCAATTTTAGATATTAATTTTGGTCAAAATTTTCGAATTTCCGGAAAACTTGACGTATAACTTCGGTTGACAGATGACTTCGTCGCTGTTTTTGGTCTTAAATACTAAAGAATACATGTAAGACCTTTGCGCCACTTACTGGTACCTCCCACTTTCTGTAACCCGGAATTTCATCCAGGTGCTCTGAACGGCGATTTCAAGATTTTTGTCTTTATTTATTAAACAGAGACATTATTATAATTATAATATTTCAAAAACCAAATTGAACTTAGACTTTCTTAATAATTTAAAGAGCTTAAAAGTTTCCTGATAGGATTTTAGTCTAGCGGAAAAAGTTATTCAAAACATTTATTTGAAAGGCAATGCAAAATTTATAATATTTATGTTGCAACCGGTTTCGGTTTCCATGTTCCGAGCAAATTATCTTTTCGAGGTATGATTACAATATTAAAACACCTTAATTCCACATATTACAAATTTTGATTATATAAGGCTTATAAATATAACACAATTCAAAATTACAAAAGGACTTTTTTGTGAAACAGTTAGTATCAACATATTGCGTTGAGTCTTGTCATTTCAGTTCCAAACAATAGATGTCTACACTTCTATTTTTAACTAACTATCTTCAGTACAATCATCTAAGTGAATCAATTCAGCAGTCGTCGTTAAGCAGTGGTCGAAAGATAGAAAAGCAAACCGATGTTTTACTGTTTTACGTCAGAAAAGGGAAAAGCGCAAAGCAAGCCCATAAAAAGCTATGTGCTATGTACGGTAAAGATTGCTTAACAAAACGTCAGTGCCAGAATTGGTCTGCCAAATTCCGTTCGGATAAGTTCAATGTGAAAGTTGCGCCATGTTCAGGAAAGAAAATTAAGGCATTAATCGAAGCAAACCATCGTTACATGACTCGAGAAGTCGCAGAAATATTAAACATTTCTCAAAAGACTGTGGAAAGACATTTGCACAAGCTAGTATATGATAGTTGACTCAATATATGGATGAACTCAAAGAAATGCATTTAACAAAGCGCTTAAACGAATGCAGTAAGCTCTAAAAAAACAATAAAATGGATCCTTTTCACTGGCGATGAGAAATGGATAATTTACGCCAACTTCGTGCGAAAACGTACATGATGCAAGCCCGGTGAATGAGCTGCAACCACTTTAAAAGCAAATATCCATTAAATGAAGCTTATGCTTTCAACTTGGTGGGATTACAAAGGCGTCGTCATGTATTTTAAGCTACTACCACTAAACTAAACCATCAATACGTCAGTGTACTGTCGCCAATTGGACAAATTGAATGAAGCAATCAACGAAAAGCGGCCACAGTTGGAAAATGTTAAGGGTGTTGTATTTCATCATGGCACGCACAAGTTTAGTGACCCGCCAGAAATTGCTGAAGCTTGGATGAGATTTGAAGGACGCATTCCGATTGCTATGTGTTTCGATATTTTCAAAACTCCCATACAAAGAGTTTTGAAAATATCGAACAATTCAATTCAAACAATGATGTCAAACATCAAATGCTTCTTTCTTTTACTGAGAAAAGCCAGAAGTTCTTTGAACGTAGTATTATGATGTTACCTGAAAGAAGGTAAAAGGTCATCAAAAAATGGCCAATACATAATTGAATAAAATTATTTCTTTGTACAAAAATTGCTTTTGATTGTTATAGTAAAAAACCGAAATGACTTGAGACTCAACCCAATATATATCAAATTGTAGGCGCCATTTTTCTAAATGGTGGTTGATTCATAAACTTTAATCTTTATAATCTAATAAAATTAAAAGCTATTGATCTGGCTAAATTACATGTTTAAAAAAATATTATTCTTAATTTGTTTATTATAAGAAATATTTTATTAATTAATAAAAAATAAAGGGTTTTATATAATTTCCTTTTAACTAACATAATTTTCTTCTTTTTTTTAGGTAAGAGTCGCATGTAGCTGTTCGAACAAAATGTTATATTAAATCAAAATAATTCCAGATTTGGTAAGTTGCTGCTGTTTAAGATTATAGGTATTTAAACAGTTTAAAACTAAATATCTATTCAGAAAAACAAATTTAAAAAAATAGTATTAATGCTAATTATACCTATAATAACACATTTTCTGATCTTTATTATTGAAATTTAATTTTTCAACAGTTAATTATAATAGGATAATTGATGTGATTGAATGATACATGTCTAAGTCAAAAGAACAAAAAAATTGAAACCTAAAACATAACAAATATTTCGAATTTTACTTATATTGTATTATTATGAAATATGCATTGGCAGTAAAATTCTATTTTATTGATGGAATTCTCTATTAATACAGTTTTGATTTGAACATATATAAAAGGGGTGATGTGGTCACTGTGTAGACACTAAGGCCTATTTTATACCTCAATATTTGAAAGGACATATTTTTTGACTGCTGTACCCTATTTAATTCCGTATTTAGATAGATACACAGTATTATTTAACCGCTGTGCTTACATAATTAAATCGAAAATAAATACATAGATATAATTTCTTATAGAAAGTTTTAATTGCACTTGGGAAGGCTTAAGTTCTTTATAAAATAATCTTTCACTATTATTACTATCTATTTGATGGAGGTTTTATCTTGCTGAATTAGACTTATTTCTTTCTAAAAAGTGAACTTTAATCAATCTTATTGTGTCAATAATAATATACAAATTTACATTTAGTGTATTAAAGGCTACCGACCAAAAGTCTTTCTGTCTAGTTTTGTCCAGTCATATTCCGTAAGTTATAAGCAAATGGATGGAATGACAAAATGAATGGTATCCTTTTTGTTTTTAATTCAGGGTCAATTTTGAGGTTCCTAGAAAAAGAGTATGATGATAATATGTGAAAGGTTAAGCGATGATTTTCTCTGTTAAGTATCGAAGACGTTCATCCATGGGAATAACTGAGGGAGTAATCTAAAATAGCTGGTTAGAAGAATTTCGTAAAGAATTAAGATGACGGCGGAGTTTTGTTAATGTATAAAAGGATGCTCGCTCGATAACTTGAATATTTTGGGAAGTTGTATTGCTGTAATTGGGATATTGGGCACAACCATAGTCAAGTAATAGGCAGACAATCATTTTGTATATGCGTATAATACAAACGCAGTGCTGGTACAAATACCGTCATTTGTATACGTTAAGTTTTTAAAGTATTTTGCCCAAGAATTTATTTTATTTTTTATTTCAGCAGTTTTTTTAAATTTATTTTTTGATCATAATAATGGTTGCGACCGTTACTATGTGGTAATTCATAATGAACACTGAATAAAACACTTACTATGTTTTTAACCACTATAATTTATTATAATATATAAATATATTACAATATGTACGACTCAAGTTTTGACTTTTGACGGTCATTATCAAGTGATATAATAACCGTCAAAAGTCAAAACTTGAGTCGTACACATTGTAATATATTTATATATTATAAAAAATTATAGTGGTTAAAAACATAGTAAGTGTTTTATTCAGTGTTCATTTATTTTTTGATCTATGGTTATGCCCAAGTACTTAACGGAAACTGAAGGGCAAGACTTTATGAGGAGAATTATTGGTGCTATAATAAGAAATTATGAGCTGTGATTTATTGGTTTGGTAAACCAATGTTAAAGGGAGTCAATTAGGTCTTGTAGGAATTGAAGTTTTTTCTAATCTAAGAGCATGTGTAATTAGGGTAATATAATCTGTAATCTGCAAGAGATTTTTGGAAGGATCGGATTTAAAGGCATCAACGCAAAAATGTTTAATAATAGAGGTGAAAGAAGAGAGCCTTGGGGAATCCTAATTCGGGAGTAACAGAAGAAGAGAAAGAGATATTTGGGAGGTGACACTTGTATAATAAGCCTTGATGTCAGGCAGAATCAAAAACTTTCTGAACAATTAGAAATAAAGCTACAGAAGCTTCACTTTCTTGACTTGATATTGCATATTTGACATTTATTTTTTGATTGGGGGTGCATCTCTTAGTTTGTTTAGTTCTTTCGGTGGCGCTATTATTCCCCTTGATCTCCGAATGTGCTCTGGACAAAGAAAATACCTAATTTTTATTTTGTTAGGTTTGATGAGACGATAGTATTTTAATATAGCGACATTACTGGTTGTATTTCTGGACACCTACGAGTATACAGGGTGTCCCATTTTACATTACGGTCTCGAATAACTTGAAAACAATGCATCGCAACGAAAAATATGCCAAATGGAAACTTTCATAGTTTCAAGAGGGACATGGGATTCTGACAAAATAGTCTCCCCAGACCCCAAGGGGACTCGGGAAAGGGGGTCAACTTGAAAATCTTAAATGCAAACCCCTATTTTTTATTGCAGGTTCGTAAAGAGCGTAAAAAATATGATTTTTTGATCTGGCGACTTTTTTCAAATTCCGCACAGATGGCGCTAGAATCGTAAAATTAGATTTTTTATTGAAAACATGTTTCAACAGATTTTGATGAAGAAAAACCGTTATTATTTAAGACAAAATCTACACACACGCACATAATTTTGAGGGAGACATCGGATTCTGACAAAATACCCCCTCGCCTCCCTTCAAATTCCTTGGAAAGTCTATTCTACTTGGAAAGAATATTAAATGCGAACGCTTATTTTTATTGCAGATTCCGAAAGAGGACCAAAAATATGTTTATTGTAATCCGTAATTTTCTTGCACCCCCAACAGGTGGCGCTGTAATCATGAAAATACGATTTTGCGAGAAAAATATTACCAATATTGTGTCAATAATTAAACAAATAGTGACGTTTGTTATTTCTATTTTCCTCAATACGATGTGTGTGTGGATTTTTTCTAAAATAAGAACGGTTTTATTTCATCTGAACCTGTTGAAACATTTTTTTTCAAAAATAACAGATTTTTACGATTCTAGTAAATAGTAAATTCTGTATGGAAATCGAAAAAAAGTCGTCAGATAAAAACTGCATATTTTTACGCTCTTTTCGAATCTGCAATAAAAAATAACGGTTTCCATTTAAAATTTTCAAGTTCCAGCCCCCCTTGGGTTCATTTTATCAGAATCCGATATCCTCCTCGAAACTATGAAAGTTTCCATTTGGCACATTTTTGGTTTCGTTGCACTGTTTTCAAGTTATTCGAGACCGTAATGTAAAATGGGACACCCTGTATATATGAAGCGGTTTTCCACATGTTTATTTAATCGTAAAGTTACATTCCTTATTTAAGGACGATTTATTCTCAAGTTGATAAATTGGAGTAACGTGACCTTGAATCTTTCTTAGAAGATTATTTTTCTGAATTAGATTTCTCTGATTATCAGGTACTTTGCTCATTATGACATTATTTTCATAACTTTTAATCTTAGGACTATACGTATAAGCATCTTTTGCACATACTATATAAAATGGGAGGCACGACGTAGAGAAGTTTATTTGAACAGCTTGATTTTTAAAAAATTATTTTCAAAATACAGGAATACATGTATATACATTCTAAATAAAAATATCTAATTTCTTTTCATTTTAACATCTAGTAGATGAAAAGATAAGTGTGTAACTATCTGAATAATTAGATGTAATAATTTATAATGAAAAATTAATGGAGGATTTCACTATATTTTTCCTAAGGTAGGAGAAAGATATAGGTTTAATGGAAAATATGCACAATCTTCATAATCAATATTTTAACGACTGCAAAATATTAATTTTTCATTGAAATAGTTATCGACCGAAGGTCTTTCTGTTTAGTTTTGTAGGTCTACACAATGACAAACTGATGCTATTAGACGTACACAACTAAGCAAAAAGGCCTCAGGTTAATAACCATTTGAGAAGTTATTAATAGATAAAATATTAATAAGAGGCCGAAATTGTAGAATGAGTTTTATTTTTAATTTCGGAGTAATATAAGGGTCGTTCAATAAGTAATGCCCAATATTTTTTTAGAAACTATTTATTTAAAAGTGTTAAATTTTGGTGAAAATATAGCTACATGTTTCTTCTACACGTACTATTTTTCAACATAGTCTCCATCAACTTGTACGGTCTTACGCCAGCGCGAAACAAGTGCCTGTATTCACTGCCGGTACCACCTCTTGACCTGTGCGCGAAGCCATGTTTTCACCGCTTGAATTACGCTCTCATCATCATCGAAGTGTCTTCCATGCAAACCGTCTTTAAGAGGTCCAAAAAGATTGAAGTCTAACGGTGCCAAATCTGGGCAGTATGATGGATGTGGTAATGTTGTCCAACCCAATTGGTGAGGTGTTCCCGGATTCTGAGACTTTTGTGCGGGCGTGCATTATCGTGCAGAAGATTTCAGCCGGATTCTTGTCATGCCTAACACGCCTAACATTTCTAGAGTTTGTCCAAGATCTTTACGTATGCTTCGGAATTAATGGTTGTCCCTCTTGGCATCACATAAAGAATGATCCCTTTACTGTCCCAAAAAACAGTAACCATGACTTTTCCAGCAGAAGGAGTTGACTTGAATTTTTTCGTTCCATTATCGTGCAGAATCAAGATTTCAGCCGGATTCTTGTCATGCCTAACACGTCTAACATTTCTTGAGATTGTCCAAGATCTTTACGTATGCTTCGGAATTAATGGTTGTCCCTCTTGGCATCACATAAAGAATGACCCCTTTACTGTCCCAAAAAACAGTAACCATGACTTTTCCTGGTGACTGAGGATGGTGCCATTCCATTGACTGTCTTTTGGTTTCCGGCTCAAAGTGGTGCACCCAGGTTTCATCACCTGTCACAATCCGAGACAGAAACGCTTCCCCCTCAGCATCAAACCTCGCCAACAAATCAGATGACATGGTTGTTCTTTGCATCCTATGTTCTGCTATGAGGCTTCTTGGGAAACTTTAGAATATCCGAGAGTGTCGATCATTGCACACACACTTCCACTGACTGACAGCTGTAAGGCCAATTGTTGCACTGTGATGTGGAGGTCCGTACGAATAATGACATCCTCGCGCCTGACCATGTCTGGAGTGGTGGTACTAATAGGACGCCCGGAACGTGCAGATCTTGGAGTTGAGTTGTTGGACTTTCTGACGCCTTAACTCTCTTTGCCCACCTCCCGACGGTGCTCCTTTTGACAGCACAATCCATACATTGCACACAAACCTTTATGGATATTTCCCACAGTTTCTTTCTCTACAATCAAGAATTCAATCACTGCTCGCTGTTTGTAATGTGGATCATTGATAGACGCCATTTAGAAAATTCACTACAGCTCTGCCATCTGTTGAAATGATTTAAAACTTCGTCCACCGGGAGGAGAAACACTGAACTTGAAGTACCTAGAAGTACAACTTTCAGTTTTTGCTCATTGTGGAAAAAAACTATGGGGCATTACTTATTGAAAGACACTCGTATTAGGATTTTTAACGATGCAGTAAAGAAAAAATATGTAAAAGCTAAAAGAGTTTTTGGAGAACGGAAAACCATTAGGAACATAATGCGTTCTTTGATAGAGATAACTAGAATGGTATCATAAGAAGTTATTTGGACGGGTTATAGATAAGATTTAAAGGATGTCGGAGTTTGGACAAGGTTCTAAGAGATGCTCGCTCTCAAATATATAAAGACTTGATCATAGGATATTAGTAGTTGTGATTTGTAGGGGTTGATTTTGTAGAATTTTCCAAGCTAACAAATGAAAACCTTATGAGTAGAGTTTCTGTTGTACATCTAACATTTAATAGATTAAGTGAAAAAAATGCCAAACTTGTGTCGTTTACTCATAAATAATATAAATGATTGCAATTGTTCAACGTTAATTACGAACGAAATCTAAAATTTTCAAATACCTCACAATAGAACAAGTCTTTAGAAACTGTAAACGGTTCTACTTTTATTTATTAGATAGAATTTAATTTAATTTTTTGAAGGTATTTCTGATCCACGATAAAATAAACTTGCAAAAATCTAACAGAAGCATGAAATAAATTTATTATATACATGTAACATAAAGAGTTAATTATTTTGTTTATTTTAATAATTAAAAATGTATTATAATATTTATAGATAGCTTTTGTTCACTTGTATTCAGAAGGATGCCTAAAGTTGGAGCTGTATCTTTTATACATTCATCAAACTAACAAAAAGTAAATGAAATCTTAGCTAAAATTTCGGAATACAACTAATTAAAAATAGAAATATCGTCAATTAAGCACTTTCACAATTTTATGACGCTCTTAATATTCATCTATATTTCCAGTTTGAATGACATCATAAAACGTTATTGGAAAAATTACATCACACCTAATTGCGGTTTTAAGGACATTCCAGTATTTTTGTAATAAAAATGCAACTGACTAATTTCGTGAAGATTAATGATGAATGGTTGCGACAATTACTACGTCGTAATCCATACTTACACTGAATTAAAAAATGTTTTAACCACAAATAATTACAATTATTTGTTTGTTAACACATAGTTTTTTATCAATTCAGTTATAGTGATATAAGTAAAACGATTTATTTACTTTCCATGTGAGGAAAATAAATTAAAAAATAAATCGATATATTTACTTTCAATTTTAATAAGAAAATAAAAGTCAGTTTGTATTTTAAAGCTCCAAATTGCCCCATCAATCAGCAGTTTTAATAAATTGTGTTTTCATAATATATTTATATATTACATTCAATTTCAATAAGTATTTTAATTTAGTATTTATGTAATGGATTATTATATAGTTATGATCACAACCATCCTTATGATATTATCATTTATATTATTTCTTTATTCGTTTATCTTAAGACATTACCAAAACTAATTAATAGAGAGAGAAAACATCTTTATTGTAGATAGTATTACAATATATAATTATAATAATTATTATGTTTCTTCGTCCTCTTCTTGGCTATCGACCGTAGGTCAATTAACATTGACTAATTAACTAATTGTTAAATAGATATATGTTATTATTAATTAAACTTAACAAATATAATCTAACACACCCGCTCGCAGAATGAACGTCAAATGTAATTCTTTTGTGCAATTAGATTCCCACAACTTATTTATCGGAGCGTATTTCACATGTCTAAGACTCAAACAATAAACTTATCTTTTTATTGGATTAATGAGTAAAAGAGCGTTTGTTTGCGAATATAACTGATGCAATTATCCAACACACTGGATTCATCTCCCTAATTAAAATGAATAGTATGTAGTGAGACTATAATCATAATTCTTATTAGATTAAGAGAACTAGCTCACCTTCCTTTCAAATTCAATCTACTACTCGTGTATATAAGTATATATTTGGTGAAAATTGGTGATAACTAGTGATCTTGGAATTTTAGAGAAGGTAAATATTAGATGACAATTTTCACCCTGTTAGAGTAATTTAAATCTATTTAAATACAGAAAATATTAAGTAGAAGAATTAACAACAATTCTTTAGAGTTAGATTTAAATGTTTATAATACGATAAATTAAGTTCTCATTTAACCCGTGTTGAAACATTGTTGTAGTAACTAGATTATAAATTGGTTTTGTTTCACTTGTTTTTATTTTCCTCGAATAGTTTCGACTATATGTCATTCTCAAGGAAATATGTACAAAATTAAAAATAATATTACGCAATTGGAACAGATTATTTTTTTATAAATTAAAACATAATTTATGTTTTTATATTGTACATTACAAAATGGCAATGGGATTTATCCTTTGACCAGGTTGATATCATTCAATTGCGATTGGCTTACTAAAAATAATACATGGTTGCGTGGGTTATAATTGAAATTTGCATTTGTGCTTAAATTTATTTTATAATTTTGAAAACTTACATCATATTAAAAATATTTTAAATTAATCGTTTTAATATCTGTGTATTATTTATTGTATTTATTGAAAATTTTTATTTAGTTATTATATGATATACTTCTGCTTTCCTCTACCTATACTTGTATGAATATGTCGAAATTGATTTTAGAAATAAAAGAAAAATGAAAATATCGTTGACAACTGACAATTGACAATTAGTGATTTGTTTGTTAATCGCCCGTTTTATTATTCTCTACCTTTATTTATTTCAAAATCTTTATAATTTGATATAATATTTTGATAAAATACAAAAAAGTTTTTTTTTAATTTTCATTAAAAAGAATACACGATACTTATAAAAAATTTGTTGAGATAAAAGTTATTAAGTTTTATTATTATCTATAATATTTATTTAAAATTTTTATTGTTTAAAATGATAATCCGGAAATACAAAAACGTCCTCGAATACACCCACTTTTGCTGCACAGCCGAATGTTTTGTTTTTGTATTTATAATTGACGTATTATATCATTTCTATAATTATTTATATTTATAATTTTGCTTGTTGTTCATTTTCTTATTATCAACATCTTTTATTTGGAAAATTTTGTAATGATTTTATAAAGGAAAATGCGCAAAAACAAAAAGAAATTTCGAGTAAACATCAATTTCCCATGTACGAAGTTTAACTAAGAGTTTCTCAGCTCTGGATCTGGATCGATTTTGCCAAGGATGATCAAATCATTGACCAGAGCACCTAGGCTCGTTGTGCCCCCCTAACTGAGACAGACCTCCGTTGTTCTATCACTCATTTAGCCACCTAAGGTGACGAGCAAAGGACAGCACGGAGGGTTTCCCTAATGTTGGCCATGTTCGGCCAGATCTCCCCTAGCATGGACTCTCTAAGGTGGGTGAGAGGCGGGCAGGTGGTTAACACTTGTTCCACTGTCTCGTCCTCTTCTTCACATGCTCTACATATGGGGGTTTCCACCAGACCCATAGTAAATAAGTGTTTCCTTAGCTAACAGTGACCCGTAAGGATACCTATGAAAAGATGCAGATTCCCCCGGGACAGTCGTAGATAGTATTCAGCTGTTTTCAGATTGAGTTCCAAGGGGTGTCTTCTTGACAGCCTCCTCTAAGAGGTGACAGTGTCTACGAGCCCTACTTTTTTTCTACCAGAGTCCATCTGAGCTTAGGCGCAGTGCTGCCGCCGGAAGGCAGATCATTGCTTCCATTCCCGCAGTGGGTGATGTTTACATTGCCCCGGTCGTGCTGAGGCATGCTATCCTTTGCAACTGAGTAAGCTGCTTTGCTGAGGTTTTTTGTCTGGCTCTGGGCCACCAGACCAGTGCTCCATAGATTAACATCGATCTTACTACCGCTGCTTCAGCCAAGTGCTATCTTGGGAGATAGCCCCCATGTCTTTCTCACGGCCCTCTGGCATTGCCAGAGGGAGACACGTGCTTTTTTACATTTCATTTTGAGATGTGGTTCCCACGTCAACTTGCCGTCGAGGATTACTCCCATGTATTTGACTTCCGACGACAATGTCAACCGGGTGTTGAGGAGCTTAGGAAGTTTTAGCTTGCCTAGTTTCCCTTTCCTTGTGAAGAGGACCATTTCAGTTTTTGGCGGGTTTATGGTCAGAGGCTGGTCATTACATCGGTGTTCAATTATTTTGATGGGTTTCTACATCAAGCTGAATATCACTGTCTCAAATCTGCCTGTTAGCAGGATGGTTAGGTCATCTGCATATCCTATGGTGTGGAAGCCATTGTCGCTGCATTAGGCAGTCAACAACTATGTTCCACAGGAGTGGTGAAAGTACTCCGCCCTGTGGGCAGCCTTTAGCAACGATCTTTCTGACAGTGGTATTTCCTACATTTACTGTGACTGCCCTATTCTCCAGCATTCTTTTGAGCCATCCACTAACCGTGGAGTTCACACCATGCGTGGAGAGGGCAGTTTCCATTTCTCTAAAGGTCGTCTTATCAAAGTCACCTTCTAACTTTTACTTCTCTCAATGCCAGGCCCCATTGGAGGATGTCCGGGAATATACCGTCCAGGCCTGGCGCTTTAAATGGTGAGAAGTATTTGATTGTCCAGGTTATACGTGCCCCTTCCGTGAGGTAATTTGTAGCCTCCCAATCCTCCTTGGAGAGGTTTGAGGATAAGGATTCTGACCAACTTTCGTCGGAGGTATCCGTACATCATTAGAAATCGGTGTTAATGAGAATTTCAGCTGCTTCCGAGAGGTTAGAAGAGTAACTCCCATCCTTTCGTTTTAGACAACCTATTTGTCGGGAGAGATCCTTTGAGAGGATCTTTTTGAGCCTTGCAGCTGCTGAGGTGGTTTCAACCTCCTCACAAGAAAACCTCCAGGCTGCCCTTTTTCTTTGTTTATTAGTTTTTTATAGTCTTGTTGGTTGTTTTTACAGATCATCCAGTCCGACAGATATTTCGATTTCTTCGCTTTATTCAAGGATTTTCTTGCAGCTCTTCTGAGGTGGTCGAGTTCTCCGCACCACTGGTAGCTCTTCTGGTAATGAATAAAAGCCTAAATTTTAGGTAGAAAACTTTTGCGGATTTTTTCCCTAAAAAATATTAATAAGATCATAATGATGGTTGCGACCATTACTACGTGGTAATTCATAATGAACACTTACTATATTTTTAACCACTATAATTATAGTGGTTAAAAACATTGTAAGTGTTTTATTTAGTGTTTATTAATAAGATATTTAGGAACATCAATAAGGGCATTTCCATTGTAAAATAAAATCCATTTATTTGACAATACCTTCAATTAAAGTGGAAATTAGGAAAAATAAATTCAATTCAATTCCCAAACAAGACCAAACTTCAACCTTAGTATCTAGTGAATGTCCCATCACACAACGCCTTATTATTGGCAAACATCTTTCTCAGAGCTTACTTATTCTGTCACTACACTTATATCAATTTTTAAACAGCTCACCTTATTTTTTAGAGCTTCAGAAAGCTAATGAATCTCGCAAAAAAATTCATGGTAATTCAAAAAGACGAAACATTTCATAAATCTACAACAATGAGTCTTATTATTATTAAGACTTTAAAATAAATCACTTGTTGAAACAACCACTTTCGTAGTAAATACCACATCGGATATTAAATTATACAAAAGCAATTTGCGTGTTACTAGTTTTACTCTTTGCATCTTTATCTTATTTTTTTTAAATAACTTACCTAAAAAGAAATTTTTTTATAGCTTTACTTTTTGATTTTCAGAAATCTGTGACAAAAAGTTTTTTTCAAAAGTTTGACATCCTTTCTCATATTATTTTGATCTTCAAACAACCTATCAAAACTTCAAAAATCTCTTTTTTGCGTCAGAGCAAGATTCTACTCTCTCTCACGTTTAATATATTTTACTGTGATATTTACAATCCTGATTCTCTTTACTTCGGTTCACCTAAATACATTATTTAATGCACCAATTGAATAATATGTTCAAAAATGTACAATCTATAAAATGAATGAAATATAAACAAGGAAAGGTAATTTCTCCGATCTTACAAAAATTATGCAAGAACTAACAGCTAATATATAAAATAAATAAATAATTAATTTACCGATGTAGTTTGTTGAAAATGAAATTTGTTATGAGAAATAATTATTTCTCTGAGCATTATCGCACCGTTATCTCACAAAACATATGTAAGACATAACAGCTAATAGTTAAAACAACTACTCCTCGGGCTAATGCACCGCCAGGTATTGAATTACATAACTATTAGCTGCCGCCACATGACTTAAATCACATTAAGTACAAACCGACGTATTTTGTGCTTTGACACATTAAGAAATTATTTCGAAGGGCAATTCCTGGACACGCGTTTCACTGTATCGCAGCTCGTCAGCAGAGTTGTGCCCTTATTACGTGGGTCCTTCCAAGTGGAAGGCCCGCACGAGACTGAATCTATTTAAAAAAATCAGAACATTTCCGTGGGAATTAGAATCTCGTGATGCGTCTAAAAAACGATCAGCACAAGGTAAAAAGCCTGCTCTCGGCATTTAACAAATTTCATTTCTAGCAGCTAATAGTTCACCTACTCCTCGTACTTAAGCACCGCCAGGTATAGGATTACAAAATTATTAGCTGCCGTCATCTGACTTAAATCATATTACTTACAATGTAACTTATTTTGTTCTGTTATCGTTTTTTTAGACTCATAACGAAACTATTAGGTAAGGCAATCTCCAGACACGTGTTTCGCTGTATCACAGCTCATCAATGTGAAACGATTGACTTATTGTTCCCCTCTCAACAACAGATACAGATTAAAATATGTTCGTAACTGTTGTTGACAGGGAAACAATAATTCGATGTGTTTAAATTATTATTGTTGGAATTGTCGGTGTTGATGGTTCTCTATAATTATCGTTAATGTGTCTACTCAATTATGGAAATTAGTACAACGCTGGGACAACAGATGTCACCTTAAATTGTTTATGGTTTTGCTAATTTGTTATCCGACAATAATAATTTTAATTTATTTACAATTTTATATATGTATTTTAAAATCCATTTCATTTATTTATTTATTCCTGTATCGAATACCGTTTCTTGTTGAGACTCCATTATAATCACTTAATAAAACACTGGTATAGCGTGTGGTTTCAAAAATTAATTTATTGTACTACGACAATTGTTTCGCCACACTGTGGCATCATCAGGTACATCTACCTGATGATAATCAGTGATTACATTGGAGCTATAATACAATTATTTTATTAAGCTACTTAAAGTTTCATAGCTATATTATTGTATGTAATTGTATAATTATAATATTATGTTTATAAATTGAAGAGATTTCTTCATTTGTAAAAAGTAGTTTCTGTAAATAAACGAAATATTTTTTACTGATATCTATAACATTGAAACTCCACAGTAATGTCCGTTTCTCTGTGTTTAACTAAGCTCATATAAGATTTTAAATATATTGAAACTAGCTTATAATTGTTGTTAAGAAGAAACAATAATACAATGGTATTTAAATTACTATGTTTTTTGCTGTTATAAAATTAAATAAAAAACTAATTTTTTATGCTTTAAGCTTTTTAGCATTTCAATTATGCTCCAGGACTAATTGTAATAATAAATATAATATCCTTGACATTTTCATTAAATTGTTTGCAATTATGAGATTTTAATAATGCTTTCAACTTTTAAGAACCCGATTTTATATTTTTGGATTTCTTGAATTTTCAATTAATCCTTTAAAATTCAATTTTCTGGATTTGTAAACTTTTCAGAGATAAATTATATGTTTCCTTACTTCGAAACTTTTAAAATATTATTACATCAAAATTTTGTATTAAATAAATTTATTATTTCAATAATATTTTTAATTTAATTTTGTTTTAAATATTTGAAAGGAAACATAAGAAATACTTACTTCTGGTGAATATTTATTAAGTTGTTGGAAAAAGGCAAGAAAAAAATTTAAAGGTTCAGAATAGTGACCTTCACTTCGTACAGGAGTAGTAAGAAATAATGTGAATCTTTTAAAAATTTGAATTACTTAGAAATCTTGAAGTTTTAAATTATATACATATTTTAAAACATCCACATTTCGGACACTAATTCAAAATATAAAGCAAATCAAATTTTGACAAATGTGCAACACAAAATACATCTTATTAATAATAATAACAATAATTAAGCAGATAAAAGTTGAAATTGAAGTATGCTATAATCTATGAATTATACAGATTTATTCATAGTTTTATGTTCGTAATTCATTAGCTGAAGGCCGGTGTGATAATTATTAATCACTTCTTATCAAGCTTTGGCGATTATGGTATATTTGATCGAAAGATTTCCAAGAAAATAACCTTCAATTGTTAATAGCGGATGACGTAAAACCGCACGTACCGTATTTGAATTTAAAGCAATGAATAGCATTACCAAAATTTAAGACATGGTCCACGCATTCCTAATATTTCAAATATAACTTGTATTCTTAACAAAATATAAATTATTGATCGAAATTTATAACATATATTATAAAAAGAATTTGCTCTAATGACTGCAAACTGATATAATTCACTTATGCAAAATTATTTTCTTATAACGAGAGTTCATTAAAAATCCATGGCAAAGTTGACGTTGGATACCTCTACGAAAATTGCTTGAAATTTTTGTAACTTATGAAACAACGAAAATATTATTGATATTGACTAAATGATTGTTAATTTGATTTCAAAAATTGAAGTAGGATATCTGCACTAAGGGATCGCGTGAAATATTAGGTGTAGTTAAACTATGGCATCTGACATGTCAACATAACAACCAGTACGTATATTTTTAGCTCAGACATGACTTTAGATTCCCAATTCCAACTTCGTCGTAGATTTTTGTTGAACGTTCGTTTATTTACAAAAAAAACATATATTTTAATTTAAATAAAGCAAGTTACAATTTCACACGAATCTGTATTTATAGTATGAGAAACAACGATTTATTTTTGTATGAAACTTATTTTAAGTAAATATGCATGTTAATTTTATAAGGGAATTAAGCAATTAGTCATTTGATGCCGTTATGGTCACAGATATATGATGATAGGGCTTTGGGCGGTCTTCCTTGGTAAACATGTCATTTGATCCTCTTAAAAAAAGTTTATTTCGGCTACACGATAGGAATTATCCAATTAGTATCAGTAATACTAAATATTAACACTTATATTTTGGGTAATTAGTTCATCATTTTACACCAATGTCGGCTGAAGTCGTAGATCATTTTTGTGTAGTTTAAAACTCTATAATTATCTATATTAATAAAGGGTGATTACGGGTGATTACGGTTCGTACTCGTAGATTTTCTATATATTTCTCAATTTGATTTTTTTATGTGTCTAAGAAATTAATTGTCTTTTTGCGGTAAATTTTATTTTTCGTTAAATGTTTTTGATTTAATTTAGGAAATAATATAATTATCGTAAAACATGCACTTAAATCATCCCCATATCTAAACCATAATGAAATATATATCAAATAATATTTGCTAAAAGGAGATTCTATAGCTAGTTCGTTGTTTTGCTGAAAAAAAATATTATCCAATTACAAATATATTTGATTTGTGCAAATTTCCAAACAGGCTAATATTTCTGATTTTATAAACGAGTGATGTCTGAGTTATCCACTATATCTGTTTTGCTAGTTGAAACATTCTTTGATTGAAATATTTATAATTCGGAGAGGTAAAACTCTTGTTATGTTCCATTTCTTTATTTCTTTAATATCGGTACTGACCATTAACGCCGGAATTTGTATATATATTACGACATTACTTTACAATTTAATTTTAACTTTGATAATGATCCGTAAGGACCGAAACACGTGTCAGTTATATGAAAGTAAAGAAATGGAACATAACAAGAGTTTGACTCCCAATTTGAAAATTTGGTTCCATCAAGAGAGTAACAGAACAAGTATCGATTATATTAAAAACATAAGTGATTTAAAATTAGCTACCTTGTTTAGGAAAATTAAGTTGAAAATGAAGAAATGTTCAAATCATATATACTTTAACCTACAGTGCCTCAAGTTTAAATTAAATCATTCAACAAATCAATCGAAACGAAACGCGCTAAAACAAAATATTGGATTGAATTTGAAAATAGAAAATGGTACATGGTACGTTTTTATCTAGGCGAACACCTAAAGGTAAAGCATATGGAGCTCACAAAACGACTAGATAACATTTCTCTAGATTGTTTTCTTGCCCCATCCGTCTCACCAACAGTACATAACCCAAAAGAAAAAGGCACTGTCATGTTCCTATGCGAAACAGCATCCTGAAGTATGAGCAGAACCTCCTTACTAGAGAATAGTTAAAGTTTGGAGTACCTCGAGGTGGAAAAAGAGGTGACAGAACTCCTGAAAATGTGGTGATGATATTAGAAGAGTCTTTTTTCAGCAAGATGGAGCAACTTGCCACACCTCATGGGAGCTTATAGCATTTTTGAGAGAACAATTTCCAGGCCGACTCATTTCGCTACGAGGGGAGTCCGAGAGACCCGAGACCGAGGCCCTGAGATTTTTATCTGTGTGGCCTTAAAATAGGCCCGCGTATTTGTTAAGAAACCACGGACCCTTGATCAGCTGCCTAATGCTATCACCCGAGAAATTCAAGCGATTCCGGCCAATATGTTGGAAGGATGCATGAACAATTTCTCAATTCCACTTAAGGAGTGTGTGGAAAATAACGGAGATCACTTAGATGTTATGTTTTTTAACCTTATATTTAATATGAATACGAAATGGCAAATACACATCTAACTATTAAATAAATAAAATTTTGAATTAATTGTAAATTCTCGGAGTTGATGATTTTTTCAAAACCGTCATACTTCTCTGCCGGATCCTGTATAATGCTTTTAATCATAAATAATTAGTATATTTCGAAAATGTATTTGTATTAGTTTTTAAAGAAAAAAATATACCCACACTTAAAATTGTGTTCTTATTAAGACCTATGTCCCAGACTAGTTATAACAGAGATTACAGAGAAGTGGTTTTAGTCGGTAAGACTAAAAAAAAAATTTAAACATGTGCTCGAACTATATGGTGTATTTTTTGTCAGTGATGTATAACAATCTCTGAACTAAAACTAAATGAAAATGATTTTATTATACTTGATAATGGACTACCATATAGTAACTATAACCACCAACATCTTCATTAAATTAGCTTGTAACACAGACTAGAATCTATTTCAAACTAAAGAAGAAATACTAGATATCTTCCCAGAATATCTGATTTAATTCACAAGGTCTTCTGCAACAGATGTACTCCAATTACGTTAATATAAAAACTAAATCAACATCCATTTCGACCAAGAAAACAATAGAATCAGATCAACTCGCATAGATTTTTGCCGAAATTATTGATGTATTACATTTGGAACTTTCATTTCAACTTAATTAAATTATTCATCTGCCTGATGAAGCCACTGTGTGGCGAAACATGTTGCAGTGTTCAACAATAAATGTGAAACCCTCCCAACCGTGTTGTTTTATTTCAATTAATTAAATAGTTTAATGCATATTTATGTATCAGCAAGTAAATTCAGAAAAGTACTTAAATCACAAAAATAATTTAGTCATTTTCCTTAAAAACCATCAAAAATTAAAATAAAAACAACACAAAATTTATTAACCTTTTTAATATTACATTTCGTCAGCAGAAACCTAAATGACATAAACTAAAGTATTTATCACACATTGAAACAAATCAATTATTCAATTAAATCACATTTTATAAAATTTCTTTTTGCTCACAAATTAAATACGATAGTTTTGTTAGAGGAACAAAATTACTTTAATATCGTTCAAAATTAGTAACATGTTTTTAAATTTTTCGATACTTGTACTGCTACTCTCTTGATGGAACATAATATTCAAATTGGCAGAAGTACAAGTCTTATTATGTTCCATTTCTTTATTTATAGTGAACTGACACGTGTTTCGGTCCTTACAGATAATTATCAAAGTTAAAACTAAATTGTAAATGAAAAATTACCTAATATATATACAAATGAGTCTAATTGTAGGAAATTCCGGCGTTAATTATGTTATCGGTACTGACAAATTCGTGCTGATTATTAAGAAGGTGATCCCCCTACTGATGGTCCGCTTAATCTCCAATCCCTCGAACAAAATCTCTTCCTGTTTGCCCTAGGTAATAACCTTCGCAATTTAAAATACCTATTTTGTATACACCTGATCTTTTTAGTGGGTCTGTATTTTCTATTTTGTTATTGATAATTTTCTGTCCTAAATTTCTTCTGTTTATTATTGTTGCTTTTATGTTGTGTGATAATAACTGTCTCTTGATTTTTATGCTGGTGTTGTTTACAAATGGTATAGCTGCAAATATTCTTCCTTCGTTGTCTCTTTTGCCCCCTTCGTTATATAGTATTTTTTTCAATAATAAACTTTTCTGCTTATTTTAATATGGTTATTACGAGGTTTTGGTCATATCCATTGTTGTTGGTGATTTGTATTATTGTATTTAATTAATCTTCCTACGCTTACTCCGGATTGGAATAGCTAAAAGGCGGTGAATGTATGAATTGAGTGCTGACTTTTTATATTGATGGGACTCGAATTAATCATTTGGTATTATTGTATCTTTGGTTTTTGGTTTTCTATATATTTTATTTTGCAGTTTTTTTGAATCCTTATTGAACGATCCGGGAAGTTGATTTTGCCGTTCTCTTCTTTCTCAATTGTGAACTGAATATGTTGGTTGATGCTGTTAAGTGACTGTAAAAACATATCCAGTTGTCACACACACAATGTATTATGTTCTTTCTTATTTGTTTATTGGCGTCCAACAATTTTTCTTCGTAGTTTTTCATGAAGATTTCTGCATTGGACCCCATTGGAAGACCATCTTTCTGTAGGTAAAATTGGTCGTTAAAACGAAAATAATTCTGTTCTAGACAACAACTGATAATTATATATATATATATATATATATATATATATATATATATATATATATATGTTTGTGTGAATGCTTTCACGGATTGGGTATGAATTAGGTGATTTCGGGAATCTTTGAATCCGTGTGGTGTTTTGTGAGCCCTGATAAGGGCCGTTTTCACGACGTTTCGGCGCAATCGTATGTGCCATCTTCAGGTGTGTTCGTCTAGGAACTAGTTCTCTTCGAGTTTCCT
>OZ018399.1:24361522-24584158 GCA_963969525.1 Ontholestes murinus
AGTTATAAGTTATGTAGTTGTAGTTTAATTGATAGTACGGTATATAGTATGCGGTATTTATATGATATTTTGTTTTGCTCGGCTTCTTGTGGATTGGTCTTTCTCTGACTGTGGCATCGTTCATTACGGCGGATTAGTGATTGTCTATTCCTTGGAATTGTATTTTGGGATTAGGGTTGCTAATGGGTGGATTTAGGTGGCTTTTGTCGGGTTGATCTTAATCGTCGGCTTCTAGGTAGGTGGTAATCTACGGCGCCGGATTACTGGTGTCTCGGTTTCTTCGGTTCTATTGAGTTCTTGATTATGCCTTTTAATTCTGGAACGGGTATTGACGTGAATCAACTTTTTATATCGAATGATACCAAAATGAATTTTTGTTTAGTGTTAAACGTTTTGCAGTATTGACGAAATCGATTGAGTTTTTTGAGTAATTCGATCTGTGCGGTATTAACTGTGGTAGTTTGTAATGTATGAACAAGCTTTATTTGTCGAAGCTTGGCAATATGACACTATTGGTCGCGTCGATATGTCTTCTTTGTGGATTTTTGCCTTTCCATATAGGGTTGCTACTTTTCGGTTCATTTCCTTAAGTTTGAATTTTTCTTGATCTGGAATACTTGAGCTTGTTTTATGATGTCTGTATTTCTATTTTGTTTGGGGTCTCTGGTTATTATGTTTGACAAAGGAATTTTGTCTACTTTCTCCTCTGCATGTGGTTTTTTTTATCAGTTACTTCTGATTATTTGCCTATATATATACAAATATCTTAATTGGCAAATACATAGCGTATATAATAAAAATAATATACATACATAACTTCTAAAAAGACAAATCTGGTATTTGACAATCGGCTATCTTGTTATTTCTTGAGAGGTCATGATTGCTAACTGTCTTTGTGAAGTTCCTGTCTTAAATTAGTTCATAACTGAAGCGTCGTTGAGATTATGAAATGAATTCGTGTAATGTTAAAGAAGGGAATGTACGTTTAGGAATAATGCTTTTGTTTCTGGGAACGCATAGTGCATTTAGGAAGTAGTTAGGATTTTGGGCAAATTTTGTGGCAAGTGAGGATAGTCTTTCTTGAATTGGGATTACCTTTGTCGCCTGTGTCGAATCATACAGCAATGAATTTGATGGGTTATGGAGAGGATTTTGGGGATGTCGGATTTTGGTTAGCACCCTAAGGGCTGATCATTCTGCGACTTGAAAATTACGTAATGTTACTGGGTGAGAGTTGTAGAAGAGGATGGCTGAATAGTCAAGCAAAGGACGGAGGATGATTTTATAGATGTGAGTGCTAGTTTGTATATTTATATCTTGTTTTTGTAAGTTAGGCCTCTGAAATGTGCCACCCTTTGCTTGACTTTAACTTTAAGGGAAGAGGAGTGGTTTTTGAAAGTTAATTTAGTATCGAATGTTATTCCTAGGTATTTTCAGGTGACGGAGGGATATATATTTTGATCATTTATCGATATTGAGGGAAGCGGTTCCTTAAGTCTGTAAAAGGGAAGAAGGAGTTGGGATTTGTTAGGGTTGATGGAAATGCACCATTTTGCAAACCAGGTCTCTATGCGGTCTATCATGCCCTGTAGGGTATTGAGGGCTTTGGGAAGAGTGGGGCGTGGGTAATTAGGGCAGTATATATATTCTGGATTCGGATGGTAGATATCGTGCACCAGGAGAATGTAAAGAATGGGAAATAAAGGTGAGCCTTGAGGTAGGACTTGCTCTGGTGAAAATGAGTTGGTGTTTGATCTGAAGGAATCGGTTATGTAGGAAACTGTCTAGGAAATATAATAGATGGATTGGGAGTTTAAGGGAATTGCATTTAAACAGCAGACCTCCGTGCCAAACGGAATCGAAAGCTTTTTTGATGTCTAAAAAGACGATCGAGGATCTATTTTCTTCGAGACCTGGAGTTTGGCAGTTAGAAGAGAGAAGAGCTTCAAACATTTTCCCAAGAATGGATAGTAGGGTAATTGGGTGGTAACTGCTATGAAGGGGAGGATTGGTATTAGGTTTGGGGATATAGTTTTGGGGATACAGATATATGTAATTAAATAATTAATATTTTTTTGACAGTGACACGAATGTCATTAAAATAAGTCTAATAAGACTAAAATATGATTTATTCAAGCATTATAATTAGAATACGATACTACAGATGGTATTCTGAAGAAGTATAGATGGTATATCATCTTGGGTTTGAGTGGAAGATCCTTCGATGAAGAGAACTCCGCCCGTCCTCCTTTTGACTAAAATTTTAAGTATATTTTCATATTTTGTAATATATATCTTGTCATATTTTGTTAAAAATGAGTACAAAGATATAAATAAATTAATTAATTAAATATTTTAATTATGCAGAAATGGATGTGTAAGGGGAGGGATTTCAGGATGAGCCTGGGAATACCATCATAACCTGGAGCTGTATTTT
Organism: Ontholestes murinus; assembly: GCA_963969525.1. Lineage (NCBI taxonomy): Eukaryota > Metazoa > Arthropoda > Insecta > Coleoptera > Staphylinidae > Ontholestes > Ontholestes murinus. The sequence continues at coordinate 24,363,960 of OZ018399.1, forward strand.
TGCCTCGGTTTAAAATTTTGTGGTAGTCGTCCTCATTTATTTCATCATTTGGTATTATTGGAATTTGGGAGTTTTGGAAATCTTCATACCATTTGTCAATTTGGTCTTTAAATGTTTTGTCATAGTCGTCGTTCTGTGTTATTTTATAAGATTTTTGAAAATGATTAGCAAAAATCTCTGTGATTTCTGATTCGTCCGTTGTCGTTTTATTTGTCATTGGGTATTTTATTTGTTTATTTATTTAATCCACACTTGTATATGAATTATTAATTTGTGAATGTACTTTGTCAATTTATTAAATTTCTGTTTTAATGTAACGGCTTCAGTCTGTTAAAAATCTCAGTATAGTTATCGCTTATATTTAATTAGTTTGAGGATATAGCAGGCAGTGGATATTTGTGGGGGTTTTTGGAGCATTTCGGCGTATTATTTAAGATGGAATTGGAAAATTTGTTTAAGAATAGGGATATGGAATCATGATTAATAATTTGATGGGATTTAATAAAATCTGTCAAGTCATTAGTTATTCCGTCGATGTCACTGTACTTGAATGGGTATATGGTTTTAGGTGGAGCAGGAGTTGGGGGGAACGGATAATAAGAATTTAATTGATAGATGATCTGAGCCCAAATCGGGGATAAGTTCTAAGTTATGTATTAGAGGTTTAATATTGTTGGTATAAAGAAGGATATCGGGAGTGGATGAAGTTGGAATTAGAATTTTAACCTCCTTAATTCTGTTTCGATTTTTGTTTATTTACGTTGAAGTCTCCGATTATAATAGCATGGTCTTATAGGGAAGCTTTGGTGAAAATAGTGTCTTCAGTGGAAGAGGAGTGATGGATGTAGACCAGGAAAATGTGCAGTTTATATGAAGGTAGCTCAACGGTGCAATGCAGACATTCATTCATAGAATTATTAATTCTCGGTGGATTGGCTTTACCAAGAGTTATTTCCGGGCGCGCTGCCTTTTGAATGGGAGTAGTTGCAGGGATTTGGATATAGGACCAGTTTTTTTAAGGAAAAGGGTTTGTTGGACTTGGTTTTGACTAGTAGTTTAATGTGGATTGGAGTGTTGGTAAGGAAATGGGATAGTAAGTGGGACTTATTGGTTATGGAGTTAATGTTGGTTTACATAAAATTTATATTAGACATTGCTATTAATATGAGTGAACCCAGTGTGTATTCCGGAGATTGGCATTAATGGGGGTATCATTGAAGGTGTAGAGGTCAAACATTACTATGAACATTTTGTTTACAGAAAAATTCACATGTGTGTCGATTTGAGAGTCGATGAATCTTGTCCTTATTTTTTAACAGTTCTTGTCTGTCTATGTTCGTCGGATCATTGATTTTTGTCGTGTAAACGTCGATGATAAAATTATAAAGTGTGATGGGTGTATGAATTCTTGTGTTTTTTATCAATTTTTACATTGGAAATTCTCTCTATTGTTTTTTGAGGCCTCTTCTAACACTTAGTGGACCAAGACCCATGGTCTGTGCTTCCACTTGTCTTACATTTTGGGGGTAGTGTTGTTTTTAAAGTTTCTGTTTTTTAAAAGGAATGAAAGAATTTGTAAAGAATATATATAATTAATTAAATCTGTATTTAGTAATTATTCAACAACTCTATTGTACAGTTGCGTTTAATTACATTAATTATATAGTTTTTAAAAATATTAAAATATTGATTGTGTTTAAATTATTAATAGTAAAGAAAATCGTATGTTATAGCCCCAATGGCAAGTTTCACAATTAAGATAAGCAAAGAATGTAACGCCGCTTAACATAAGTTATTTCAGCCATAAATTCTAATCAATTGATTGCATAAGTAATGCTACCTTATATTGTGACCAGTGCATTGGATAAATATAATTGGCCCAGTGGACTGGAATGACACGATTGTGTTATACTAGAATGGCTTATACACGAATCTGCCATATTTTATAAGTAATAAGCAATTAAAGTGGATTTAATGCGAGCGCGTTTATTTCAATTACAAGCACCATGTCATTAATTAAAATGAGTGCAATTTTATAATTACTAATAATAGTTAATTGACATATTTTTGTTTATTTATGTATGTATATATAATATAGTTTAAATACATGCAGTGTGGTAATTAGAATGGATGGAGGAATGGCAATAAGGTAAGATGGCGCGAACGTTTTGGAAAGATAGTTGACTGTTGAAAGAGGGCGTGGTAAACTAAATAACCATACAATTCTCAATTGGCCAACATTGGTTTTATGAATAATATATGTTGTTTGAAAATATAAAAAGGAAATGTCTCTGAACATTTTTTGAATATGATTTGTATTATGGATAGACACCATCAAGGTGAGAAGACCCATAATAGGTCCAAATCAGCTGATCAATATATGGGTAATATTGAGAAATGTTGATAACCTGAAATTGCATTATTAATTGAAATATTTGATATATTTAGTTGGTAAAATATGCCATTTTGGCTTAAAATTAAATTACCTACTTCCTAGATTTTGTTTATTTTCTTATAATAAAACTGTAATAGCAAGTTTCCCTGGCCCTGTAAAAAGTACTTAGTATACATATTGTTTTGTTGGTTAATTAAGTAAAGAAACGTAAGTGCTGCCATTATATAGGGGTTTTAAAATGGTAAAAAATAAGATAATTAAAGGGAACATGTAATACTTACAACTCGTGCTTACTAGAAGTATTAAATAACCTAGCTAATAACACTTTGTGCATATTCAACATCGAATTTGCATATTTTATTTTCAATGACATTAATATCTCCCACATTTACAAAGAAGTCATGTTATCTATAATTTATGTCTACATCGGAAATAATTAATATATTTCCATTTTGGGCCTTGTTTACAAATAGATTTTATTTAGGTTAGATATTAATTATGCATGCGAAATAATTCATAAGAAAGTAAAAGCAGAATAGCCATTTAAAAATATGTAATTAATTTAGACTTAAAGGATTTAATTTTTACATGTAGTATTAATTCATAATTATAAAACTGATTTTTTTTGACATATTTAAATTTGCGGTCGTAATTATATCAGCTATGATGAACCAATTGTATCTTGTAAAAATTTACATTATGTTCAAGTAGCGTGTAATCAAAAACAATGAGAACTAAACATATTCAGCTTTATGAAAAGTAAAACCAAATTTAGCAATACATAATGTAATTCTGTTTACCGTCGACATACTTTTTCGAGTGCACACTATTATTTTCCGTTCCTGTGGACGTTTTAAATTGCGCATGTAATTAGCATGTTAAATTTGTTCCATTTAGGTTACGATAACAATGTGGCGTTTCCGAAAACTAACAATCGATGGAATTATGGACATAAAGAAGATAACAAAAAAAAACGTGTTAATCTAAAAATTATTTTCTACGAAAATCCTGTCTTAATTCTAGACCATGATTTTTTGGTAGAACTCAAACATTTGGCCATCATTTAAACGATCCGTTATCTAGACGCAACGTGCCTGAATATCTCTTTTATACGGGACTTCAGGACAGAATCGAGGTCACGTCTTGTCTGTATGTCTTCGACGTCATGGGTGAGATCATAAACCGTTTCTTCAATGGGCGTAAATGAGTGAGTCACAAGTGACTAGTCACTAGGTGACGGACATTATTATTTCATTCTTCTGAGAAGAGCACGTACTGCAATTATAAGTCATCATTTTGCCGGTTTGCCGCCGTCGATTCCACGGTAATCTCGTGATGGCCGTGTAAATATTTGACGGTTTCGTGCGTGATTGGTTCAATATTGACATGAACGTATTTATCCATGATTTTCGTGAAAGGTTTTGTTTGCAGACCATCCCTTTTTATGAATCTTCGAGTTCTGATATAGATAATTTTCTGATTGTGAAACACTATAAACATATTTTTTCAAATCCAATACTTAATTTTGTACCAAATGAAACATTATGTTATTAATGGTCTATCTTTACTATAGCTACTCATCCAGATAGAGTATCACAAGTATTCATAATTTTTGAAAAAAGTTTCCAATGCCGATCTTTAAACATTATTTATTTTTAGGTTCACAAGAAGTGTAGTGTAAGTGTAGCAATATAATTCTTAAGTCGCTACTTTGTGATATTTTGGAATAAAAAAGAATTATTACGAATTGAAACATTATCAATTCGTTTGATAATATTCGAATAGGACGAAACTAGTCACAATAAAAAAGTTTCAAAATTAAACTTATATATTGTTGAATAATTTTTATAATAGCTCGTAATCTCTTCTGTGCTATCAATATCTTCAATCAAATCATCAATAGAAGAATAAAAGTAAATAAAATATGTAAATACTCTCAGCTTTCAAAGATATCTACAACTATATTTATAATCCTATCTTCGGTTTGATTACTTCAGGTAATATCATCATCATCTCAAAATTTACAAAATCATACGTAGCATTGCATTTATATGATGGCTCTGTTTCCTTAGATCACGATTGTTCAATGCCTTAGTAAACATGCATTATTATGTTTCAAAAAGTCATTACCGACAAGGCTTCGTACACTTGTCACGACAGCATGTTTTTATCAAAATGCTCAAAAGTAACCATTTATACGGCACACATGTAATTTGTTTACACGTACGATTACCGAACCGTGATGAGATACCTAAAAATAGTGAATTCATTACCGGCAATTAAGCGAACGTGGAAAGGAAAATGTGCCTTGTTATGAACTCACGCTCTAAACTACGAATAAATTTGCATTGTAGATTACATTTTAATTACAACAACGGTGAAAAAAAAACACTAGTCCAGACATGATTCTTAATATAGAGGATGCTGTTCAAAAATTCTACGCGACCTTGTAATACTTAGTGTCGAAATCGTTTTATGCTCACCGCGAACCTGTTCTCTCTAGAGAGATGCACTTTCCAGACCATTACGGGCGTATCGTCCGATTTAGGCATCCAATTTGTTTCCAATTTAGATGTAACACACCTACTTATTTTTGCCTTTAAATGCATATGCTTAGACAATAACAGCATGTCATTTGAGTTCCAAGAATTACGTTTACGTTAATAGTTTCTTGCCATATTCAACAACTCATCAATCTGGCGTGTTGTTATTTCGAAAATGGTTTCTGATGCAAATCCTCTTCGTGCTTATTAACATAAACGACCAAACGACCAAAAGAGAGTATTGCCTTAGTAATCAAAATATTTGAACTAGAAACCCCAGATGGAAAATTACATTTACGAACTTAGAATTGTACAAACGTCTAGCATAAACGGCATTACATGTACGAACTTATATTAAGATGATTTTTTTAGAATATGATTGTGAATATGATTTGTTTACCCAATTTTTAATACAAAAACTATACACTATTTTGCTTTGCGATTAGGCAGTATCGTTAGTTAATTTCTATATGTATTATAATCATTAGTCAACCAATGAAATCAAAACTGAAATATCGTGAGCAAAATCAAACTAAATATTTTTATGCTTTTAAATGTGAAATTTAAATAATATATTTCCTCAGCTTCTATAAATTTACTAGTGATAAAATTCCTTGTAATAATTCAAGCTTCATTGAATGCATCCAAACCTAAAAACAGTTGCCTTTCAGGTAATCATTATTGCTCCAGGTCACTTTCAACTATGTCCATATCAACATACTTGACGATTTCTAGAGACTTTATAATTCTGTACAAATTCGAAGTGAAATTTAATTTAATTTAATTGCACCAGTTTTCAAAGTATTTTTCTGTTATTTGATTATTATTAAACTTGCCTACAATTGTTTATTTGACATTTTTGACCTAAATCTATTTGCAACTTTTCTTCCATGATGCATTTATATTTTACAAGTAACTGTATTCTAAAGTTTTTCTAAAATTGTTATGAACAAATTATTTTAGATTTAAATATTGAATTGATGAGAGGGATGCATAATGAAACTCCCAATACGGTTAGAAGGTCAGATGGATGATGAGGCCACTCTCTAGTAATACCTGTGATCACTGGAACATTTACAATAAAAGTAAAAATCTTCCAGCCGTGTTGTTTTATTTTAATATTTTATATTTAGGTTCCTGTAATTAATTACGGCCTATGTGAAAATTATTCGACGAAAGATGATAGCCTATTGTGATTTATATAATCATTGCTAATATTTAAACTGCACATAATCTAACTATCCTGTAATTAGCTTGTATTTGCAATAATTAAAATAAAACATACGTGATATTGGTTCAAAGATGTATCATAACCCTTTAGAAAATATATCAAAATTCATTCATTTATTCATAACATTTAAAGATCAACAAACGTGTTACATTCATGAATTCATTGAAAACATAGTCACAGCGTCAATGTCAATCGCTGGTGTACTGCCGCGATTTGGGATTCGTCTCCAACAGTTATCCGACGATGGACCACTTTGCGGCATAGCTCGCCCCTCGTCTACTGCTTTCTCTGCTTGCGTGTCCCTCTCACGCTCCGCATTCTCCCTCTCTCGTTCCTCCTTTTCCTTTTCACGGCTTAGTCTAGTGGCGAACTGATCTAGAATCCTCCAGCTGTCCATGAATTCCATGACCTTTTCTCCGTTTCCGCCTCCTTCCTGATGCATCCCCATCGAACACACCTAAACATGGTGTTCTTTGATGTATCGACGGAGCCGCAGTAGGAGCATCTTTTGTCCGTTGTTTTTTTCATTCTGTATAGATAATCTTTGAAACACCCGTCTCCTGATAGTATTTCGGCCAGTTCATATCTCACCCTCCCCTATCATCTCTGAAGCCATGGTCTCATATTTGGGATTAATGTGGCCGTCCATTTGCCCTGTGAGGCTGTTTCTCACCTTCATTGCCACTTCGTCGGCGTATCATCCCGGACCTTCCTCTTTATGACTCTCTTGGGGGTTATTGGATGGTTCGTGATGTCCCGGTACACCTGGGCTCTTTCCTTTTCCAATATATCTCTTGGAATTACCCCTGCAATAAGTAGGACAGCTTCAATAGAGGTCGTCCTATAGAGGCTAGCTATCCTCTGCACCGCCAGTAACCTTTTTTTCCTACTTCTTTCCACGTTGACCTCGCCAGCCCACACCTCTGCTCCATAGAGGAAACACGAGCTTTTTCGTTGACGCAGCTTTCCCAGGTTTGGCATTAGATACCCCAGTCTCAATATGCTTTGCGTAATTTCCCCTTGCACCTCAGTTCCTTTATTGGGGTGATTTTGTGTTCCCCCACCTTGAACCACGTTCTCTCAAATTTTCTATCAGTGAACCCAGTGAACACTACCGCCTTTTGTGTTGCTAACTGAAGATCGTGGTTCTTCATCTAGGTGCCAATTGCCCGAAGGGCACAGTCGGCTCTGGCTTTGAGGTCTGACTCCATCCTGGCCATGACGAGTAACGACAGGCCGTCAGCAAACCTCATCAGTTTAGCTCCCTCAGGAGTATTAAGCCTGAGAACTCTATCATACAGTATATTTTATAGTGTTGGGCACTTCTCCTATTATTTTTATCCTCTTCACCCCGTGTAGAGTACCAACGCTGATCCATCAATTATTGACATAGCTCCCAACCAGTCTCCGGATGTAGGGTAGTACTTCCCTTCGCTTTAGTTCCTCTAGGATTAACTGCCAACTGGCTGAGTTGAACGCATTACAGACGTCTAAGGTAATGAGGGCACATCATATCCTTGTTCTCCAGGTCTCTTTCCTAGCTGCCTCTACTACTCGACGAATCTCACTTAAGGCATCAACTGTGGAACGGCCTGTGCTACAACCAAACTAGTTCTCAGCTGACCCGCCGGTTCTCTCGATTTCCGCTCCAAGCCTTCCTATGATGACCCTCTCTAACATCTTACCCACGTGGTCTATTAGGCAGATCTCAGTATCGATACTATCCGTTTTTGCCTTGTCAATGAAACTAAGCACCGTCTCTTTCTATTGCGGGGGAAACTCCTCATTCCTGATGATATCGTTGAATGCAGCCTGGAAAATCTCTGTCCTCGCCTCGGCCTATTATAATAGCCTCGACAGGAATACCATCTGGGCCTGGTGCTTTTCGAGGGCATAACCTACTGATCACCGCAGTAATTTCCTCCGTTTTAATGAGAGGGATCGTTCGATCCTCGCACTTTGTGTCGCCCTCTTCCAGGAACAGCTTCTGCACAATCCTAGTGGCTTTCTCCTTTTTTAGATTTAATCTAGGATGTCTCTTACCTAATTTCTTGAGGACAATATGGTATCCCCTGCCACAGTGTTCCGTCACCACCTCTTCGCAGAGACGCCTCCAGCATTCCGCATGACTTCTAGCGATCTCCCTCCTCAATACCTTTCTGGACTCCGTAAGGTTCAACTTGGCCGTCTCCCAGTCCTTGTGGCCCCCCCGCAGTCTTTGCGCAATTCGCCTCCTTGACTGATAGGTCTTTCTTAGGACCGTGATCTCTTGGGTCCAGCAGTAGGTTTTCTTAGATTATCTTACTAAAATAAAAATGAAGGACATATAAAGGTTATGAAAAAAACACCACATGGTTCCAGTACCTCGTACAGAGAAATTGAAAAGTTTTATAGATCTTCCAACAAGGGATAAAATATTAAGTTTAATGTAAGTTTACGCCTAAAATCTGCAGCGATTTTTAAGTAAAAGCGCTCATGGACCGACAGATACACATACAAACAGACACATTGTTTCTAAAACTTGTTCAAATGGTATCTAGAAACAGATTTTTTCCTCGTGTAGGAAAAGTAAAATGCTCTTAAGATCTTCCAATAAAGAATGAATTAAAGTAAGTTTACACTTAAAATCTGTAACGATTGTAACTGCGATCCGCTCGTGGACAGACAGATACTCACACACATTTTTTTTTATCAATTATTCAAATGGTATCTAAGAATCACAAAACGGATTTTTCTGTAATCATAGTTTTTTTTTCGGTACTTCGTGTAGGAAAAGTAAAGAGAAAAAAGCAACTGTTAATTAAAAAAGTTGATCATATGAAACCACTAAAAGCTCGATAGCTAATCTGCTATTTTGTCTTTTTTAATATTTTCTCTTATCGAGATTAATTATCTTGTTGTTGCTGTAACCTTTCTCAGATGATTTGCAACTTGCTTTCAATCCTTTATATTAAACAGTAAAATGCAATACAAGTGAGCTAAGCGACTAGATTGCTTATCGCTGCTATGAGCTTATAGCTTATGTTTAAAATGACGGAGCATTTTTTATTACCTTGACTACTTTGTGTGTGTAATACCACAGTGATCCCTATAGTAGATCTTTCTCCAAACCTGTTACCGGTTTAGTTACATGTCAATCTCAAAAATAAACTTTACAACGACTTAACTAAAATTTAGAAACTGATAACCACTGTGGAAAACTAAACTCAACTTTTATTGCAGCAAAAGTTAATACTTTTGTAGCTTAGGTCGGTCATGGTTTTGATCTGGTATTCTTGAGTTTGAACCTTTGCACAAGGTCTCTATACTCTATATCTATAATTTTATATTTTTATGGCTTTCTTGAGATCATTTTACATGTTTTTTTTAGAAATGTTAAACATCTTAACTTGAAATATCGTACGATTTTTTTCTCTTCTGCCTCTAAGTACCTGTACCAATCCTTAAAAATAACATAAAGTATTCATTAATAAGGTGTATTTGATTTTCAAAAGCTTTTTTTGTTATTTAACTTTACTACAAATGTACTTCAGGCAAAGTCGTGGAGTTAAAAAAATATTTTAAAATTAAAATATAATGTATGATTCATGTTTTATTGTTCAATCCAAATTCAAATTTTATGACATTTTCAACTTAAATTTCATTACTTTCGAAGTAAAGTTTCATAATAATTGGAAAGAAGACAAACCTTCTTGATATATCTAACTGTTATGATGAAGAAGATATTGGTTTTTAAAATTGATGCAACATCCAGAAAAAAAAGATCTGTTCATTGTTCATTTATTAAGCCAAGTACTTAATTGTGCCGATTTTAGGATATTGCGATTGTGTTCGCATTTCTACGTTATTTACTAATTTCGATATCTTCATTAGTTGAATAGCTACCTAGATTCTAGTTTTAATAGGTTCCAGAATTAATAAGAGAAAGTAAAAACGCGTTGTAAAATTTTCTCTGCTGAATGAAATTGATAGACGATGAGCATCTTAGTTCAGTTGATGACCCATATATCTAACGAAACAATACCACACCAATTACATGAAGATTAATCGACATCTGGTCATCCGATGCAAAAGACCAAACACATTTTAGTTGCTAGCCTCCTTTACTTTTCGTACCAAGAAGTCTAGTAAGACAAAGTCTAGTAATTTAAGCATCCAATAAAAAGATAACAAAATTTTCCTCTACATTTTTTTATTTTCAAAATTTGGATAAATATGGGTATCTCCTGAGAAATATCAATATACTCCCATCAAGAATTCTTGAATTCATTTGCGAAAATGATAAGAAAATTTTAGCTAGCTCGCATAAGTACTGTTATTTTTTTAATTTCCATCTTTAAATTTAGGACAGGACATAAAACCTACAGTTCTATAGCCGAGTTAGATGAACACCATCTATTTTAATTCAAGTCTATTGTTTTTTACCAAATATTATTTTAGAAAACTTTTCAAAAATTACAAATTTCTTTTCTAAATTTCCATCATCAAATTTACGACAGGGCAGCAAGTCCACAGACCTATAGCCCTGATACACTAACACCAAACTCTTCAAAAATTGCAAGGTTGCCTTACTTAATCTCAATTTGTGAACCATTGTATATATTTCTTCTATAGTTTACCTCTTTCTAAAATATAGTTGAAACTTTTGTTCACTTTGAACTCCAATAATTCCACTTTAGTTAATTGAAAATATAAAAGTAACACCAATCCTTAAATTAATGTACACATATAATCATAAAACCATCATATCCCCAACAAAATCTCCAAAGAGGATTACAAATTCAGCCTAACGCTGGGAAATCACGTTATGGAAGATAATCCGTAATTGAGGACATAAAATAACTCTGAGACATATTGAGCAATTACGCCGCGATATACTCGTACGTAATCCCGCAGCAAGTTTAAGTTATGGCTGTAAGATGTTAAAAGTGATTACCTCATAACCGGTACATTCCGAAGCTGTTATGGAATTACCGCACCGTATTTTTTTTTGTTCATATTTTAATCTTCGATACACGGCGCGGTGTAAGGTATGCAAAATGCGCGTTCACAGCTACGTGCATTTTCTTAGTGTTTGGTAGTCGAGGGGTGACGCCTGGTGTCAAGTTACAAAGAACGCCGGGTGACTGCCACCCAGGCATTAAAACGAACTCTGTGTTTAGGTTTCATACTTTTGCGAAAATTAATTACATGAAACATAACGCCCTATGGCATTTGCAATTATTCAAGGTAGGGTTTACGATATGAACATATTATGTGGAATTGACATTCAAGTACACCCAACAGTTGTGCAGAGCTTATTAGCATAATATTGCTTGTTATATATGTTTAATACTATGATAATAATTTTTAATCTTATTTATAAGAACTTAAAATTGGGATTCCACAAGGTAACATATTGGGCCCCATTTTTTAAATATATATGTTAATCAGCCACGTCATTAATTCAACTATCTTTCAGTTTAATAAAGTTTTGAATTCATTAATAACGAATGCCAAAACTAAATTTGGACTGAATATTAATTTTGTTAATTCTTCTACTTCGTTATACATATCGAATATAAATGAAAACAACTTTGTTTGTATAAAACTAAGTGTTATACAAAGTTAAAAAAAGTATTTTCATAACAATCTTCACTCAAATGAAGAAAGAATAAAAATGCGTTATGGGTTTAATTTATAACGAAACAATTAAAAATACCCGATAATATTCTAGAACACAAATTAGATTGTTGATTCAAATAAAAATGTTACATCACGTTACATTGAATGAGAAATTAATTCATCGTATTTTTAGAACTGGATCCTAATTTTGAGAAAAAAACATTTTTAAATGTTATAAAATATATAAATCTCAACATTGACTTAAGCACACCAATATATACTTAATTTAATAATTTAGAAACAAAATTGAATTATGTAATATATGTAATTAGTAAGATCAGTACCTCAATTGCTCAATTTTTCATCATTGCATCATATATTGAGGTGTTTCCAACGTCGAAATATTTAGAAGCCATAACTAATAATGTAATACATGATAATATACCCTTTAATTTACTAAATCAATATGTAAACTTTTTTGCCTTAAACGAAGACGTAGATTCGTGTTTAGTCTCATTTACTTGATTAATAAAAAGTGCAACGACCTGTCCACTTGTTAGCGAAATTAAAGCGTTAATATTGAAATGCGAAATGTATAAACAAGCAAACAGGCTTGGCATGAATGAAAGTGAATGTGCAGTGAGCACGGCCAACTAAAGGAGAGTGAAAGACTGGTGTGTCTGCAGAAATGTCTGAAAGTAGTACCCGAGAACCTGTTGCGGTTTTTTTTTATGTTCGATGTTAATCGCATTACGAAATTTGATTTCATTTTTAGAGTTTATCAAGTTGTTTAAATCTTATAACTATATATATTGAAATAATAATAATAAACAATACAAATATTTAACTAAATGTTTAATTTTTATGTTTGTCTATCAATCTATCAATCAAAAATAAAAGTTAATTAACTTCATATACATTTTGTACAATTCAAAAAAATAAAAGACACTTATAGCGTGATATGAAATATAAAATAAATTTTAAAAATCATTAAAAAAAACTAGTCCAAAACACTATAAATGACCTTTAATGCACAATTAACATACATTCAAAAAAATTAAGCTTAATGTTATAGGAATCATTAGAAGAAAATAAATAAAAGAAATCCCAGAAGTATAAAAGAAACAGCAGGAGAGAGAAAATAGTTTAAATATTCGTATATTATTCTGTAACTCAAATGAAAAGATGACGATTTCAAGATAATCTGAGAGGAATATATCAACGTAGTTGTTTCATTATAACTCAATTATGAGTTTGTGACAATAAAAAGAAGTAATTTGTGCAAAAACAACTAGGAAGTATAGCTAAAATGGTCATTTTGACTTCATAGAACTTTCCTTGTACTGTTAGGCGGAAAGATTATTCTTCAGAATTTCTCATTTTTTATCCTTTATAATTATATACGCATATACAAAGTGTATTTTTAAAAAGAATTCGAAAAAAGTCTCAATCAAAATATCAAGTAAACGGTTGCGGTAAAGTAACATAGTTACTCACCTTGTTTTTGGGTCTATTAAGTAAATCAAGAAATGTGCCTGAAAGTAAATAAGGCAATATCTTTTTTTAATATGTAAGTAATCAAGTGTCTATAGGCTGCTCCACTTAGTTGATAGCCAAACACTACTATTACTACTAATAATAAAGCTAATGAAGCGAAGCAGTACACGAATGATGTGGAAAAAGTGCTATGCTGAGAAACCAGTCATGATTTAATTTTATATAAAAAAACAAGGAAATTATAGCGGAATCAAATCGCACGATCGTTTCCGTTAATGATAACGATCTCGTCAAAACATGTAAAATGTTTATATGTTCACTATGTAGTACGTAGCACCTCCCTCCTGCATATCATACACATCTATATCGTTCAGAACAAATGTTAATTTCGTTGATAGCATACGTAATTTAATACATTGAAGTCGTTTGGAAAAACCAATGATACCACCGTCTACCTATTAATAATAATAATCTTTATTTTCAAGGTGTAAAAATTATATACTACTGATATAGATATCCCAACACCCTCTTTGTGAAAAGAAAAAACGATTAAACATTCAGCTGTATCAGATAAAGTTTTCGTTTTTTATTCAACTTGTTTATTTATTGGTAACGATTTTAATTAGTAAGTAAGTACGTGATTTATTATTGCTAATACCCAAGGTTAACAAACGTCAAAAAAATCTACAGTAAAACAATGAACAAGTATACATACTGCCTGAAAAGATACATAAATGATTGTAAATAAAATATTATAAAAATATAATAAGACACAACAAGTACAAACATATTAAAATATATACAAACATGAATATAAAACAGAAAATAAAATTACGAAAAGAAAAATTTATCAAAAGCTAAAAACCTACACTAAAATCAATATTAAAAGTTAAGTTCAAATTTAAAATAGAAGTTTAACATAATTAAAATTACAATTGAAAACTAAAAATAATTTAGATTAAGTGACATTTAAATTAAATTAAAGTTAGAGTTAAAATTAAAACTGAAGAAAAATATTATAGACAGTCTAAGAAATCTTTTTTAGGCACTCCTCAATGCTGAAGAAAGCTTTGTTTAATAAATACTTTTTCACGAGGTTCCTGAAATTGGGGTAAAAGAGAGATTTTATAGAGTGTAGCAAGTTATTAAAAATTTTGGGTCCGTAAAAGTTATTTCCACTTTGACACCTAGACAATCTTAGTCTCCCTGGATGTATTAGTATTGTATCCGTGCACCTGATCAGTTCTTGTGTATAGATCAATACTCTTACGAACATGGAATTCAAATACAAACAGGCAGGGCAATTTAAGTATTTTCAAGGTCCTGAAGCATTATTGACACTCGTCCCTGTATTCTAGACAAGATATTATTCGAATGGGTCGCCTTTGTAAGGCAAATATTTGAGATGCTATACTAGATTGCCCCCATACCAGTATACAATATTGAATTTTGGAATGGTAAAGAGCATGATAGGCAGTTATTACAGTTATTAGTGCGGGTTTGGGCATTTAATTACTTAAATAAATTTCTGAACAAGAAAGTTACCCTACTGAGCGACTGATCAAATGCTTTCTCATACTCCCTCCAGCATAACTTAGAGTCCAGGTTAACTTCTATTAATTTACAGTGTCCATGTTCGTTATTTCCAGAATTTAGTGAAAATGTGAGATGTACTTAGAGACAGGTTGTTGCAGTTAAAGCAGCTCAAAACTTGATTTTTTATATGCTCCCTTTCCCGCAATGCCTTCTGGTAATCATAGTATCGGTTGACTGATGTTGTGTCGTCAGCAAACATTAAAATATTTCCATTTTCAATATACGTTGGTAGATCATTTATATAAAAAGGAAAAAAGTAGTGGCCATAAGAACGACCCTTGTGGGACACCACATAATATAGAAGCAAACTCAGATACTTTCCCTTCAAATGCGACTCGTTGAACTCTGTTCTGGAGGTGAAGTTGCAAATTCATAAATTCATTCATCAATCTGCAACTTCCAGGACTAAAGTAGTAACTGTACAGTTTCTAAAGTAGAACTTCATGGGGAATAGAGTCAAATGGCTTGCTAAGGTCAAAAAATAGGGCTGTTATTGTTCAGCCTCTAGACTATTTCATCGATAAGGACTCGAACTGCATCTTTTCGTCGAAAACCATATTGATTATTGTTAAGAATTTTATTATCCTCCAGAAAAATTAATACTTGCTCGAACAGCAGTATCTAAAAAATCTTTGATATTATTGGCAACAATGAAATTGGACGGTAATTGTTGATATCGTCGTGTGAACCTTTTTTCATGAAGTGGTAGGATAACGGTTGCTATTTTTAAACATGTCGAAAATATGTTATTTCGAATACATATGTTTATTAATTTAGTTAGAGAGCTTAAGATGGCATATTTTAAGAATTTTATGGATCCAACTGTCATACCATATACACTGACGAGCATAAAATTAGGGTCAATCCGTTATTTGACTATGAATAAAACTATATAATTACTTTCAAAAATATATTGTAAGACGCTACAATTGTTATTTGAATTTATTTTAGATTTTTTTAATTTTTACGTGTTTTATCGGTTGTAGCAGTTTACTAATTGTTTTTTTTTTTGAATAAAAAAAATAATATTTAGTTGTTCAAAGTTTATTAAAAGTAATGAAAAATTTTATATGATAAGTAACGAAAATGAACAAGTTTACTTTGATATGTTTTTATTTTACCAAAAGAGACTTTAAAGACTTCAGTAGCGAGTATTCCCTCATCTGGCATTGATAACGACTTGCAATCGACGAGACATGCTCTGGATCACATTCTGCGGAAGATTTTTCCATTCCTGCACCAGTATTTCGCGAAGCTCTAGAAATTCTGGGGGCCGGCACATATAAACGTTTTCTCATCTCATCCCAAATGTGCTCAATCGGAATTAAATCTGGACTGCGAGCAGGCCAAAGAAATCTTGTGATACTCAGTAAGTATCTGAGCAGTGTGGGTTCGTGAAAAATAGAATCATTATGAACGGCAAAACATGGTCTTCTAGAACCTCTAGACTAACTCCGTGTGAGTGTCAAAAGATATGCTTCACCATACAATAACTGATTCTCCACCAAATGGAGATATTTCTCGCATTGGCGTCGCCACACTCTTGTACGCCTATCTGAGCCCGTAAGACAGAATCGCGATTCATCGGAAAACAATATGCGATTCCAATCTGGTATTGTTTTCTCGTGCAAAATTTAACCTCGTAATCCGGTGTTCACGGGAAAGCGGCGGTTTAGTAGCTCTAGTTCGAGAAGATAATCCAACAGCATGAAGGCTTCTCCTAAGTATCCACTCACGTATTTTTATATTTCTCACTTCTTGCAGATGATTTCGAAGGGAAACTGCAGTGACGTTCGGTTTCTCTAAGCACTAGAAACGAGAAAGCGGTCATCTGTAGCAGTTGTAGACTTGCCTCGCCCTGAACCAAGTCTTCGAGTGAGCAGACTAGTCTCTTCGTACCGCCGCCATTACTCGTTACACATACGACATCAACGTTTCTTGCAGTTTCGCGCTGACCGCGGCCGTCTTCTAAAGGCGCCACAATTCGTGCCGCAACAACAGGATTTATGCTCATTGCAAAACACTAACAATAACAACAATACACAAGCAATTTGCAACTAACAAATGACACCATAGAAACAAAATCAATGCTGTCCTTAAACCTGCTTTTGTTTAAAAAAAAGCATATCAAATTAAAATTGTTCATTTTCATTACTTTCCATAAACTTTTAACAAGAAATAATTATTTTTTTATTCGAGCAATCTAAATATTTCTAAAATAACTTCAAATAATGGATTGACCTTAATTTTATGCTCGGCAGTGTATATCTCGAATAGAATTTTTTAGCCATGTGATAGCCTCCCGCACTTCATTCATACTTACTTCTCGAAAGAAGAAGTAGTTTAAGCCGTTAATTCGTGTGCTTATAAATGTCAAAGGGTCCACGTTTTGATTCAAAAATCGTAGTAAAAAATAAGTTAAAATTATTAGGATCTATATCACAGATCGGGTTATCACAGTTTTTTTTTAGATTTTATCAATAACCACATTGCCTTTGGTTTATTGGCTGATTTAGTAATATAGTTTGCATTGGCTAGTTGTTTTGCACGTTTTAAAGCAAAATTGTGTTCGAATTTTAATTTTCAGTATGTTGTCTTCAAATTTGGTGATCGTGAGCATGCCTCTTTCATTAAAAAGAGAGTCTCGCGCATCTGTTTTCGTTCTTTGTTGTACCAAACCACATTGTTTTTGAATGTTTTTGTTTTCTTTGGTGGAAAACTTCAAAAAATTATATTCCAATAGTTCAATAGAATAAGCAAAAGCTGGTTCAGGACACTGGCATTTATCAATGTATGAAAAATCAGTGTTAAGCAATATATGGAATAGCTCGAACTTACCGTGTTCAGTGATTGATCTTGCTGTATTCGTCAAAAGAACCTGGATGTGAATTCCCACATGGTCGGATAAACAGTAGTTTAATGGAAAACTAAATACTTCTGCCTCTGGAATGGTGGTAAAAACATTGTCCAAGCTGATTTTTGTCTGGTGGCGAAAGTCACCAACCCTCGAAGATCATAGGACGATAAAAGATTATTCACATCACGTAAGCTTTTATTGTTATCTTTTACAATGCCTAGGGTGCAAAGACGCGCAATTTTTTATCTACTTTCTGAGTTTGATAAAGGGCGAATAGTTGGACTTAGAGAGGCTGGACTTTATTTCCGAGAAATTAGGGACAGGTTGCACAGGGCCACGTCGCGTCGAAGAAGCACAGAGCATTCAGATCGGCGTTTGAGACTGTTGAGATCGTTTCTCCACCATCAGGTCTATTGCAAACCAGTGGTATGAAGAGCATGGAAGACCGATTGGAATGCGAACAGTTTACCGCCGGATTCGCACTTTTAGCCTTTTTGTCATTCCGGTCGCACTAAAAGGTTCAATTAACCGCTGAGCATCGACGAAATCGTTTCGAGTGGTATAGAGAACGATTGATGTGGGACCAGGAATGGAATGATATAGTGTTTAGTGATGAATCTAGATTCTAATGAAAATGATGGTAGCGACCGTTACTATGTGGTAGTTCATTTTAAAAAAGATTAAATGAAAATAATTTTTAAGTTTTTATACCACTATTTATTGTATAATGTACACAAACAAAGTTTACAATATATTATCAAGTGTTGAATTCAACACTTGATAATGACCTGCAAAGGTCGAAACTATAGTTGTGTCAAAATTGATAATATATTGTAAACTTTGTTTGTGTATATTATACAATAAATAGTAGTATAAAAACTTAAAAATTATTTTCACTTAACCTTTTTTAATCTAGATTCTGTTTAGAGATGCATGATGGCCGGGACAGAGCTAGAGGATGACGTGGTGAAAGAAGAAATCCACAATTTTTTGTCGAAGGGCACGTTATCTTTATTAGCTTCGTTATTCCTGCTAACAAATTTAAAAAAATATATACATAAAACAATACAAATATTTTGGTCGCAGGAAACACAGGTGGAGTTCACTGTTTCTCAATGATCTTCCACTCGACCCATATTCTTTCACAGATAAGTGAATAACTGTTGGAGTTATAGTATAGGGTGCTATTGCTTATGGCTCTAGGTTACCTCTAATCTTCGTTAGATGCAACATGACCTCAAAGCATTACATCGAAGAAATTCTGGAACCTCATCTCCTACCCTATCTTCTGGCATTGCCAAAATACACTTTACAGCAGGATAATGCTCTCCCATACATTGCAAGAGCCGGAATGAACTTTTTTGTGCACGCTGAAATCAATTTGTTGCCCTGACCACCGAGGTCACCGAATTTATCTTCAATTGAGGTTGTGTGGGATATCATGGGCCAAAGACTCCTCAATTTACAGCATCCCCCTAAAACTCTAGAAGTAATTCGAAATGCGTTAGTAATTGCTTGGAATGAGATACCACCGGAGGACATCAGTAACCTAATTAGAAGCAAGCCTAGGCGCCTTAGAGAGTGTATAGCCCACCGAGGTGCATCGACACATCATTATTTTTTTTTCATAAAGTTCGTTGAATCGAAAAGAAATTTTGTTCATTTGTTTACTATGTTTTCCTTCAAAATACTGGATGTTCGGATTTCTATGTCACTTAGTATACAAAATGAAAATTGCGTCTGTTTGAATTACATGTTATCTAGATAATATAATATAATACAATATAACTAATGATAAATATAAATAAAAATAATTTGAATTTCATGAGAAATTATTTTTCTATTAGATATTTTATAGAGTAAATTTTTAAGGATTTTCTGTCATTTTCTATTTTTCATTTCGTGTGGTAGAGCGTTAAACAACTTAATTGCTGAATAACGTATCTCGTCTTCAGTGGATTTTTTCTTAAGGAAGATGCAGTTTCTTATTCTTCTGTTATAGTTGCTGGTTTTATTAGGCCTTTGATATGTTTGTGGTAATATATGATTGTTTCAATAATTTAAATGCCATATAATGTATTGTGGGTCTGAAATATACCACGACATGATTCTCTATATTTTAAAATATATATTATGCGAATTGCTTTTTTTGTAGTACAAAAAATTTTTTCCACCTGACTTGTTACCTCAAAATATTATGCCATATGTGTTGTAGGCAGTTTTAAGTACCGATTTATTCAAGTATTTTGTCAGCTCTTTGAGAATATACAACACAGAATTTAGCGTCCAGTTTATTTTAGTGTTGATATAAACACCTAGGAACTTGATCGAATCTGGTACGGTCTAAATTGGGTATACATATATATTTTGGTTTTCATTAGAGAATCTAAGCACAATAACATTTGTCTTTTGATTCTTAATAATTAATTTGTTTTTTCAAAACCATTCTTTTATTTGAACAGAAGAGTAAATTCGTGTTATTTATTAATGTGTCCAATTCCTATCCCAAGGAGGGGATATTTGTGTCGTCGGCGTAGTTTACATCTGTTTTATTGTTGTTAGTTTCAAATCGGTATGCTAAGCTAGTCCTGATTGGGCTGTAATACAGTTTATCTCCACTACCCGCTGACTTTGGTTGTTCAAATAAGACTTCAACGAATTTAAGGTGTTCCTTCTACTCCCGTTTTTTTAAGTTTTGATAACAAAATAGTAAGTTCATGGCAATCATCCCCTTTTGTTGGTCATTAAATATGCCTATTATTTTTTTCTTTATTTTCAATGTTGGTTATTATCTTTTCCATGAAATTGTAAATCGCCGTGGACGTGGATTTTCCTTTATGATAACCGTGTTGGCTTTTGCTTATTATGTTATATTTTCTAAAGAATGTATTTACTGTATTGATCATGTGCATATTCAAAGATTTTCGAGAAAACGGGCAATAGACTTATTGGTTTGTAGTTTTCGAGACACTCAGAATTTCCTTTTTTATAAATTTGTTTAATTACAGGCATCTTTGTCAGGCAAAATTCCATAATGGAGTGAGTTCTTTAAGATGTGTGTTAATGGTTGTATTAATTCTATTACAGCAACTTTAATAACTGTGCTGGGGATGTTTTTGTTGCCACACGAACATGTATTTTTCAGTTTGTTGATAATGTTCTAGCAATTAGTTTCGGCTACGGGTTGAATGAAGATGCTTTTAGGGTTGATTTTTTAGTACTTCAACAGTATTTTTGAAATGTGTATTAAATTTTGTAGCTACTTTTTTGGCTGTACCCAGAATGTTCATTTGTAATGATTTTTTATTTATTATTGCTTTGACATTATTTATGATATTTCAAGCATATTTACTGTAATTGATTTAATGTTGAATTTTAGAGCTATTTGTAGCAGTCTAGTATAAGAGGTTCGTTATATTTCTTTTTTGTTATACAATTACTCAGGAATCTTTCACACTGACCTTGGATTTAATTTTGAGCCCTAATTTTTATGACATTTCTTTTACTTAAAATGTTAAATGCCGATTTAAGTCTTTTGTTCACCTTCAACAATTTTTGGTCAAATGTAAAACTACTTGTCGTGACTGAATGGCATATGCCTAAGTCAAAAAAATTAAAACTACTACACTTGTTCACTTTTATAAAACATCTGCAGACAAGTGTTTTGATCTTTAAAATTTCATCAGTACAGCTTTAATATATACTTATTTAAAAGTAAAACAGGCAAAATTTAATATCTTGTCGGAAATATTTTTGTCTTAATTTAATTTATTATTTAATCATCACTCGACAACAATAAATCATTTTTTTTTGTGAAGAAAAACACTTGTTATGTTCCATATTGTTACTTTTATTTTCAGTTTCCTGACACGTGTTTCGATCATACTCGATCATTTTCAAAGGTTAAACTGAAAATAAAAGTAACAATATGGAAAATAACAAGTGTTTTCCTTCAGCAAAATTACATATCTGGTTCCATCAAGAGGGTAGCTCAACAAGTACCAACTATATTATTTTTTTGTTACAGATTCCACCCATATAGTTGACTGCAAATTGAAATTGATATTAGGATTAATATGGACTCTGATTTTACATTACTCCATTTCTTTGCCTATTTGGGAAGGAGAAGACGAAATGAGCAATGGCGGCTCTGGGCCAACACCAAAACAAAGGTAATAAAACAGTTTTTCTGCTCTAAATTGTTTTTAATATGTACCATACAATATAAAAATGATCGACAACATATCTTAGACAGTTAAATCTTAATGTTTAAATTTAAAGTTTCCTTCCCCTGACAGAACTCTCTAACCTGAGTATCGTATTCAGCATACCTTATAATGCAAAGAAACAATATGTTGTTTATAAATTATTAGAATTTTATTTCTGAACAAGGATCCAAAATTTTATTTGTTATTTATTTTATTTTAAAACTCATAAAAGAAAACTATACATAATTATCATTGCCAAAATATTAACCTTTTTTTTAAATATTCTTCCTCTTCAGTTTTATTTATTTAACACACCTTAAACTGCCACAAAATCTCTAACTGCCTTTATCAGAAAATCAAATCAAAATCATTAAATTGAATTTCTAAGCATACTTATTCGTAATAAAAATAATAACATATTTTGCTGTCAATTATGATAACCTCTACTATAATTCTAGACTAATGAACTGGATCCAGACTAAGGTTCCCAACCTACCAATCAACAACTTCACCTCTGACTGGCACAGCGGAAAAGCCGTCGGAGCTTTAGTAGATGCCGTAGCACCCGGCCTCTGCCCCGACTGGGAGGTAAACTCGCCTTTCCAAACAAAATTAACTACACTACAACCATAACTTTTATTCTTTTTAGGACTGGGATCCAAAAGATTCCGTACAAAATGCATCGGAAGCCATGGGATTGGCCGATGACTGGTTGAACGTACCACAACTTATCACACCCGAAGAAATTGTGAATCCCAACATTGACGAACAGAGTATGATGACCTACTTATCACAGTACCCTAACGCGAAACTAAAAGCAGGTGCCCCATTGAGGCCGAGGACCAACCCCAACAGGTATTTAATATTGAAATACTCGATCCACATACAACATTCAGAAATATTTTTATTAAACTGTTTTATTTCTGATTCAGTTTACCTCCACCCCGGTAAGTCAAAATGATTTGACTAAACCACTAGAACAGATTTGTTTGAAATTTTTGCTACTAAAATAACTTCCAATGAATCGAGCATGATTTGGTGTTGATGTTATATATTTCGATGTTCATTACTTACTATGCTGATTTTTAGAGTTCGCGTTTACGGTCCTGGAATTGAACCTACAGGACCAGTGGTTGGTGCTCCAGCTAATTTCACTGTGGAAGCCTTCTCCGCTGGAAGAGGACAGGTTGATGTGGAAGTAGAAAATCCCAATGGAAGTCCCGAACCGGTCGAAGTCAGATTCAACAATGACAGGAATATCACGTATTCAATAGCATACACCCCTAAAATGGAAGGTAAACATAAGATTATGGTGAAGTTCAGTGGAAGGGAGGTTCCAAAAAGTCCGTACATTGTTAACGTGGAAGGTCATGCGGGCGATCCGACGAAGGTAACGGCATCTGGGCCTGGATTACAACCGGATGGAGTTCTTATTGGTCGCGGAACGTACTTTGATATATTTACGAAAGGTATTTAATATTATCATTTATTTAACTTGATAATTATGAGATAAAAAATTTAATTTCACAAAATCATTAATTGTTAACGTCGCTCTATATAATAATAACTACAAATATCAAATGATACATTCAAAAGTGGTAAAGCATACACTTTTTATATCACTTTAAGTGTAAATAATTTTGAATCTCAGTTACACGATTTTTTTTTAAATTTAATCAGTTCATAATTAATTTATTATTTGTAATTATAATTTAAAGAAGATTTTATTTATTTATTTTGTATTCATTATTAGAAGTGTATTTTCTAATTAATCATACAAGTTTCAAGGATTTTTTTTCTATTGGAAATTTCGAAAGCTATGGTCATTGGTACAATTTCCGGCAAAGAACGGATTTAAAAGTATCGAATTATAATTAGAACACATAAATTAGAACGACTATGAATCGATCGAACAGCAAATTATTTGAATTTTCATTTTTATAGTGCTACACAGAAAACCAAAAAACTGTCAATAAAAGCTTACATTTTAAATTTTAATAGAAAATCGCATTTAGTTCTACAGGTTTGTATCTGTATGATTATGAATACCCAATATCATTATATGGAGCTATTTCTTACTTACTTACTTTCGGGCCATTGTGCCATACTGTCATCTACTATATTTTTTTTTAAAGTGACAATTGACGTTCAGTGACATATGTACGCGGATTTTAAGTTCGCCGTACTTTTCTCGAAAATCTCAAAAATCTTTCGCCTCATTCGTTATAAATTACCACATTAATCATTTTTACAACTATGTCTTTTATATACCTTTTAATTAAATACATTTTTCCCAAAAACTATTTATGAAAATTAGTTTAAATAAAAGTTGTTCTGTTATTTTTATATTTATAACTTTGATTAGAAAAATCTGGGAAAGGGAAAACGGGCTCTGGTAAAACCACTTTCGGTGCATCAAGTTTTATCAAAAGCTTCTCGCTCTTAATAAAATCTCAAACCTGCAGTTTCAGTTCACACTTTAACTGTTTTTGAACTACAACGCACATTTCAAAAATCTTTCTATTCTTTGTAGATAAGAAATAAAATTTATTTACTATTTTAGTATTTCCATTATTGTTCACCTAATCAATACATTTTTATCTGCCTTTCCAAAAATTACACAATCTACTTATTTAACCTGGCGCCAACATTTTATTTTATCATAAAATATCAAATCAAGAATCTAGAATACCTTATTAGTATTAATGGATATTAATAAATTCTAAAAATGTTATTTCAGATGCTGGAAAAGGAGTTCCAGAGGTAATAATCCTAGACCCAAACACTAAAAACGACACGGTGCCAGTGAAAGTGCGCCAGACCTCACCGGACATATGGCGCTGCGAATATTTGTCTCCAATAATTGGCTTACATTCCGTAAATATTTTCTTTGCTGGTAGATGCATTCCAAACAGTCCATTTGGCGTAAGAGTCAGTCCTATTTCCGACGCTAAAAAGGTCAAGGCCAGCGGCAGGGGTCTGCAAGAAAACGGCGTCAGGGTGAAAGATAATGCAGATTTTAAGATTGTTACTGATGGCGCGGGAGAAGGACAAGTCGAGGTCAACATCATTGGACCGGGTGGAATTAAAGTACCATGCAAGATACAAAAACTTGATGGAAATACGTACTATGCTTCGTACCAGCCTACGAAAGAGGGAAGATATGTGGTGATGATTACTTTTGCTGGACAGGAGATATATAGATCGCCGTTTACTGTAAATGTTGGTCCGTATAAGGAAACTATGATTAAAGCCTACGGACCGGGATTGAATGGAGGGGTAGTTGGCTATCCAGCTTTGTTTGTAGTAGATACAAATGGGGAAACTGGTGCGCTAGGTTTTAGCATTCAAGGTCCGTCACAAGCTAAAATCGAATGTTTTGATAATGGAGATGGCTCAGCTGATGTTAGGTACTACCCTACCGCTCCGGGAGAATACGCAGTACACATTTTATGCAACAACGAAGACATTCCAAAAAGTCCATACATTGCTCAAATTTTACCTAACACTGACTACTATCCAGATAAGGTCGAAGTATACGGTTCCGGCATTGAACCAAAAGGAACTCAAAAAGATGTTCCTGCTAAATTTACTATTGACCCTCGCACTGCTGGATCAGCGCCTGTAGATGTTAAAGTAACTGATGCCGACAATAACAACATAGATGTTAAACTAACTCAAAATCCTGATGGTACTGTTGAAGCGGCCTATATTCCAAAAAGCGGAAACAAACATACGATTCAAGTTAATTACGGAGGTGTTGCTACAAAATCATCACCTTATAGAGTCCATGTTACTGAGCCTTTAAATGTGACTAAAGTATATGCGTTCGGTCCTGGAATCGAAGATGGAGTTAAGGCTAACCAAACAACTCATTTCAATATTGACGCAAGGTATATAATCAAATACATTATTTTGCAAATGATTTTAATCTATGATTTTTTGTTTTTATCAGGGAGGCCGGAGAAGGGATTGTAGATGTATTTCTCTGCAATGAAGATACCAAACAAAAAATACCTGTCCGTATATCAGATAATGAAGATGGAACGTATACTGTTGACTACGAAGCGCCTCAATCAGGAAACTATTCAATGACTTTAAACTACGGCGGATTAAAAGTTCCATCAACTCCAGTTAAATACAAAGTTATGCCTAATGTTGATATCACAAAAATTAAAGTTGATGGATTAGAACCAAGTAAGTTATACCTATTTTATTCACGTTCATCATCCTTTCGTTTTTGTTCATTGTGATGTTCACGAAAGATTTTCACATTTAGCTGCACCTATGAACAGTTTACAACAATTTAGAGTGATTACAAAAGACGCTGGCAAAGCAGAATTTGCTATATCAATCACCACGCCTTCAGGAAGTAAAGTTAAGGCACACGTAATCCCCACTCATGAAGGGTATCTAGTTAATTTCACCCCTACTCAACTAGGGGAATATCTTCTGGGTATATCATTCGGAGGAGAACCTATTTCTCCGAGACCGTATAAGATCACTTGTTTGACAGGAAGTGACCCATTAAAGGTCAAAGCTTCTGGGCCTGGCTTGCATAAAGGGATTGTAAATAAACCTGCAGAATTTATGATTGATACGAGAGGTGCGGGGCAAGGTGGTTTGGGTGTGACCGTTGAAGGCCCTTGTGAAGCGGCCATTAATTGCAGAGACAATGGCGATGGCACTTGCTCAGTTGCTTATTTACCCACAGAAATTGGGGATTACGGTATAAATATCACATTCAATGACCTTCATATACCTGGTAGTCCTTATCAAGCCATTATCGTTCCTGAATTAGACATCAACAAAATCAAAGTCTCTGGTTATGGAGTCCAATTACATGGTAAACCAGTGTGTCGGTGTGTAATTTGTATAACCATTATTCCCCTCGCATTTGTAACACATGCTCTTTTAGTTTGTTTTACTAAATTATTACATTGCATGGTTTTTTTGAACATAATCTATACCTCATTTTAATTGTGTGTACTTTTTAGGTGTATTCGTTGATTCCCAAACCGACTTCTTGGTTGATACCAGAGCTATACAAAGATCCGGCGATGATGGAAAAGTGACTTGTACCATCACAAACCCATCCGGTGCGCAAATTGAAAAATTCGTCACGCCACACCTCGATGGTACCTATAAAGTTAGTTATACTCCGTTTGAAGAAGGCAGCCATACCATCGATATTTTCTACGATAACATGCCAGTTCCTGGATCACCTTTTGTTGTTAATGTTAGGAGAGGATGTGACGCTAAACGTGTTAGAGCGTATGGGCCTGGATTGGAACGTGGATTCATTGATAAGGTTAATGATTTTACCGTTGAAACTAAAGGAGCCGGAACGGGTGGTTTAGGTCTTGCTATTGAAGGGCCTTCTGAAGCTAGAATGACGTGTAAGGATAATAGGGATGGTTCCTGCTCTGTGAAATATATTCCAACTGAAGGTGGAGAATACGATGTTACTATCAAGTTCGCTGAACAGCATATACCTGGATCACCATTTAAGGTAATGATATTTTTATAATCAAAATATTAAAGCTATTTAAATTAAATTAAATAAAGTTTTAAATATTTGAAATTAATGTATCATTGCAGGTAATGGTAGAACATGATGCAGATGCCAATTTAGTAAAAGCTTATGGACCGGGATTAGAAAGTGCAAAATGTCGAGCAGGCATTCCAACAAGTTTCACTATCGATACTTCAAAAGCAGGAAGGGCTCCGCTTGGCGTAAACATTATTTCAGATCAAGGTCCTTTACCTAAAAAGCCAGAAATTATTGATAATGGTGACGGCACATATACAGTTAATTATATTGCCCCGATTGAAGGTCCATTGCAAGCACACATTACTTATAACAATAAAGAAATTGCTAACAGGTAAAAAAGTAATATTTAGGTTTCGTATATAATTATTGTTAATTAATAATTTTAGTCCATTCAATATCAAAGTACGTCCTTATGCAGAACCAGATAAAATTAAAATTCAGTTATCAGACAAGGGAGTTCCAGCTTCTTTGCCAACTACCTTCAAAATTGATACCAATGACACTGGCTATGGTGATTTAGTTGTTTCTGTTAAAGTAAGTAACCTATTTAAAGAGAAAGTTTCAAATTAAGAGTATATATTAATCTTTAGGGCCCAGATGGTACAGCAAGGCCAGTGGAATTAACAGATAACGGCGATGGTACCTACAACGCCACGTTTGTACCTGATGATTGTGGAAGGTACAAAATTGACCTAAAATATGCAGGACAAGAAGTTCCTGGATCACCGTATAATGTGCAAGCTTATGCCACAGGAAATGTAAGTTAAGAGACGGACTTATAAAATGGGATGTACGACTAATCATTTTTAGGCCGAAAAATGTACTATTACCGAAGGAGCACATAAAAGTTTGAACAGTGGTGAGGTGTACAGAATTACAGTGAATACTGAAAACGCGGGAATTGGTGCCATAACTTGCAAAATAAGATCAACTACAGGAAGGTAAAGATTTTTTCGATGGCATAATTAACTATAATGATATAAAATATAAAATTCTATATCATAATGTAATTTTTTTAATGGGAAAAACAATTACAAACAACATTAAACAAAAAGGGTGATTTGTCATCTGGTACCTAATTTTCAACTAGTATGACTATGATATACTTAATCTTATACTATTTTCTTATCTTTTATTTAATGGAATGATTTACAGTATTATTTAACATCTTCATTATGTATTGAAGGATTTTATTTTTCTTTATAATTGATAATAATCTGCGTTAAAAATTATATTCTATTCTAGTGATTTAGACATTGACATTGTCGACAATGGTGATGGCACGTTCACGATATTCTACAACGTTCCTGATACCGGTGATTACACTATCAACATCAAATTTGGTGGACAGACCGTGCCCGGTGGTTTCTATACATTTACGGTAAGTATTTTTAAATTGTATGCGTTTTATTTTGCTCTAATTTGGTATTAATAAGTGTGCGAAAGTTTAGATATTTTGGGAGATTAAATGATTATTTGTATACGGCTCTATGATTTTCTTGCGAGAAATTAGTATGTAAAACTTCGGTTTACTGGTAAAATTGAACTTAACCCCGGATTATTTTGGAACCAATTTATCTAATTAGATTTAAAATCCGACTGTTTAGGGTTTTCGCGAGGCAAAGAACAATACTTTATACTAATAGCTAAGTGTATAATTCTTTCAGAAACTTGTTTATTTCTTTTAAAATGAATTTTAATAGGTAGTGTATATTGAGTTGCATATATTGGCGCCATTTACTTTTTCAGAAAATAAATATTTTTGTCCGCAGCTATAAAGCTACGCCCTTCAAAACATGCTGGTGTATATAAAACATCAATTTTAAAACTTTTATATGATTCTAATGAGCAGAGAATATATTTACACCACGATCAAGTAAGTAATTTATCAATTTTGAGGGCTCACCATTGCAGCTGCATTTGCAGCTGTTGTATACTCTGAATTGCCAAATGAAGTTTTTTTACGAAAATTTAACACATTTATTTACAGCGGTGTTTGTGCATAACACATTAACAAAAAATATTGATTGAAATATTCATATTTACATCGAATAGGCGATGGTGTCGATATTCAATCTTTTAATTTATAGTAAATATCTACTTTGGACCTATTTAAATATTTCAAATTTCATGTTTAAATATCTACCAATGTGCAGCTGATTTAATTAAAAAAGCATAAAATCGATAACAAAATTATTCAATTTATCACAAGATAAATTTTCATCATGTTCAATCAATAGAAGATTTACTTCACTGTGCATTAATTGATACATAAACAAAGCAGACATTTATGGAACAGTCAACATGGTCTCAGGTATATCAGGTATTTGAATGTTGTAGAAAAATGCCTTGATGAATTTAATAATAAGGGAAATTTAATCATTTAGGCAAAATTTTAAATTATCATAGGTCAAGACATGTTACAAAAATTATATCTTTATATTTGTTATCCTTTGGACGTTGCTAAATTAGCGTTCGATACTTACTTCTTCTTCATCGAGATAAATCAACTTCCAGTAGTTGTTTAATTAAATTAAGGAGTTATTTACCTTTATGTTTTGCATATTTTTGCACTATTTAAATAAACAAATCCACAAGATATATAATTTTCGTAGTTCGGCTTTGAGGATAAATTTTGTATTATATCTAAAACTTATAAGAACACATTTTATATACCAACGAAATAGTAAGAATAGTGTTTGGATTGTCTTGATATAAAAAAAATGTGTTCCTACAATTTCGGAACATTCCTCGCTTTGCAAGAAATCATTCTTTACTTATCAAGTACAAATCAATCGGTTAAAATAAATGCAATAACATGAATATTTACTTTAATATAGGTATACCCCAAGGATTAAAACTAAACTATTAGAAATTTATAAATTATCTCAGATTTAAATATACTCATATGACATTGAAAGCGTAACATCCAGAAGGATTTATTTATTTAATTTGATTTTTTGGCAACATGGTAGCCCTACATTAAGAATGAAATGATCACATTTTTAAGAAATTTTATTAGCAAACAATCTAAAAAAAATAATAATTTGTTTGGCGACCCCTTTGCTGTATACACTCCTGTAGACGTCTGGGCATCGATGAGATGGTCGATGTCTTCTTGTGGCATCTCGTTCCAAGCGTGGAGGACGGTGCAAAGAAAATAGTCTTCTTCCCATGATATTCCAAAAATGTTCAATGGGATTTGAATCCGGCGAACGAGGCGGCTACGGCAAAACATTAACACCAGCTTCATGGAGAAAGTTCATAGTTCGACGAGTAATATGGGGACGTGCGTTATCTTGCTGAAAAAGTATGTCTGGGCGGCCATCTAAATAAGACAATAAAGTCGGTCATATGACGTCTTCAATATACTGACTCGAATGAATAAAACAGATAATCGACTACCATAAGCAATAGCCCCCCAAACTCTTACTCCATCAGTCCTGTGTACATGCCTCTCATTAGCAAACCTAAGATCAGGTCGTTCTCCACGGTAGCGTCGTACCTTTCTACAGCGATCATGCGTGCCTAGACAAAAGCATGCCATTCTGCCTCCCAATGCTGCCGTTCTCTGCACCAGTCTAACCTTTGGCGACAGTGTCTCGCTGTCAAAGGAAGCACTAATCTTGGACGGTATAAAAGAAGCTCAAAGGATTTAATGCGGCTATATAAGGTTCGCATACTAACGGACCTACCTTCTTCTCCAAACCATTGATCACCGATTTGACGCGTAGTATCGAAACGGTCTCACAGGGCTATTTGTCTTAAGCGTCGATCTTGACGTTCTTAGTACGCCTTGGTTGACCAGTTGGCCTTCTTCTTGCTCCTATACCTTCTATTGTCCACTAAAAGCATCTGTACCAAACAGCTCTTATAAATAGTTTTATTTAAAAAAATGATTTTTTTGTCACAGTAAATATAAAAGGCACAATGCTGAAATTGTTATCAATGTATGTTTTAAATATAGTGACTCTGTTGCCAAAAAATTAATTCCAAAAAATCATTCCTTCTTGGTTTAATGCTTCTAATGCTATTGAGTATAATTAAAGTGATCCAACGAGTTTAGATTACTTTTATTTATTTCTTTATATATCATAAAAATTGAAAAAAAAGCTGAATCATAAAATAACTTTTAGAAATATCAAAAATATCCAAAATCAGAAAATCTAGAAACTATTCTTCCAATTGTAGAATCTAAAATCACCAAAGAACTGTAATTTAAAAAATCTAAGATATAGTATTAAAATTCTAGGAAGAAATTACTAAACTTTTTCCAACAAAAACAGTGAAATTAACAATCAAAGTTAAAATTTGCATTTTAATATACTGTATACTAAGAATGTCCATGAAATTTCCAAATTTTAATTATGAAAAATTGTAAATGGAAAGAATTCTAAAGTACTAAATCTCAAAATCAATTCTACAAATATCCTCTCTCCAAATCCATTCTTCATTTATATAGAGAAATCAACGATGAAAAAGTTTTAGGACAAAAGTTTAATCACTTAAATAGAGACATTTTTTTGCACAAGAGGGGTAAACAGGATAGAAACAAGCTAACAAGTCAGAGACGTACTGATCAAAAATTAAAGAACTAACACAATATAAAAATAAAATAGTATTCATAAGGGTCTATAATCCTTGGAGATAATTAAAATCTTACATCCCAATTACATTGAGTTGATTTTTATACAAAGGAATACTTTTATTCAGTTATGTATTGACATTTTTCCACCTTTGGAGTACCATCATGATGTCATGCTCAAAGAACTTCTGCCCTTTCTCAGCAAAAAAGAAATAAAGCAAGTGCTGTTAATTATCTGAATTAAATTGTTTACTATGCAAAGAGTTTTGCAAAGATCGTAAAAAAATAGTAGTCCGACGGAGCAAGGTTTGATGTGTATGGTGAATGCTCCATCAAATCCCATCCAAGCTACAGCAACTTCTGACGAGTTACTGTGTTGTCATGGTAGAATGCAACACCCTTACGATTTGCCAATTCTAGCCGCTTTCGTTGATGGCTTTATTAAATTTGTCCAACTGGCGACAGTACTCAGCTGTATTGATAGTTTGGTTCTGTGGTAGCAGCTCAAAATACACGATCATTTGTAATCCCATCATTCCATCCATCCCATTTGATGGATACCTGCTTTCGTTGCGGTGGTTGCAGCTTATTCATCAGGCTTGCACCTTCATCAATTTTGCACGACGCTGTCATAAATTATCCATTTCTCATCTTCAGTGACAATAAGTTTGAGAAGAGGATAATTTTGTTAAATTAATTTCTTTGAGTTCATTTGGAAGACAAATATTAAATTTACTAACATATCCACGATCGTTTGAGAAATGTTTAATATTTCTGCGACCTGTCGAGTCATGTAACGGCGGTTTACTACAATTAACAATTAAGGCCTTTATTTTATTGTCTATTTTATTAACTGGCATTATTGATCGTGACGCATCTTTGACATTGAAATTACTGGATCGGAATTCAGCAAACCAATTCTGGCACTGGCGTTCTGTTAAGCAATCTTTCCCACATAACTTTTGACTTGGGCTCGCTTTGCTTTCCCTTTTCTGAAGTAAAAGAGTAAAACATAGCGAAATTCCTCGGTTTTCATTTCCAACTTTCGACCACTGCTTTATGACAACTACTGAATCGATTCACATACTTTTTTTAATGCCAATTGAAGGGCCTCTTGTCAAAACGTATTAAGGTTAGATAATTTGATTGAAGACAGTTGGTTAGAATACAAGTGTAGGCACCTATTGGTTGAAACCAACATGATTTAAGACTCTACCCAATAAATCTTTTAAAAATTCAGTAAATAATTATGTTGATATCATATTCTATGATTAGTATAATTCAATTAACTTTCATCTCTCCTTAACTAACGGTATTGGTATTATAAGTCGAAATCGATTGTTGCATTCTGATAAAAATACTTACTCTGTTCAGAAAGTCCATCGTTAAATCCAAAAAAACCTTAAAAATTAATTCATTCTAGAACAAAAATAATGTTTAAAAAACTAAAATTAAAAAATCTAAGATAAAATGTTACAAAAAAGTGGAATATCCGAAATCTATAAATCACGAAGTATAAAAATCTATCCTACTTCTCGCTTGAATAAAACAGTAGAATTCACTTTCTTTGCAAATTATCATTTATAAAGTTTAGTAAGACGAAATCCATTATTTTTGCATGTAATTGAAGGATAAAATTAAATTTAAAAAAAATGGAATATCCGAAATCTATAAATCACGATGTGATGTAATGATTGAAATATATTGACAAATTTGTACATATATACATTAAAATAATAAATCTTGAATGAGGTGTTTGTGTTTTAATTTGTCAGAAAGCTATGGACCAGAGGTCTTTCTGCCTTGTTTTGCACATACGTCATATGGCGTCAGTCGTTAATGCATAGCAGGTTGTAACGATGAAATAAAATCATACAAGGGTTTCTAGGAAGACAATATAAGGATAATATGTGGAACTTGAAAGGATTTTTGAAGAAATTTTATGATAGAAATCGAAGGCCTTCTTGGATGGGGATAACATAGGTAGAATCATAGAGGACCTGGTTTGAATGATTGTGTAAAGGATGAAGATGATGCCGGAGTTTTGCTAGGGTACGAAAGGGTGCTTGCTCGCTAACTTCAATATTTCTGGAGGTTGGATTGCTGGAATTAAGATGGATAACACAACTCTAGTAAAGTAATGGTCGGCAGATACTCTTATAATTTTTTACAGCTGCTCTTGTATTGATACAAGAAGCATTTTGTCCTAGAAGTTATTTTGCTTTTTATTATAGATGTATGTTTTTTATAATTGAATTTTTGATCTATTGTTATGCCCAAGTACTTAACGGAAACTGAGAGAAGAATCATAGTTTGGGAAATAAAGTCTTTATGAGGTGAATTATTGATATCCTTTGTGTAGATTGATTTTAATGCGTCATTTTGCAAACCATCTCTGGGAATCAATAAGCTCTTAAAGGAATTGAAAGGCTTTTGGGAGTGTGGGATAATGTGTGATTGGAGCAGTGTCATATGCAAATTACAGGAGATATTTAGATGAATTGAAGCAGTGAGGATCAGAGTTGTAGACATCAACGTAAAACATGTTATATAACTGAGAGAAGAGAGCCTTGGGTGTGTCCATGTTCTGGAATGAAGGAAGAAGAGAATGAATTGTGGATTTTTACTTTTGGGGATCTATTATTGCTTAATAATATAAATGATATGAGGAGTGATATTTAGGAGGTGACACTAGTATAATAAGCCTTAATGCCAAACAGAGTCAAACACTTTATGTACATCCAGAAATAAAGCTGCTGAAGGTTACCTTCAAGATGGGCGGTTTGCATATTTGAGGCTAGGATGGTGAGTGGAAGAGAATTTGATCAACGGGGAAGAAATCCAAATTGATATTTGGGGATGTGGTTAGAAATTAGAGAAAGGATTTTGTTTTTAAGAAGGGATTCATACATTTTTCCAATAACAGGTAGGAGTGTTATGGGACAATAGGTGGATAGTAAAGTAGAGGGTTGGTCGCTTTTGGGGATACAAATTATAATTCCTACTTTCCACACTTCTGCGAAGTTTTGTTTTTTTTTGTAAAGGAAGTTAATAATATTGAGGATGTGGTAGTGTATATGAAAGGATTTGAGGATGTGTCTATGAATATTATCACGTTTGTCTTGAATTTAGTTATAAGTCTTTTAATGTCGTGATGTAATGATTAATATAATTAAAGTATAAATGTTAAAACCATCATTCTATGAAGAAGTCGCCACCTTTTCTAAAATGAAAGAAAACATTAAAATTACCAATTAAAGTCAAAATTAAGTAACTGAGATTTCAGAAAAACTAAAATAACAAAATAAATTTCTCTGTAACATCAAAACAATTTTTGCATAAGAGATCATAAAGTTTTAAATTTTCATTATGAAAATTATGAAAATTTTTAAATCGAAACTCTATTAAAAATTATAAAACAATCTTTAAGATTATTGTAGTGACAAAATTTTGTATCAAAAATATTTTAAAAAAGCATTGAGAACATAAAATATACCATATATTTAAATTTTAAAATATGAATGTAATATATTGGTTATTTAATATGTAAACAAATAAAATCCAGAAGACATAAATAATGATAAATAATAAGCCTGAAAGACCTACGGTTGATTGCCATGAAGACAAAACAAGGAAGAAGTTGTATAATTATTATGTCGTCAAAATATATTTAATATTTAATAAGATGTTCACCTTCTTGGCGATTAATACCGAAATCCTAGAGAAGAACCAATTCTAAAATAATAAATAAACAAACAAAATAATTTAAAAAAATATGTCAATATTCGAAATACGAATACGACAAAGGTTAAACCAAATTTAAATCAATTGAACGGAGTTTACGGAAATTATTTTTTGATTCTAAAGAGACAAACGTTTCAATCTTATTTTGCTCGTCTCCCACTCTGAGAATGTTTTTTTCTAGACATTCTACTTCCCCCCCGCAGAAACTCTCAATGGTTATCGCCCACGTGGAGAACCTATGATTTAGATCATTCAAATCTCACCATTTACTAATATCCAACAATTGTTGAACATTATCAAAACTCTTTTACAAATTGAGCTAGTAATAACTTTAACAGCAGTTTTCGTGACATGTATAATTATTAATTTATCTCTCAAACCTCTTCACCTTCAACTAGCAATACTATAAGAGAAAAGAATTACTATTTGTTGAATTCTGGTGAAAAAGGACTTGCCAGAACAAGATGACAATATCCCTCGATTCTTTAGAATAAAAGCTATCTGAAAATATCGATCAATTTTAATGAAAAATCTTTTACTTCTGTTATGTTATCAAATTCTTTCGCTTTGCTCGAACATTTGCAATATAGTTTGCAACCCTCAATTAGAGAATAATACCTCATACGTTAGAAGCTACTCTTAAGTCTCTCGGTAATAAGCAATTTATATGAATGTACTTTAAAACAAATTTTAAAGAAATTTTTAATGAATAAAACACGTTAGAATTCACTTTCTTCACAATTTATTTTGTATTTATTAATTGAAATTTCTCTTCAGGTAACTCAAAAACCAATGATATAAAAAAGAGATTTTTATTGTTTCCAGAAATGCTTACAGATTTTCAATTGTTTTTTTTAAACAAATTTGTTTTTTCTTTAATTTTTAAAAATTTCAATTGTTATTTTTGTTAATTATTATATAAGTTCTAATAAATTAAAGAAAATTGTAAACGGTTTTAAAATATTTCAACTATATTTTCCAGTTTTCTTAGAAAACTTCATTTGTTTTTTTCTTAGATGGATTTCCATTTATACTTATTTGATTCGTATTGTTTATTTTTAATTTTTAAACAAATATGTTTTATCTTGAATGTATTTTAATGATATATATTAACAAATTTCATGTTTTTGTTAAAATCGTTTTGTTTGTAGGTTGAGAAATGAAAACACTTTGCTGGTATCACGAATTTTTCACTTTTTATTATGACTAGTTTTGTCCTATTTGGACATTATCAAACGAATCCTTTTTTTTTTTCGATTAAAACAATTAGAACGTTTCTTCAATATTTTAAATTGTTTTGTTTTAATAAACTTAAGGAAACTGTTTTAAAATACTTTTGTTATTTTTATCAGACATTGTTTTTTGGAATAGTGTCAATCAGATTTTTTTTTAAATTTATTAATATTTCTTTGAGATTTTTTAAAGTTTTATTTTTTCTAAGAGATACAAGGTTTTTATCTTTATTTAAATAATAATAAAAAATAATAAAGAATAAATCGTGACTTTGTTTTACCACTTTATTTAAAATTACACATGACCATTTTTTGTTATAAAATTCTAATTCTCCTAAAGCAAATTTTAAACTGTTGTTTTTATAAAGAGAATGGTTACGACCGTTACTATGTGGTAATCCATACTTACACTAAATTTCAGTGTTCTTCTAGTTTTCCACTATATTCTTAGCAAATTGCAGTGGTTTTCTTCGTAAAATTTTAATATTTTTAAAAAGATTAAAGCTGCATTTTCTGATTTTATTCAATAACACGCTTGAATGTTTTTTTTACAAGTTAGACATTTTTCTGGTAAATTTCAACGATTTATTTCCAAATTTTTAACCGTTCCTTTAGAAATTTTTAATTGTTGTTAGAAGGATTGCTACGAATTCTCTATTTTTTTTTTAAATTCTTAAATATATTTATTGATTCTTGAGACTTCTACTTCATTATAAGTTTTATTTATTTATTTCAATTAATAAACTTACTTTTTTCTTTCTAATTGCTTTCTAATTGTACAATTTCGATTGTTCTTAAGTAAGTTTAAAATTGTTTAAAATAAAATTTAAAGGGTTTTTATTTATATAAATATAATACATGTAATGGATAAAATAAAATAAATTAAATAAAATAATTGGTTTTCTGCTGAACAACTATCGACCGGTCGTCTTTCAGCCCTTTATTTTTTTATTTATATTTAAGCAAAAAACTCAATTTGGTTTCCTTCTCCAAAAATCGACTATCATACATCTTGCTTGAATAAAACACTTTTAGAATTCACATTCTACGCACATTATAATTTATAAAAGGTGCAGTAAAAAGAAATCTATTATTTTTGCATGAAATTGAAGGCTTTAATTATCATAGTTAGAATAATTCGATTTAGGCCAAATATCCGCGGTTTTGTTAGATAACTTAATGCCTTTTTGAAGGTAATTTCATTATGTCTCTCTCATAAAAGCCCTCGAAACTATTGGCAAAAAATTCACAAGCTAAATAGTTCTCCACGCACAGGAACAGATGGTAATCACTTGGTGTCAGGTTCGGACTATAAGGTGGATGCATAAGAATCTCCCAACCAAGCTCCGAGTGCTTTTGACAAGTCACTCTCGATGTGTGTGGCCTGTCATTGTTTAGAAATGGATTCGCGGATGGAAATTCGGTTTATTGGATTTTTTATGTTATCTCGTGTGGAACCCATATATTGGGCTTTATTTTGTACCCAGCCTTATTCAAATAGTTCGAAACGGATTTTTGTGCAATCGTTAGCTCTTGGGCAATCAAAACAGTGCTTACATGCAATGCCCATTATTTTTGACCTCGAAACGGAACGGAATCGACGAAATCCAAAATTGCGCATGATTTCTGTTACAGTCTCAGGTCAATAAACACTACTCACATTTTCAGCCTGGCTTGCATTTTCACCTTTATCGAAGAAATAAAGCAAATTTTCTCTTTGCTATTGTCCATCTTTGACTCGCTCTAAAACAAAACTGAATCAATTAATCAAAAAACTGTCAGAAAGTTTTTTTTCGTTTAAGTTACTTCTAGTTTAAAAATGACAAGTTGAAATTGTCGAAACTATAGTCACTAAATAAAGTTCCAGTTATCCAAACAAAGTAAAAAAAAATTCATTTGTGATTTATGATGTATAACGAAGTAGGTGAAACTTATTTAACGATAAGGTAAATTAGTAATAAAATCACTTGTTTCACAATTTATATATGTAACTTGAAACTTACTAGTTTCGATCACACGATGCATAATAGTGTTAATATAAACAGTCAAATATCTAAAATACTAAAAAAATTTAAATGATTTAACGATTTTGGACTATTTTTAATGTGTCTTGATACTATACATATTTTTTAGAAAATAAAAAACAGTATCGTATCTCCTCATTCCTTTACATTATGCACATAGTTATCATTTCAAAATAATTATGCATTTTCATCTTATGTCGTTTAAACAAAAGGTTTAATTTTTCGTTGGTTGACAGCTCAATTCGTTTTTCAATTGTCATCGCCGACTAAGATTTTTCCGAGGATTTTTATTTTTGTATTTGTTACGATTGAAATCACTTTTGCTTTTAACTCAAAAATGGCCAAAAGTGATAAAAGTTTCTAAAATAAATTTTCTGTCAAATTGTGGAAGAATAAATGTAGATTTATGAGCAAACAAAAAAGTTCTGAGAAAACAAATTTTAGGAACACCCTGTATTTACTTGATGTGAGTTTAGGCTGTACGAAATTGCAGCACTCTACCACGAAGGTATTAAAAATATTTAGAAAAATGTGTTAAAATTTCTTAATTTTGATGGCCTCTATCTTGGTCGACGAAGCTTTGATAAAGTTTAGTGGTTAAAATGATTGGACTCCTTAGAAAAATCAGTGTAGACACTATCAACATAAGCATGATTTTGTAAAGCATTTGATAAGAATGTTCGGTACTTCACTAGTTTTGTCACTGTCGATCTTCCAGGCATGAAACCATGATGTTTCACCGAAATTGTCTTATTATACATTCTTGCAATTCTGGTTGCAACATTATCATCGAGAAGTTTTGGCAAGACGGATTGAGTACATATGCCTCGGTAGTTTTCGACATTATCACGCGCACCAGACTTGATTTCTAAATATCAGGACACTAGTGGGCATATACAGTTCTTTAATAAGATGCTTGGAATGTTGTCTGGTCCTACGAAGCAAGAATCACTTAATCGAGATAGGGCATCAAAAACTTCATCCATAAATAAAACAATCCCGGCATTTTGTATTGTACTACTTAAACCGTCGGTGTTATCGGATGTATGAATAGCACTTCCATGTCAACAATCTCTTCGCTTATACTAGAACTTCTGTCTTCGAATTTCATTGTGGCAGGGACGCCATTTTCTTTCCATATATCATAGTACCAAACATATTTAGGGTTATTCTTTATAGAATACTCAACGTTGTTTATATACATGGACGTATATGATTATAAAGTAAGCAGTCATCATATTTAAGGGTTTGTTTATAAATTTGTACGCTTGCCTTTTTCTATGAATACAAGCAATTAAATCTTTTTTGAGCCATCGTGGGTATTTTGAATTTCTATTTTTTACTATTTTTGATGGAATGTAGGACTTAATCTATTTATTCAATACTGCATAAAAAATATCTATTTTCTGTGTAGTCCAAGTCAACTAAAGAATAGAAAATATTTGGACAGCATAATTTCCATGGCATTCCTATCATCCGTATCTAGTGACTTAAATGGTGCAAATTGGATATTAGGTTAATGGCTTCGTGTACATTTAAAGATGGTACGTGATTGCAAATTAAGTCTTTATATATACCGTTTTTGTTAGGAGACTTAATAATTTGACTTCAATTTAGAAATTCAAATGTTTCCACTACAGTTTGGACTTGATAATATACGATGATCATAATCCCATTCAGAGTTAATATTGGGCAAATAGCAACATGTTATGCTTATTAAATTGAATACATAATGTTCTACCGTTATACAGTGTTCCTGATATTTAACATGAGATGATGGTGGAATATAAACTCCAACGATTAAAAATTTAGTATCGCCCACAGCAACAGCTACAAATATTTGTTCAATTTTATTATTCTCCATGTTTACACTAAATGATTTAAATATTTTGTTAATTGCTCCTTCTATTTTATTCTTGGTAGTAACACTACGATCAGATCTATAAATATCATAATTATGCTTGTACATCATATTTTATTTCATTATTCAGCTAGGTTTCCGTTAGTATAACTATGTTATATAGACAGCAATTAATATTTAGCATAATGTCTTTAATTTTTGTTTTCATGCCGCCTACATTTTGGTAGTAAAGGCTTGGGCGTTTTTTGAAGTGTTGTGTTGACGTGATTTAGACAAGTACGGCAGATTGTTGAAATATTTAATTCCCCAACCTGAGTGACTTTGATCCCTTTTCTTCTGAAACTTCTGGATCACGTCTTTCGAATATTGTCTCTGCTTGGCGGTTAAATTGGCCTACGAATCACGTCTTTTG
The DNA here is from genome assembly GCA_963969525.1 of Ontholestes murinus. Taxonomy (NCBI): domain Eukaryota; kingdom Metazoa; phylum Arthropoda; class Insecta; order Coleoptera; family Staphylinidae; genus Ontholestes; species Ontholestes murinus. The sequence goes on from OZ018399.1 coordinate 24,405,303, forward strand.
AATATTGTCTCTGCTTGGCGGTTAAATCGGATACGGATATTATTATGAGTATTTGTTTGCAGTACTCTCTTGGCAGAGAAGGAAATTTTCATAGGCCTTGGCTAGTTAATTTTTGATATTCCTATTCGAATAACTTTAATTGGTTTGACATCGATGCCTAAGGGAAGGAGTATTTCCATAATTGCTGCCATATCGTGTTTATTTTTTTGATCAATTATTTCTACTATAGCTTTTCTCACGTTAAACAAATGAACATTGGACGTTCGCTGATTCCTATCAACAATTTCTGAAAGTATATCTTCAAACTGCGACACCCATGACACTTACTTTTAATTTTTGTACAAGAAAATAATTGACAAGTAATAATTTACTTTAAAAAAAATCAGAAAGAAGTCAAATTACAGAACACAATTTTCACTTCATGTAGGTTAATCAAAACAACAAATTGAAGAGAGCAACTAATTACTAACTTCAAGTTTCACAAAACAGGAAGAACATGGAAAATATTAAGTAAAAATCTGAACATTTGAAATCAAAGTAAAATTAATTGATTTGATTTTTTCTTCAGTAATATTAACCGCAAAGGAATTATTCATATTATTGGAAATTGCAATAATCATAACCATGATTCGGGTGAAATTTTAATATTATATAATGATAATGTTTATGTCCTATTTTTATTATAATTTTTTAATAAACAAGAAAACAAAAATATTTACATTCATAACGTCAAAATTTTGATTGATACGCTTCTAACAGGTGAGAGTTTGTTTACACATTATTTCGGGAAGTACAACACAAAGTTGTACTAATGTCTCACTAACAGCTGAATTTGCCGAGTTATTTTGAGACAACGCGTTGTGTTTTCTTTTCAATTGAAAATTTAATTGCCTGTGAAACATGTAACTAATGAAGCCATGAAGCATTCCGCGCGCACAATTAATTCTGTATTGTTAGCCGATATCTTTAAAGACAAGTTGGCTGTAATAATTAATGCCTCGAAGACAGCTGTTAGGTGACAGATTGTGAAACTGCCCGGTGTAATTAGTACATAATTGGCCGCGTCATTATTGTATAAGAGTATATAAATCACTCGCACAATCTGTCAAGTGTGAACGCACCTTCAATTACAACAACGTGTGCGATATCAATTAGAAGCTGGCAATTACAGCAAGGATTATTTTTATCTGTGGCCAATAATAGCTTCATTCAAGTGAGCATTTTTAGTTGAGAGTAATAAAAAACATCGGAAGGCTATAAATTCTGATCATTTGGGGGAGACGATTCAACACGAAGTGTGTATTTTTGTAGTGATGGGCAGTATAAAAATATTCCATTAACTTTTCTAATTTGGGAATAATTTATATCAGATGACTAAGGTTTTAACATTACTGATAAATGTGATTTTATTAATACATTTTATTTGATATTTTTAAATATCAGTTTATTTTTGCGTAGTAGTTTACACTTTTTACCTTTGTGAAATTTATCTCTGTGGATAAGTTTTTGGTATTCCAATTTTTCCTGAGGCTAAAGCTTAAAGTAGAATCGAAAATGATTTTAGCTGTATTGTCATTTGATGTATCGACTTCCTATTCAACTACTGAAATTTGAATCTCAGTCAATTTTGAAAATCTTGAATCTTCATCCTTATACAATTCAATTGGTATTAGAATTAGAACCCCAGGATGCTAGTCAAAATAAAAGTTCTCTGGCAAATAGATCTCCAAGAGAGGTAGCGTGGTCTTGATTTAAGCCCCTATAGCTTTTTTCCCTCTCGGGTTATCTTAAATCTAAATTTTGCGCTAATAACCAACTTCTCTGGCGTATTTAAATCAAAATATCCACCATGAAATGGCAGCCATCACAGATTTGGTTGACAGCCATTTGTTAAATTATAACAATACTTTATTTATTTGAAATTCTAAAAAACCAACAGAAGAAAATACCAGAAAGATTAGAAATCTAAATACTTTCTAGTATTGATAACAAATTATTATTTTTTTACGGTATATAATTTGTTCACTGTACTCTTGATGAAATTATAACATTAGTTAATTTTAAATTAGACTTCATCAAAATACTTGCTAGTGATAAATTATTAATTTAGTTCAATGTAACCGAAATTCACTATTATTAATCAGCTGTAGATCTTAAGTATTCTTCATAGTATACTATTTGATTTGATGAAATAATTATAATCCCTTACGTGAACGCATATTTTTAATTTATATTGCGGATTCCTACTTACAGATAAAACTACCATTCTTATTTCAGTATATTTTCATGTATATCTTATATTTTAACACGCAAAATTTTATTAGTGTATTATCCCTCAAGTTAGAAATATGTTTCTCATCTTTCACTCTATTTTTTTCTCCTTTTATGAGAAAAACAAAATGTTAAATTACCTAATAATTTATATTATATTCTTTATGAACAAATAAGTATTAGATGATTGCATATTAAAAGTTCTATATTCGGCTCTAGAAGCTTGATAATAGATAGACGTATTCCTAAATTTGAATGCTCTGAAGAATATGTATAAAATATTGTACATACCCCTAAAATTAATTGACCTTAAGAATATGTAACAATCCTACTTACATTGTAGTTGAGGCAAATAAAATTTAACAAACAAGAGCCGTTTCCAAGATTCGAACTATGAATGATCCATTATTATAACGAAAATAATAGTCTTATTTTTAGACATCGTAGACATTCCGTTTGTCTTAACGTGTTACATTGCTGTTTGGGTGGGTTAGTATAATCCAAATACCCGGAAACACTTAAACCTATCACCGCTGTTTATTTCTATTAGTTGGGAGTGTATATTTTGGCGCTGTTTACTTTAGAAAATGATATTCGTCCACATGACATACATTCGCCGATCTTAAATTTCGTTTTTCACATTTTATTACGATTCCAAAAATAATTCCGTGCGTGCAGCGGGGATGTCTAGTCCCAAGTTCTGCTGCAGTCGATTATGCGTTTCAGTTAATTAGCTTTGACATTGCTTTAAATAGAGAATTATAATACTCAAAATTGCTAGAAATTGAAATTAAGAATGATACATTTATAAATATTATAAATTTAATGTATTGTGTGCTAAAGCTAAGATACATTTAAAATAAAAACAATAGATAAAGGCAGTATATAACAATATTTAAATACTTATAGTATGTACAATTTGCTTATCAGTAAACCGTGTTAAATTGCTTAACTCATACATCGAGTGGTTCAAAATGATTGAATTATAATAATAATATGTTTTAGAACGCCAAAAGTATTCTTTCGTCAAAGAAATTTAGTTTGTTAGTTACTTCATTTCAATCGCGATAGATCCCATGAATTTTGTTGGCATCTGGTAGTTAACGTTCAGTGTTGTGTTATTCTTTAAAAATTACTCATTTTATTATTCTTCACAAAGATATAGTCCAGCCATCTCAGTCTGGCCAGTTGCGCTGTGGCAAATGTGCGGGCGTAGGGTAGGAGAAAGGGCGTCGGTATAATACGGAGCGCGTTCGTGCGTTTGGGACATTCATTGACAAAATTATAATGGAGTTTAATATAGTAAGGTGACAGGACGCGTGCTAATAATAAACCGCCCGACTTTTGTTTTCGATTGTACTCGGAAAAATGTATGTGCCTCTCGCTTTGATTCTCATATATCACTCTCTGCGCGGCCCGCCTCCTCGTTGGCCAGACTCACATTGCTGGACTATACATGAATACACTGAATTGAAAAATTACCTATGTTTAAAAAAAATATTCGTGGTTAAAACGTAGAGAATTTTTCAATTCAGTGTAAGTATTACCACGTAGTAACTGTCTGTAGTAACACACACAATTACACAAATAACACAGTGATATAACAATCGATAGTCGAAAATGGAGTAACTTTCGTTAAAACAAATATTTTTTAATGTGAAGCAAAATTGAAAGACGTACTTCCCAGTATATTTTAATAATAATTTTATTTTCGATTTTAATGTGTTATTATGTTTTGTTGAAAAAACTATTAGTTGCTAAAAGTTTTCGACAAACTTGCGAAAAATATAAGATTAGGGATAGATTGTTTTTAAATAAACCATTTAAAGCACATCGTCAAATATCGATTAAATTCAATTAAGGTTTTCCCTTTTAATTACAAACAGTTTGGTGACATTGTGTTACAATGAAAATTATAAATTAACCGTATGTGCTCTAAAGCTAGGTGTGCACGTAAGAGAAAGGTTTTTTTTTCCATTCCGAATTTTTTTATGGTATACATTTTAGAATCGATAATTTCAACTTTTCTTGAATTTCCCAATTGAAGAACTCTTGGTAAAAATGTCAATTACTGGAAATTGGTACTTATTAGTTTTTTTTTAACCTCGACCAAACCATATCTCCATTTTGATACTGTTATGTCATAACTCATGTCTTGTCTAGGTGAATTTTAAATTATTAAGACAGTGCTAACTAAAAAATGACCCGTTGTTTTAAAAACCGCAAACTATAGATGAAGGTATCAATTCTAGTCTCTTTGATGGACAGAGACTTTTTTGGCAAATAGTGATTAATTGTTCTCTTTATTCATTCCACATACAATCTTATCTAGTTGATTTAGAAAATTCTGCATACCCCTTAAAGATATTATATTCAAAATAGCTGATAAGCTTTTTTGTTCTGCCTAGATTTGTAATAAGCTCCAATTTCTACATTACTTGCATCGACAATCACAGTCAATTATTAATTTGTTTACGTTTTTAAATCAATTAGCATTTAATCATTTTTCGTTCGATTGAAACACATCTGTTTTCACTGTTAAGATAGATTAACGGCTTAGTGATATTAAAAAATCTTGCAACATATCATTGGTATGAAGTGTATAAATTAGGAAAAACTAAAACACTATGTATTCACCACTAAAAATAAGTAATATATACAGGGTCCTGCAACAGTGCGTCAAGCTTTATTAGCGCCTTTCTCGTAAGAGATAGAAAAAAATGTTTCATATAAAAATTTATTGAATTAAAAATCTCTATGCCGTAAAATTATTTTCAAATATACAGGGTGTCCCAATTTTGCGTTATAACAAAAGCAAACATTTTTTTAAATGGAACACCCTGTATATTTTTTCATTTTATAATTTGGATAGTATTTTATAACTTAAACCTTTTTTTGATTTTTAATTTCGATATGGCATTTCCGAGTTATTGACGTTTTTCTGAAAAAAATGTAAAAAGCGGTGGTTCACAAAAAAAAATATTCTGATGTTGTATTTAAAATTTAAGAAATTTTCTTTTTCCTATGGTTGGTCATAAGTACTGTTTATGTACCAGTGTTAAAAATTTTCACTTTTGAGGAACCCTGACTTTGTATCAGACACGCCATTTTCTAAAATTTCAAATTGTCGTAATTCTTTTTTTTTAAATGAAATCATATATTTTTTTAAATTTCATATTATTCTGCATCTAATTTCCTACAAAAAATATTAAGCATACCCTATACCTAAAAGTGATATTTTTCAAGATATAAAAAAATTTATATTTCAAACGGTCCTTGAATACGAATTTGTTTTTGAATAGATAGCCATGACTGAAAAAATGCATCTGTCAATTAAACAATTAGTTTGACATGTAAATGGGAGGTGTGAATTACAAAAAAAAACAAAAGAAGAAAGCCTATCATCAACGAGAAACCAAAAAGACATTGGTGAAGGAACTGGCATAAGCGAGAGGTCAGTACAAAGCATTCTGAAGAAAAATCGATATCAAGCATATCATATTCAGCTACATAAAGAACTGAGTAATACTGATTTTCAATTTCGTTAAGAATTTTGTTTCTTGGGAAGACAGAAAATACAGGAGGATCTTTCGTTTTTCCAATATATTTTATTCACGGATGAGGCGTCATCCCATAACAACGGATCTGTCAATAGGTACAATTTTCACTATTATTTAACTGATAATCCGCATGTTATGAGACAAGTTGATTATCAGCATTGAATGTCTGGGGCGGAATTTTTGGAAACCATGTTGTAGGTCAACATTTCTTCGAGGGCCATCTCAGTAGGTCTATGTATTTGTACTTCTTGCAAATTGAATTACCCGGAACGTTAGCTAATGTACCCTAACTAACAAGAAACAGGGTGTGGTTTTAACAAGACGGAGCACCTGCCCAATTTTCACAAGACGTGGGGCATTTCATTTTTCCCAACCAGTGGATTGGTAGGAATGGACCCACCAAATGACCTGCTAGATCTAAGGATCTAACAAAACCTGAAATTGTTTATAAGGAATCACCAATAGCACTGAATTTTTCTTCAGAATACTTTGTACTGACCTCTCGCTTATGCCAGTTCCTTCACCAATGTCTTTTAGGTTCCTCGTTGATGATAGGCTTTTTTCTTTTGTTTTTTGTAATTCACACCTCCCATTTACATGTCAAACTAATTGTTTAATTGACAGATGCATTTTTTTCAGTCATGGCTATCTATTCAAAAACAAATTCGCATTTAAGGACCGTTTGAAATATAAATTCTTTTATATCTTGAAAATTATCACTTTTAGGTATAGGGTATGCTTAACATTTTTTGTAGAAAATTAAAAGTAGAATAATATAAAATTTCAAAAAATATATGATTCCATTTAAAAAAAAAGAGTTACGACAATTTGAAATTTTAGAAAATGGCGTGTCTGATACAAAGGCAGGGTTCCTCAAAAGTGAAAATTTTTAACACTGGTACATAAACAGTACTTATGACCAACCATAGGAAAAAGAAAATTTCTTAAATTTTAAATACAACATCAGAATATTTTTTTTTGTGAACCTCCGCTTTTTACATTTTTTTCAGAAAAATGTCAATAACTCGGAAATGCCATATCGAAATTAAAAACCAAAAAAAGGTTTAAGTTATAAAATACTATCCAAATTATAAAATGAAAAAATATACAGGGTGTTCCATTTAAAAAAATGTTTGCTTTTGTTATAACGCAAAATTGGGACACCCTGTATATTTTAAAATAATTTTACGGCATAGAGATTTTTAATTCAATAAATTTTTATATGAATCATTTTTTTCTATCTCTTACGAGAAAGGCGCTAGGAAAGCTTGACGCACTGTTGCAGGACCCTGTATACATACTCGTATATTACAAAAACACGAATTAAGTTTCTACGTTTGAATGTTGTTATTAAGAGAAAAAAGAGATTTTTTGAAACTGACAATTTATTGAAATATTTTACAAATCAATTGCAATATTTTTACTCCAGTCAATTCATTCTAGATTCTGTATTTCTTTCTCGAAATCTTTTTTACACTTCTGGCTGGCCCATAAAGGATGTTTCCATTGAGATACACAAGGCAGGTCTTCTAAATTAGCCCTTTTAATATTGTTTCAATTAGTCTCTCGTATGGCGCAGGCGCATTAAATAAACCAAATAGCATGGCATTGAATTATCATAATAATTCTTTCTGTAAATGATGTTCTTGAGAGCTACTTCCACTAACTCATACCTGCTTTTAGTATCAAGTGTCTAGAAAATACGATTAATTAATTCCCACTTAATCCGTGGTGAAACATTTTTATGTTAATAAAAGGATTAATTAAGCATTTGATTATGTTTCAAAATAGTAAAACATAACCAAGTGTTTAATTAATCCTTTTATTAGTCTAGAAAATAGTATACCCAGCCAATTTATATACAATGTCATCAATTTCAGAGAGGTCCTTTTTGGTAACCTTAGTAAGATCGAACCTCTTTCTTCACCAAAACGATTAACGACGCCCATAAACTACTGAATTGGTCTATGATAGTTTCCTGTTTCTTCGCCAGTGCTAGTTTTTCGCCTTCTGTCTAATTATTCGACCATTTTGGTGTCAATTTCATGTTGAACGATAAAACTCGTTCTTTGTTATTCGGTGTCAAATACATCGCTAGTATTTAATTAACGTGGAAACTATTTTTTGTCGTTTCAAGTAAGATTTTTGCCTATATGTAGTCTTGAGTTACGCAAAGATTTAAATCAATTATTATCGTGTTTTATTAAACACAATTACATCAAGGCATAAATCTTATTTCATATGACAAAAAATGGTTTCTACTTTGACATTGATATTCTATGTCCTTGATTATCTTCATTATTATTACTGATAATAATCCTTTCACATCTTTTTGGATTATCATCATCAACGATTAGTTTAAAAATTATTACTGTAAATAATCATTTCACATCTTTTTGGAACCGATATTTTTGGAAAAAAAACTTTTTTCCCATTTAATATACTATCAATTCTTCTTATACATACCTAGTGTAAATTGGTGTCGATATGGCGTGCTGCCTATAGAAATTGCAGTTATGTATTTGCTCTTCACATTGGAATAACGTAAAGTATGCTATAGTTTTTGTCAGTTCTTCTGACAATTGCAATCCATTAATAAACCAAATAGTGTTCACGATCACAATACGTTTCGTTACTTCGTACTTCCAAAAAGAAGCTGTAGCTACAAATTAAATTTGGTCAATATTATCGGAAGAGTAGTAATAGACTAAAGATATTTAATATCGTTGGCATACAATTATAAGTTAGAATTTAACGTAGAAACATGATTAATATGTAGAAAGATAAATAAAGGGCTTTTGATATTAAACAATAACACCTCATAAAATTATCTTATTCAAAATTTTTGGTGAAATAAGTCTGAGAATATTATAATCAAAGCCAAATTCAGTCAATTTTATTAATAGTATATTGTTCAACATTTTAACAAATGTTTTAGTTAGATGAGTGTTGGTGGTTAGTTTGATAACGATTATCAAGGTTGCAAGAGACATAATTAACAATTTAAGTTCGTTGTTGGCTATTATCCCTTTAAAAACTATGTTAATTATTTGATGTTTTAGTTTTACCAAGTTGACATATTGTGCCATTACTAATTATTTCAAATATTTTAGAGATTCCGAGATTAAAGCTACAATGCTATAATAAAGTATGTTATTAATCTCATTTTTGTGATAAGAATTTTCAGCAATTCGTTAGTTTTATGATGTTAAAATGAAGTTAAAGTGCATTGGTAGTAAAGCTGGGAAACTGTTCACATTTAATAATAATGCCTATTACATTATCAGGTTAGGTTTTAAAGATTTCTGAGAAAGAATAGGTACGTCCTTAAAATCTAATTATACACACTAATATTTACAAGTCAGGGACGAAAACAAAGAAGAAAAATACTATTATATTAATACTAGAATAAGCTTGGATTTCATTTTGTTCTTTGATTAATCCATAGTTGCTTGGGATCGTTTTTTACTTTAGTTTAGATACGTCCTATATATTTGTTTTACGAGCGTTGCCTTTTATATTTCGGAAATAAACAAAAATAAAGAAATTTAATCGTCATAAATAGGTGTATTATATTTCAAAATATTCTCCAAAAAGATCTATATAGTTTTGCGTGCGCTTAAAACAATGCTCAAAGCATTTTCTCCACTCTATTGAGATATCTCCAAACCATATATTTTGAAGGTTGATACGTTCAAAATATATGGTTTGGAGGTATCTCAATCGGAGTGGAGAAAGTGTTTCGAACATAGGTTTAAGCGCACGCAAAAGTGTATAAATCCTTTAGGATTTTGCTTCATCAGGCATAAAAAGAACGTTAACCTTGTAATTTATTTTTGATTTGCGAAAATAAAAAGAAGTCATTGGGCATCAAATCAGGGCTGTAGGATAGATAATTTATTAATTCGACTTTTTCAGTTCTCAAAATGACTCTTCATTGGGCCCATGTTTAAATGCTCGTATTGTCCTAGTGAAAAGTGATGCGTCTTCGCCGGTTGGTTTCCCTTATTTTTCGAAGACTTGACAAGCAAATGGTTGCAAACCATTCAAAATTGACCGTACGGTATTGCGCTAATGGTACAGATACCACATGTCCATTTTTTTCTTTAAAAATAAACAGGCTTCAAAGTGCTTCGTGTGCGAACCACTTTGGTTGGTTTTGGCTCATCTTAAAAGACCCATACAGTCGACTACTGTTTACATTAACATACGCATATATACATGATTTGCTATATATTACGATATCATAGACATGTTTCGAAGCATCGCAATCGCATTTCTTTTGACCAATCAATACGACTTAATTGAAACACAGTTATATTCCTTTCCTCACTTTTTTTTCACTGCTAAATGTACATTTTGGTCAATATGTGCCCATAAATATGACCGAAATGTACATTTAGCAGTGAAAAAATAAAAAGTGAAGAAATGAATATAACTGTGTTTCAATTAAGAGATGTTAACCTTTATGTACTCAAGTAACTACATCAATCAATACGAACCCTTTTTAGACGATTGAAAATTATATGAGATCCAATCAGAAAAATTTGTTTTGATAACCAAAATATGTGTCAATCTCAGGATAAGTCACATAATCTTGCAATATCAATTTAGGCACAGTGTCAATTTTTCTGGGAGAACAATTGATTTTGGATGACCTAAGCGAACTAAGGTCACGATTGAATTCCGTATACCATCATCGCCAAAAGTTAAATTAAGTTCATCGATGCAATGTTAACAAGATAATCTACGTCAAAATTTCTTAAAATAATCGCACAGAAATGTTCATCGAACATCATTTTTTTATCTCACTATAAACAACTCAAATAGTGCATGGATGTCAAAACGTTCTTAGTAACTCTACTGACATAAAGTTGTGGACTTGTCAGGTAGCAGCACCTCAATAGAGAAAAAAGACTCGATTCAAAGACTCAAAAGTAACAAAGAGTCGACGTGGAATTATAGTTTTCCATTTTTTTTTTTTCTTCGCCAGACTTCTTAATAGTTCAAACACAAACTTTCTCCTACATTTGTAGAAATACGCCACCATAAAGAGTTTTTCGTAGTATAAAAAATATAGGTTGAATGAATATAACTTCTTGTAGCCGCTTGTCGCTCGCGTCGCCCAAGTTTTGTGGGCATAAATCGAGATATGAATTCGGAAAATGTATCTAGAGAGCTTGTAATTCGGTGATTTGTGGTTACCGAGAAAGTTGTGAATGCTACTTTGAAACGATCCCCATTCTGCTGCTTCACCAGGCGTTAAACATTTTGTAAACTTTGCATCAGCCATTAGTTTTCGAATATCATGTCCGACAAATATTCCTTCTTTGTTTTTTGAGTATGACAGTTTTGGAAACAACTCCATTTACCTTGATACTGCTCCTTACCTTTAATACAGTTCTTATATCTCCAGAAAACCACGGTGGAAATGTTTTATTTCTTGATACCCATCTGTGCACACAAGAAACAGCCTTTATAAGTACTCGAAAGCCGGTCCTTCATGATTGAGTGCTTTGATAAAGTTCTTAATAAGATCAAGTTTAATGTGAAAAGGTGGTAATACAGTACAGAGCACACTTTTTATTGTCTTGGCATAATGGGTACGGCTCGGCCACACCTTTCTCGCAAAATTTCCTGTATCCAGATTGCATCCCAACCAATAGACCAATAACCTGTAATGAATATGTAAATCAATTAATATGTATTTCGAAATTAAGTACAATTAATTTATTTCTCAACCTTTAGATACCCACAAATTTTCCATTTATGCTTATTGTATTTGATCTTTGCCAAAATTGTATGCATTGTGTCGTAGCACTCCTTAGTTTGTAGTGGGTCAGCAATCGGAATGGATGTTTTTTTTTAAATTTCCAATGTTAAGTAAAGCCGCCTCTAATTGTACTGAACCATCTATGAACAAACACTATTCATTTCACATCAAATAAACCTTTGATGTCATTGTAGAAACACATGTCATTTTCTTTTTTGAAGAACGGTAAAATCGCGCGATTTCTATTTTTGATATAGTGCCTTGTGTTTTAGGGTCAAGATGTTTCCATTCCTGCAACCGTGATGCAACTAACTCTGCCTTTAGTTTAGATAAATTCAAATCGTGAATCAAATTTGCGATATTATATGCTTTTCTTCCATAACGAAGTTGCTTTCATTGCTCGTCAGTGATAAAGACGAATTTCTTAGGGCATGTTTTTGCACTTATACCTGGACAAATTGGCAATGGATCGTTGTCCGTATGTGGAACTGGCGTTGACACTGATGATGCCTAAGGATATTTGTACTGTGCTAGTTTTTTTGCTTTTATACGGACTGAATCATTAATCGAGCAAAAGTAGCAATCATTTCCTTGATTTTTCTGCTCTCTCCATAACATTGGCACAGAAGTGACCACTTGTACAGCTTTGTTCTGCACGTGTTACAAATCAATTTCGGTACCCATGGCTTGTCAGTGTTTACTACAGCAAAACCAAAGTACTGCAAATATGCATGTCATGATTTTTCTACGTTTTCTGAGCATATAACGTTTGAATCGACTTTGCAACGTCTGTATTTTCACGCGTTCCGAAGCAAAACCACTGCACAAAAACAAATTCCAAATGATGTTTAATGCAACGTGTTTAACTGACAGCCGTTAAAGAGCGCAGTGCTGCCACCTTGCGCGAACTCGAAGACTAGAACCAATGTTGACACACGGATTAAAGACCTGATTTCAGGGTATCAAATAACATTAATCATCTGCTCGGGTCCAAAAGTTGACGAATTTGTAAACGTGTGTAATTAACCCTATTTCAGCAAATAGATTTGATCAATTGTAATTGTTAATAGATGGGCAATATTCATTTCTGCCAACAACAATTTTTAATGATTTGTTCAAATCTATTTATAAACAAATCATATTTTAGTTATTATTATAATTAAGTAAAGGAATAGGTTCTTAACTAATATGTTTCTTATTTTGTTTATACATGCATCATATACACCAAAAACAGTCTTTATAAGAATTGATCTCATATAATTCATGAATAGATGAAGTAAAATCATATTTCAAATACAATTTCTAAAACTTAGGATTTAATCTATTGGATGAAAGTTCTAAATGCCTAATATAATTAATTTTTAAAGTAAGACCTTACTTTAGAAAACATTTTATGAATTAAATATAAATTATCATTTTGTATTTTTATTCTGTTCTATCTACGAAAAATGGGTTAAGACATTTTGTAAAACCTTGATTAATAAAAAAATATTGACGTTCAAGGCTTTGGTTTGTTTAGATTCAAAATAAGGGAAGATAATACCATTATTAAGCAATATATTGTCTAAAGCGTTGCACTAGATTACGCTGATGAGATTCAAAATAGATCAAAAGTGGTCCGAGGACAAGAAAACAATCATTCAATATTTTCAAAATATAAGCTTTTTCATTAAATTCGACTATTTTTGAATTTGCTGCATAACAGAAAATTCTAAATTTTGGTCATCGTTTAGGAATATGAAGCCAAATGCATGGAGTTCTTATTTACGCTTTGGTTTTTAATATCATGACCAGGATTTAAGAAAAATGGATGTGCTTCATTTATAGATTTCACTGTGTTATCATTTTTTATAATAGGAAGAAATGGCTTAACCCTAAATTCTTGTGATAAATATATGACAATAATACTTAGTAGAGCTTACGTTGGAATTAGTCTCCAAAAATCAAAAAAATATAATTAATTATATTTATAACTATTAACCGCTATAATAAAATATATTAATATCCTTCAGTTCGTTGTAGAAAATTAACTAATAATTTAAAAATTCTAAAATATTTCGTGAATCTACAACAACGAGTCTTACCAAGACTACAAAACAAATTACTTGTTGAAACAATTACTTCTCTGGTTACTTTTGTATCATTCAATGTCTGCCGAGGTATTAGCCAGAGAAGTAGTTGTTTCAAGAAGTAATTTGTTTTGTAGTCTTAGCAAGACTCAAACCGACTGCAATTGATTATTGTTCAATAATTTTAGTTATTATAATAACAACTAAAATAATGTTTTATTAAAGAACATTAAAAAATGACTACTTGAAAGATTAGTTGATAGATATTTCAATTCGGGAATTGAAACATCGAACCTATGCTTGTCAATCAGTCAGTCGAATGGTTATGAATTTCCGTCTATATATATATACAGGGTGTCCCGTTAATGCGGGGAAATGGCTAGACCATAGATTCCTGAGGTCAAAATATGACGATTTAACGCAACTTATCTATATCCAAAAATTTACGGTTAAGCCGGAATTTGGCTTCAAAGTTTCAAAAATTTGTATTTCTTTTGTTTATAACAATTGAACGCTTTATTTGATTTCAATGAAATTTATTTTTAATAACTACCATAATATAATACATCATTTCAGTTATTATGATTATTATTGGTTAACAAGAAGTACAAGAAACAATAGTACCACCACTTAAAAACTAAAATATTTTTTTATTGGTGGATCTAATAAAAACTAAAAAAATACTACTGGAAAGACAATTTAATTTAAAAACTTTTTTATCTCTTAATAATATTTGATATCTTTTACGGTTTTCCCACAAAAAAATAAAATATATATTTTTTATCTAGTAAAAACAAAATCAAGTTTTTCATCGAATCGAAAAAAATGTTTTTCGTAGCCGTCTTTGTTTAAAAAATTTAAATTATGTGTAATAATAATTATTTTGTGTCTTTTAACAATTAATTTTTAACTTTATTATAGTTCATAAATATTCATATTTGGAACAAACAGATATCTTGTTTTTATTAGGATTTTGCAAAGAAAATTGTTTGAAAAGTGTTAGATGTTGTTTTGATTTATTTTATTAATTGATATTATTTAATTTTTATTCAATTGAGTAAGTTTATTTACTTATTAATGAGTGCATAATGAGTATACTATATTCATATTTTATTTTTTTGTACAAAAACCGTACAAGATATCAAAAACTAGTAAGAGTCAAAAAAGTTTTAAAATCTAATGCCCTTTCAAATATATTTTTTTGGATTTTATTGGTTACACCAATAAAAATTTGTTTTATTTTTTAATTGGTGGTACTACTGTTTTTTATACTTCCTGTCAATCACTAATGTGCACAATAACTGAAATGATGTATAATATTATGGTACTTATTTCTAATAAAATTTCATTCAAATCAAATAAAGCGTTCAATTGTTATAAACAAAAAAAACAAAAAATTTGAAACTTTGAAGCCAAATTCCGGCTTAACCGTAAATTTTTGGATATAGATAAGTTGCGTTAAATCATCATATTTTAACCCCAGGAATCTATCATCCAGCCATTTCCCCGCATTAACGGGACACCTTGTATATGCATACGTTCTAATTTAAAGCACATGATTCTTTGATACCGCAACATTTAACAGATACTAATTTGCTTTCGACTTGAACATGTGTTACTTTCTGGAGTGCGTTCCGAATCCCGCCCAATGACATATTTTAAGTATATTTTTATAACCACCGCGTTCTCCAAAAATTGTAATATATTTGTTGCAGTAACCTGAGCCAATTGTAATATCATCATGTGAGGCGTTTGGGAGTGGTCCGAAATTATTTCGTAGACAGTCATTATTAATTTCGTGCCGGATGCGCATATACACGTGATTTAAGAACTTGTATGATTTTCGCTTATTTTCTAATTTTAGTACAGTCCACTTTCCAAGGCGTTACGCCAGTGTGGCGTACTTGGAAATCTGTCGTAATATATAGTGACGTAAATTTAAGGATCATAAGGTGCTTACTTTAGACCGAAGAATAACTTGCTTATATTTGGAAAATGGAGCATGCCCTGTATTTTTACAGAAACTATTTAATTAAAGGAATCAAACGTATAAGCTAAATTACCAATATTTGATCATTAGCTAATATATGATGCTAGACCATTATAAACACAAGCTACAAAATATCAATATCGAAGTTATCTTGTGTAGAGCTTTAGATTTTTAATTGCGTGATTATACTTTTCTTCATTAAAAGAAGACATATCGGCTTTATTTAGTTATTGGATCATAATCGATCTTTAAATGTTATTTAATATTTTCTTTTAATTATTCTTATAATGTCAATAGTCATTCAATGTTACAGCATCAATAGTTTATTTGTGTTTTTGGAACATATTTATTTATTTATTCATTTATTTATATATTTGGTCTTATTTCTTAAAACATACATGAAGTACATAAAAACGTGTGTGATTATAAAAACTTTTTATCCAAAAAGAAAGTAACTTTGGTAACTTCGATTAACCATAATACTGTCAGTATTAAACCACCTAGATACCGGTTTTATCGAGTAATTATTGCTTCTTCGTTAGCGTAGCCATTAGTTATGTTGTTTGCGAATGTTACTATCTAGGAATCTTTTAGTTCATATGAAAGCATGTATCAAATATGACAAATCGTCATCATAAAGTGGCCACAAAACGTTGAAACTCGAGTCGTGCTGTGTTGTTTAGATTTATATAACCATGCCCGAACGTTATATAATTTTTTTACAATAATTATTTGGGGTTAATACATTTTTTAATTCAGTATAAGTATGTATCACCACGTAGTAACGGTCGCAAACATTCTCTTTATGGGCATATTCTTTTCTATTGTAAATATCATTTGTAATTAACACAAATAAAAATCACTTATTGTAGCTTTTAAAAATATAAAATAATTAGTTAAAATTGTTAAATAAAATTAAGTAAATCACTTCTAAACATAATAAAGATAAATGTATTTTTTGTTATTTACAAAGATATATTTAGACATCGTATTATTATCGTTAAAACGCATTTATTCTAACACATAAAAATACGTTTCTATTTCTAAAAGGATCAATGTCAATGTTACGTGAATTTATGTTTCACGCAATTTGGCTTCAATTGTTTGTTTTTTTTTGTATAAGTATGAATGTAAAACATTGCAACACCATCATATCGTCCAACTTTTTTTTATCTAGTTGAGCAGGTGGAAATGCCAGAGCGTTGGCTATAGTTCATGGAACAATAATATAATTGTTTTGGCATTCTGCGGTTATTTTTCATGGATTCTTTTAAACGTTGTTTTTTCAAATATCTGGATTCTAACATAATTACTTGTTTTGAACAAATATTATCAGCAACTGCAATTGTTAAGAAAAAGATATTTAAGTTTGATTTTGTTTTTTGATAGATAAATATTATGTATAGTGTAATGAATTATTACAAATGTGTTTAATACAAACATGACCTTTTGTAACCTTGAGGTAGAAGTACTTTACAGAATTATGCAATTTTAATGTCCAAAAAATAACAATAATTTGAGGAATATTATTTTTATATACACAATGCTCACAATTGCTCTCCCAATATAAATGAAAATGCATTCAATTGATCAGAGTGAGAGGTTTAAAATAGAGTTTGGAGTTTTCAAAAGAAAATGGACTGAAGAGAGTTATGCCATAAAAAAATTCCAACCATGGTGGAAATATAATAAGAACAAAATAAATATTGTGTCTGATGATACTTGGGCATCGTCAGTCGCTATATGTCACCACTGTCATTATCACCCTCCATTGCTATCAGCCATCCTTCTTGGCCGTAACAACTGACATCTTTGTCATCGCCGACCAACTGCTATAGTGGTAGACCATCGTTGACAATCTAAAATTTACATCTCAAGGTTGCCATAAAAATCATACTTTTGTTGCTCTGTACCTGATGCTAAAATTTTTAAATAACAATAGTATTAACGATGAAATATTCCGGCAATTTACAACTTAACGCATTGAATAATACAGCATATTAAAAAAAATTCTAGAACGAATGATCCCAATTTTTGGCCAAAAGATATATGTGTAAATCCATTTTTTGCAATCTCCGTACAAAAAAGCAACTGCATAAACAAGGATTATAAGAATAATTTAAGGTAATTATGAGTTCTACAAAGATACATTTAATACATAAATAAAATTGATAAATTGAAAGGTTTTGAAAATATCTTTTTTAGAATTAAAGGGTCTTTTATATAAATAACCATTTTAATGTTGTGTGTACAAAATGGCGTATTAAAATCAATCCCCATAAATCACAGCTCCTAATTCCATACCACCGCACCAATAATTCTCCCTACAACATCTCAATTTCCCAAACTACTATCCCCCCCCCCTAAATTCCGTTAAATACCTAGGCATAACCATAGACCCCAAAATCAATTTCAAAAAACACACAGCTATAATTAAAACAAAATAACAACTAGGGCAAAATATTTTAGATGTTTAACTTATAGCAATGATGGCATCACTAGTAAAACAGCAGTTAAAATATGCAAAATGATTTGCCGCCCTTTACTGGACTATAGTTGTGCCCTCTATCCCAATCTCAGCAACCCAACCTCCCGTAATATTCAAGTTAGCGAGCGAGCATCCCTCCGTACCCTAACAAAACTTCGGCATCCTCTAAATCCTTTACATAATCCTTCCAGCCAACTCCTCTATGATACAACCTTAGTTATCCCCATTCAAGAACGCCTTCGATTCCTATCAGAAAAATTCTCCAAAAATCCTTTCAACTTCCACATATTATCCCTCTACTGTCTTCCTAGAAACCCTAACATAATCCCTAAATTTAAAAACCCACATTCTACCTTTTTCGATTTCATTTCATCACTTCATGCAACTACTCACTAAAGACTGACGCCATATGACTAGACAAAACAAGACAGAAAGACCTCTGGTCGATAGCCTTTTGACAGATTAACATAATAACACCTCATTCATCATTTATTTATTATTTAAATATTGTACATATTTGTCAATAAAGATGTATATATATATATATATATATATATATATATATATATATATATATATATATATATATGTTGTGGCTGGTTTTCGGGTTATACTCCGCGTAGTTTGTAAATTATATTTACGACGTTTCGATGGTCTCTCTGCCATCTTTTTCAAGTGTTTACTCTTGTTTGGTCAAGGTAATACTGGTCTGCTGTCTAGTTAGCGGATTATTTATATATGTAGTCCCTCCCCTCTACCTGCATTTCTTCTTGTTTGGCTGCGCGTCATTGGCCGGTTTGTAGTTGTTTGTGCGCGTGCGTGTTGTGTATATGTATTTGTGGTGTTTGTGTTAGTACGTGTCCGGTGATTTTCCGTTCGAACCGGCGCTGTGAGTCATCTCTGCGGTTCATTGACCTTGGTCGTATCTCGATCTCAATTGCCTCCCGAATAATTCGTTCATTTAGATGGCCTATTCTTGCAAGAGTTTTGGTGTTTTTAAAATCTATTTTATGGCCCGTTTGTAGGTGATGTTGTGCCAATGATGAAGTAGTTTGTTTTTGTTTTATAGAGTTTTTATGTTCATCAATTCTTGCCGAAATTCGCCTGTTTGTTTGTCCTATGTATGTTTGGTCACAATCTTTACAAGGTATCTCATAAACTCCTTGGTTTTCGTGTGGAATTTGGTCTTTATGTTTGTCTATCAGGTTTTTGATTTTAGTTGTTGTTGTAAAGGCTGTTGTTATTTTGTGTTTTTTCAGAATTCGTGCAATTTTATCTGTTGTGCCTTTTATGTATGGAAGCGAGGCCCTTGCCAGGGGCCAGCCACAACATACCATACCCGCGAAAACATCAAACTAAATATTATATACCTTTACGTGGAGGAAATTTACCAACAAACCAGGAAGTTCGAACAACTTCGAGAAAAGAAGGCTACACTGCTGTCAGACCTAGCCTTTCTAAGACGATGCAGAGACAAAAACGTCATCCCCACATGCTGCAAATTAAGATTCCATACCACAACATCAAGAACCAGCCGAATATTAAACAAAGCAAGTTTGAACTTGCTCAAAGACCTAATACAAAGTTCCAAAACAAATGTGGATCGAATTAGTAAAGACCTTCTTAAAATGCACCTACAACTTAGTAACATAATACATATTTCCTTATGGGACAGAATTGACACCCTAGCTGAATATAATGCAGAATTAAAACGTTTACAAAAAACCAACAAACAAAAGGAGAAATTTAAACGACTCAACAAAGAAACGAACGGACCTACAACAACAAAACCTAAAACCGTATACAATGTTTCAGATCATGACCTCGACAACGCAGCTATTAGAGTACTAGAAAAAGGACCAAATTTTGCATTGACACCATCATTAATACCAACCAATGATATTATATGCAACATTGAAACAGCAATCAGGAAACTTAATCGAGATGACGCTCAAATAGTTAGACAAGAAATGGCACGAATACTCAGAAATGCAAAGGCACCAAAACCCAATATCACCCGTGAAGAACATCGAGCATTAAAAGCACTTAGCGAAAATGATGAAATTATAATTTTACCAGCAGATAAAGGCAATGCAACAGTAATCCTTAACAAAGTAGATTATCAAGCAAAAATGAGATCTCTACTAGATGATCCAGTTTACAAACCAATAACAACTTATCCTACCACTTACCTAGAAAAAACAACAAAGGCCAAGATTAATGCCTCACATCTTGATCCAGAAACAAAAAAAGCGACCATACCCAGAGAAAAATCATCCAGATGTCCAAAATTATATGGATTACCAAAAATTCACAAAAATGGAATTCCGCTAAGGCCGATCGTAAGTTCATTTGATTCACCGATACAGCCACTGGCAAAAGTTCTAGCCAAACAACTTCAACTTCTTGCTGAATCAGCAGCATCGTATGTAAAAAATTCCATACACTTTTTGGAATTAATCAAACCATTTAAAATTAACCAAGAGGATATATTAGTCAGTTTTGATGTGGTATCACTGTTTACCCAAGTACCAATAGATGAAACAATTAATATTTTAAGATCAAAACATACAATACCCGACCATACACTTGATTTAGTGAAACACAGCACTTCGAACACATATTTTATATATGAAGGCACAAAATACAGACAGATAGAAGGAGCGCCCATGGGATCACCACTATCTCCAGTTTTAGCTAACATATTTATGGAGGAGTTCGAAACAATAGCAATAAGAACTGCACCAAATAAACCATCAGTGTGGTTGCGATATGTAGATGACATCTTTGTTATTTGGCGACACGGAAAAGAACGACTTAATACATTCCTACAACACCTGAATAATATACATCAAAAAATTAAATTTACTATGGAGGCAGAGGAAAATAATCAGATTCCCTTCCTAGATACACTGATAATCAAGAAACCAGATTTAACAATAGGCCATACTGTATACAGGAAAAAAACACACACAAACCGATACCTACATGCAGATTCCAACCACCATCCAGCACAACTTCAATCAGTAATCAAGACACTTATTACGCGATTAGAACGTCTTGCCGATCCAACAAATAAAAATCCAGAAATACAAACAGTAAAAGAGGCTTTACTTCACAACACATCAATAAAGTTATGAGAAGCAGAACACGTAATAAAAAAGAGGAACAACCCCTGGCAAGGGCCTCGCTTCCATACATAAAAGGCACAACACATAAAATTGCACGAATTCTGAAAAAACACAAAATAACAACAGACTTTACAACAACAACTAAAATCAAAAACCTGAGAGACAAACATAAAGACCAAATTCCACACGAAAACCAAGGAATTTATGAGATACCTTGTAAAGATTGTGACCAAACATACATAGGACAAACAAACAGGCGAGTTTCGGCAAGAATTGATGAACATAAAAACTCTGTAAAACAAAAACAAACTACTTCATCATTGGCACAACATCACCTACAAACGGGCCATAAAATAGATTTTAAAAACACCAAAACTCTTGCAAGAATAGGCCATCTAAATGAACGAATTATTCGGGAGGCAATTGAGATCGAGATACGACCAAGGTCAATGAACCGCAGAGATGACTCACAGCGCCTGCCGATTACGTGGAAACCGGTTCTTCGAACGGAAAATCACCGGACACGTACTAACACAAATGATTATTTGCTAGCAATTCTGTTCTAAATAGTCTTTAAATTTGTTGCTGTCAATACAATTCTCTTAAATTCTATTCAGCTATTGATCTTTTAATTTAATCACCAATTAAGCTTACTGAGAAGATTTGATGTATAGTATAACTTTTACCTCTCTTAAAATAGCAAAAGTAATTCCAGTATTTATTAAAATTCAATTATTAATTTGTTTATTTAAAAACAAAAGATATAAATGAATTTAATTATTTCCTCAATATTTTAAAAAATAATTGAACAGATTTATTCTAACGAAATTTTAATATTCTTTGAAAATATTTTTTTCTTTTGTAAAACTCAGTATGGATTTAGACATGCCATGTATACAGTTACGACCATAGATGAACTTTAAGATAAAATCATTGACTGCCATGAAAAGAGAAATTATACTATTGCATCATCATATATAGACTTCCTTACTTTTGCAGAAATAATATGCTTACAATTTTAACCCTTAGCTGCACCACTTCAATTTTGTAATATAACTGGACATGTGGTCTTCCAGGACCCCGAGTTGAAAAATTTGCACAAAAAATTCTTCTATCCTCTATATAGGAATAGAGAACTGTAAATTTAAATACTGAGCTATTTCTGCAGGAAGTTTACTAAATTTGTTAATTCCAACAACTTTCCATTCTGATAGTTAATAAATAATCTTGAGTTAATTTGGTCCATATTTATTGGACGAAGGTTCATATATTTTTTAGAAATTTCATAAAAGATTCCAGAAATATGAAACCAACGTATTACCTTTGTCTTTGTGTCAGGTATTTGAACGATAAGTGTACTTCCAGAATCATTTATATTATTGACTGTCAATTTTTTAATTACCGAATGCTGAAAATAAAAATGAGCTATAGTCTTTTGCTTTCAAGTTATAGCCAAAAATTCAATATTTTCCATTTTCGGTTTTTATTAATATCTCAGTCATTTATTATTTTATCAAGATAAGAATTACATGTTCTTAGGTACCTTTTGAGGAGAATCGAATACAATTTACAGATTTTTTTATTAATAAATTGGTTATTTTTTCCCTTTTCATTGCTATAGAACATATTGATGTTACTTTTGCAATTTATTGGGATATATTATATTTCTATTAAATTATAAATATTTCTCATTTAACGTAGTAGGCTTATGAATAAAATGATGCCTGTTATGCATAAAATAAAAAAACAACAACGTTGTTATTAGATTAGTTGTTTGTTGTGTTGTGTTGTATATTAATCAACCAAGTGTTTTAACGTGAAGTACGAAAATTACGAAAAATTTGATATGTTAGAATGCTTTATTGAAAGCAACAATAATTTTAATATTGCATCGAAAGCATATTATTCTCGATATCCGGAGAGAAGAAGACCGATAAATTGATATTCCAGCGGTTGAAGACAAATCTCATCAACCACAGTTCCTTTGCTATCTCGAGATCCAGAGAATATAATATCTTGGATGCAGAAGAAGCCTGATTTATTGTTATTGGTGCTGTAATTGAAAATCCAGAAATTTCAAGTAGGCAAATAGAAGAGGAACAAAGAGGTTAAAAAAATCGGGTCTTAAGGATTCTGAAAAAAAAATCCCTCCTTACACAACTTGAAAAAGAATACAAAGGATTTGGAACGAAGATTGGAATTTTGTAACTGGTACAAATATATTATTTGGACCGACGAGGCATACATAAGCTCCGCGGAAATATTTAATAGGCACAGTGCCCATCATTAGGCCGATTCTAACCCTCATCGGACTTTTGATGTTAGAGCAAAAGGTCGATTTGGTTTTAGTGTTTGGTGTACTCTTCTGGGAAACCGAATCTTGTGTTACGAAATTTACGAGGAAAATTTGAATGGACAAGATATTATTGAAAACTATTTGGACAATTTGCCCTTAGCTCAAAGGAAACATTTGTATTTTCAACAAGACGGTGTGGTGCGCCTCCCAATAATTGCAGAGAAGTGACAAATTCATTAAATATTAATTTTGTAGTAAATTCTCTATCTAATATTCATATTCATAAAGCATGTAGAAGTGTCATAAATAGATGTATCTCATGCATTTTGAACGGTGGCAATCAATTTGAGCATTTATTGTAATTTTTTGCCAAACTTTTTTCTTTTTTTTATCGACCAACCAGATTTGGTGATTTTTTAAATTAATTTCGATAATTGGTTGGATAATTGTGGCTTTTGCCTTTAAAATAAATTTGAGGTTATGTTTAGAGATGGTTACCATGTGCCCAATTATCGTAAAGATTAATTTTGTGGCGGAAAAGGTTTAATTTATTATTCCCACTGTTTGTCAAATAATTAACCAATGGTTGTTACCATTGGCATTCATATATCAATGTCATTACATGACAAACAATAGACTAAGTAGAGACTCCAATAATCGAAGAACGTAAAGAAAAATAAAGTTTTCATATTAAACATGTTAAAGCTGAAATATATTTTATAGTCAAATATATTTTGGTGACCTAGGTCATAAAATATTCAATTTCTAATGGATGTAGTAATATAAAAACACTTTATTTACATATCGCCATTTTGTATGTCAAATGCAAATATTTAATTTCAGCATATTTTAATATAACTTAAAACTATAAATTCAAACCCTTTTAAGATGTTATTCAGGCTTCATTTTAATATTCATTTATATTATTTTCACCACTATATACCATAATTATGATCTATGTTATTTTACTTTGTAATCGCTTTCGTCTTTCAAATAACTCAAAAAATCAGAGGTTTATTTTTCTATATCTAACGCTGATGCCTGAAATTACATTGCGCCAAAGCATATTCTTCAAGGTTTTAATCTGTAATTTAGAGCTATGATTAAACTTTCTGGTATTACATGTACTAAGGCTAAGATAGCTTATAATAATTACAAAACTGTCCAATTTTATAGTAAAATCTTTTTTTGTCACCTAGATCATAAAATTTTCAATTTTTAATGGGTTAAATTATATAAATATGTTTAACTTATATATCGTCAGAAATAACATCACTAAACTAAAGCGTAGTAAGTGTTTTAGTTTATATTATTTTGACCATGACTACATAGTAATTTGGTTGTTTGAGTACGTGAAAATGTTGATATGAGTAAAACACAGTTTGGCACTTTTTTCACGTGTTTTATTAAATGCTAGCAAACTGAGTTTGCTATTGATAATGGTTACATTGTAATCGAAATGTACATCTAGCATTTAATAAAACAAGTGAAAAAAGTGCCAAACTGTGTTTATATCATCGCCTTTCAAATATCTCTTACAATCCTTAAGCCCTCTTTTATTCTATCTAAAGCTGGTACCAATAATTACATACATTCAGCAGAATATTCTTTAAGATTTTATTAAGTGAAACTACGGGCATATGTGCGCATTGTGTTTGAATCTAAACAATCTTTAGAATTTAGAGCTACCATTTAATCAATTATAGTACTATTGCAACATTTTTGTAATTACTTTGATTGTTGAATTAAAACATTTGGTATGATTTCACTTGTTATTTTTACTCCGACTAGTTTCGACTATAAGTCATTCTCAAGGAGATATGATTGTAATTAGACTACGACATCAACGAATCAACCAAATGTTTACTATATTTTATCAATCAAAGAGAAACTAACTTGCTTTATATTTATAAACTGGCTTCATCAAAATGAAATTCAATCAATATTTTAAATCGATACAATTGTTTATAATATTAAAAAGGCATTTCTTTATGTTAAATATATTCAACATATTTTTAATATTTTCAATATTAAATAAATGGTCAAGATTTTATTTACAAAGAACCAAAAGGCCTAAAATAAAAACCTACTTATGACTTCAGGTCATATTAAAAATAAAACAATTGGTTTAAAGTTTTTTAAAGTTTCTATTTAAAATCTTTACGTTTTATGAGAAAAAAAATGTATATACAACATTTTTTTAACAAAAATACAGATAAGACAAATATAATTCATTTATGATGGTATGAGTGTTAGTATGTTAGTCTGTTAAATGACTATTTTATTAGAAATTAGTGCAAAGATGTAATAAATAAATAAATAAATAAATCATTGAAACAATTTTAAACGAAATGTTTTCAAATATTAACATGTACTACCTTAGAAATATATAATTATAAGCATAGTAATATTCTATTTATAACAGGGTTTTATTTTCTTCGCATTGTTTTAAGGTAATAATTTATGCCTACCATTAAGACTTGAATTATTTTGAAATTCAAGTATACCAGCGTTAAATAATCACCTAATAAAAGTACAATAAAATATCCACGAATTCTTTTTAAACACCTTTAAACTTAAACACTCATTCGAAACATAATTTATTTTGAAATAACATGTGATTTCTATAAAATATACACCATATTTGCCAACAATTTTATTATCTAAAACGTAGCCAAGAGCATGTTTTTGCTACCATCGCATGTTAAAGAATTTATTGTCTCTACTGTTAATTAATTTATATTCAAATAAATCACGTTCTAGTTTCCTGTTACATAGTATTTATAATCAGGACGTTAATTGTGTAAATAACACCTATGTTGTAAAATTTATCGTTTTTGATTTGGGTCCAAGTAATCCATTTTGTTGATAAGGTGAACTATACGCCAATGTGGTCAGTATAATCGATTGCTTTAATAAATACTATTTATCTTAGTGTAATCCACATTAATTTATTTTATTGTAAATTTTAATAAAATATATTTATTCTTAATTCCAAGGTAATATTCCAGTAATTCTCCAACAGCTTCATATATTTGTTAGTTGTTTTCTACATGTTTTCGCAATTCTACTTATTTTATAGACACCAAGTGAAATGAATTCAAATGAAACTTCAAATTTAAGCTTATCTACAGTGGCAAAAAACCTAAAAGCTTTCCGAAAAATGTCAATGTGACTCTTTTACCATTTTTTCTTAATATCGTATGAATTTTTATTTTCGAACAAAAGTTGGAAATAATTTTAAGTTTTTGGTATTTATTTGAAATTGTTTTTACTGATTCAACATTTATTAAGCATTTATTGTCTATATGATGTACCAATTTTTCTAATCGAGTAGAATAACAACGGAAGTTTTAAAATATTATCTAAAAGGGCAGTATAATAATTTTTTACATGAAATAACATGCGAAAACAATGAAATCTGAGAAATAAATGGAAGAGGAGACAAATAATTCTAAAACTAAAGCTTTGAACATGACTGTTATCCTTTATATACTAGTAAGATATAATTGTAAATAAAACAAACTTCAACAATAATTTAATAAGTAAAGTACAGACAATTAAAGATAAGTCGTAGTACTTAAAATGGGTTGATAGATGAAAACGTCACCATGCATTGGTTAAGATATTGCGGGCACATGGGCAATAAATAAACGCATGAGCAGCTGTTTGGTCGACTCATCGACTCGAACCCGCGTGTTCACCTGTCGAATCTTATATTACTATTAAAAGAAGGTTAGACTCATCAACACATGGATGGATAGAGTGACACAGCTGGCCGAGAGGAAATACTTTATTCCTATAATCCCAAGTTTTTCATAGACTACGCGCTACCACCCAGGAATGCTCCAAAAATTCTAGGAAACGAAAAATTAATATTAATGTTTTCGAGAACAGATACAAATATTTTAATTAATAGCCCGCCTAAATGTTTCCTCTATTCTATATATCTTATTTTTGGAAGACCTAATAGCATCATTAATCTTATAAAGTAATAGTGGATTATTGTGCCAATTGTACCTAGGAACTCACCTTGGCCTACACCTTGAACGGTTCCAAAAATTTTAACCCCCTAAACTCATTTAATTCGGGACTTTAGAATAATTCGGAAATTGTTGGAAAGTTCATTGACATAACTTTCGCACCCGCGATGATTTTAGTCACGTAGGAAAATTCCCAAAATTCCCCTTCAATAAATTTTTCTATTTACATCTTAACACGTGTTTTCGAACTAATTTATTGTCTTCGCATAGAACGGCAGAATCCGCTATAAATTATCTATTTCCGCCGGGCGGCACGCAAATATCTCTCGCCATCTGACTGAATACCACTCAAATATCGAGCGTATGTTCTCAATTTTATGTTTTATTCGAAATAATCTCTTGAAATTAAAACGGCTATTCGCGTTTCACGGCTAAATATAACAGCCCTAAGCATACATTGTTAACATAAAAAGATTTGAAACATACTTATAACTTTGTTTGTGAAATACGTAATTTATTTTTGTGACTTAAGTTTGATTTTTTATTCGGCGACCAATGGTTTTAATACAATAACGTATTATTTTCAAACCATACCGTGTGTTTAATTTGTGATTAAGTATGTATAAAGTGGAAGCCTCCATCATAAACGAGAACTATTTTTTTCAGTAAACAGTACTTGTGATGAAGATTGGAAGTTGAATCTGTAGTTTTTGAAAGATAATACAATAATTGTATTTCAAATACAAACATGGTAATAAATGAAAAATAATATTATTTTTCTTTGCACATATTTAAACTCTTCGCCTGGCTGTCGGAGAATATAGCAATTGACCTGCTTTTGGTGTCTTGTCTTGCTATTTATCTTGTGCAGTGGTGAAGAGCTATCGCCTCTGCTCGGAACACCGTGGTGTCCTTGGTGAGATTGACAGAAATCTTTGTCTCGGGTTTTGTACCGTATAACCGTGAACCAGTATGATTCTGCTTTGGTAGGTCGGCATTCGGCCCAGTTTTCTCTTTGCGGGATCAGTACCTTGTATTTCCTTTCGAAATTGTATTTTTTCACCATGGCATCACTTGGCATCGCTGTGATCGCGTTAGCCTTCAACTCGTCTTCTAGCCCTTGGTGTGTTTTTCCGTGTGATCGGATTATGGTCGCCTGTCCTTGCATCAGTCTATATGATGTGGACTTGGCTTCTCCTTGAATAAAGATGTGTAATGGTGGTATGTTCAAGATGGCTTCTAGGGGTACTGTTGGGGTGGTGCTTAGGGCTCCTGTTGTACTGAGACATGCTAGTCTTTGTGTACTGCTAAGGAGTCCTATCGCCCCCTTTTGCTTTGTCCTAGTCCACCACACCAGTGCTGCCTTTTTCTCTAGGCTGGCCTTGATTCATTGGCAAAGGCTTGGCGGGACTTCTTTCCTTGCTTGTGCTTCTACGAGAGAGGTTTGTTGTGACGTTGTTAAACGCCCCTTCTATATCTAAAAATGGCATGGCTATATCTTTGTCTTCCATTGACTTTGTCGTCCAGCGCCGAGTCCGTTGAGTTATATTGCCTGTTGTTGAGGGAATCTTTCTCAAGTATCTAGTCCCTTATGTGCCTATCTATCAATCTTTCTATTGTTTTTAGTAAGAATGGTAGGACTGTATGACTTTGGCGTTATATCAGCTATTCTGACTACCTTGGGCAGGTAGATTACCCTTACGCCTTGCCATGATTTTGGTATATATCCCCATGCCAGGCAGGATTTGTAGATTTTTGCCAGGTACGACACCAGTTCCTCTATGCCCATTTGTAACAGAAAGGGATAAATCCCATCCGGTCCCGCGGACTTGTACGGTTGGAACCTGCTGATGGCCCATTTAATTTTAATGTGTCTTGTGACCTCCGTGGCTAATCTCCAGTCCTTTCGGTCGGGCCTTTTAGGTCTTTGGCTGGAATTGTCTGGTTTGTTATGTTCTGCCAGAATTGTTGAGGCTGGCAAGTGGATTTTTAATAGTTCCTTGATTTCCTCTATTGTTTCTATGCAGGTTCCTTCCGGTTTATTGAGGAAGCCTACCTTTTTGGCAACACTGCCGTCCTTAGCCAGGACTTGATGAATTCTTGAACATGCCGGAATCAATAATCCCTTCGCAGAACTTCCTCCACGAGTCCCATTTGGCTTTTCGGATTTTTTTATTATATTGTGTGAGCTTTCCTCTGTAGGTGTCCCAGTTGAATAGCCTTAGAACCTCGATCCTCATCTTCTCGAGGTTCTTGTTCCACCAGACGGTTCCGCAGCCCCTCTGCTTGGCTGCTTTTTCCGGGCAGTTTTCCAGATATGCCGTTCTGATGGCCTCATTTATTTGTTTCACTGCCAGCTCCAGCACATCCATCTCTCTTGTCGATGCTGCACCTCCCCTGAGAGCTTCTCTGAGGGACTCTTCATATCCTACCCAGTTCGCCTCTCTTGGGTTTCTAGATCGAAGCGGATTTGCCTGTGGTCAGAGCACTCACTTTCCTGGTAAAGATCGTTAGGTCTAGTACTTCTTTGCAGTTTTTCGTGATGAACGTGGGCTTATTGCCAATATTGGTCACTATAAGTCCCTATGCTGAGATAAAGTTAAGTTACTTTTGAAGCTCTTATCATGTGAAAGGTTTTAAAAGATTTTTACATTGAACTGTTCTTTGGCTTTAAATTTTGTGCCGGTAACACTAGGTTACTAGGAACATAAACTCTAAACCGGTATTTAGTTCTCCAAAGGCTTAGCAGCAATATTCCATTATGTTTAAAATACAAAATTATGACTGCAGTTTAATAATCTAGTCTTTGCATATGTAATATTATAAGCTCGTATCATATGTACGATTCAAAAAGATTAAAACAATAAATAAACAAATTGTGTCTTGTATTTCTTGCATTCAATATATTTTAAGCTCTAATCACGTGTCTCCATAGTAAACTGTTTCCTTCAAAAGTTACGTCAACAGCACTAACCTAATGACTTCCAAGACTTGATACTGTAGGAGCTAAAACGACACTTTCACTTAAAAAGGTTATTTCGGCAACACTTGGCTGATAAAAGCTGTAACTCGAAACTAGCTCTGTAGATGGCCAAGTACTACTGAATCAGCTAATAAAAGAGTATAGTAAATCTTATAGCGAAGAGACAATTTTAGATTTTTCGATATTGCTTTCCTTATTTCTTCTAATACTTTTAGTGTTACGACAGACTTGTATAGAACGCTGAAGAGAACCATTAAAACAGTTATCATCTAGTGCAAAATTGTAAAATTCATTTTGAATTTCTTCTAAACAATCAGGGTTATAATTCTTCTACTTTTAACCAACTTTTTCCCTTATATAATAGAGTATGAACATCTGACAATCAGTACCTCAGTCTGGGATATAATGGGTAAAAGAGTTCATGCCCAGACCTCCTGACAACTTAGATGATCTGAAACTTCAGTTAGAAGTTGCTTGGAATAAGATGTCTCAAGTAGATATAGACCAAGTATGCTTAGAAGGATAAATTCTTACATTGCTGTGCAAGGCGATGTAACTATTTTTTTTTTCTGTTAAAGTTAAAAGTTATTTTTGATAGTTCAATATTTTGTACCAACGAATAAACAATTATTTTCGTAAAGTTTTGCATCAAACGTATGATTCTTTCTGGGTGGTGCATCTCATATGAAAGTGAGTGTATATGATATACAATTCTAAATATATGCTCAGAAATTTTCATAAGAATTTTTGGAATTTCATTTGGCATTTTCAAAACACTATAAATCAGCATGTTTCCTAGTGGAAGGATTTGTTGTAGAACAGTGCGGTCATTAAGTTCGTGCACAGACACCTGTATAATTGAATACTTTGACACGGTCCGTCTATTTTCTTACTACCCATTAATAAAGTCGCCAGTGCACCGAAAAGACTGCCAAGAACCATTTATAAAAATCCGTATTAATTGGGATACGTCAGCGCCTCACAAGAAACACATTGTTCGGCTAAGTTTCTCGTGTTGCCATTCGTTATTACAAACGTGTATTGTGTAGATGCCATTATTTCATTACATAAGGCCGAAGTATTTTGAGAGATTCTAAGCGTTTCGTCCAAATTATTATAATCTATTGTTTGGCTTCATACATTGATTATATAATATGTTTGTATTATATCGACGTAAATATTTCTAATTCTAAATTTATAGTATTTTTGTACATAGCTAACATTTCGCCTTTAAAAATTTACATTAACAAAGCAACCAAGCATAAATTTTATTTGAGAAAATAGCATTACATTTGCTAATACGACAATTACTATGCTGCTTCTCTTCTTTTTTTACCTTTTTTCCATTGGCAATCGGCAGGTTGTCTTTCAGCCCATTGTCGTTTGTCAGTACATGTCGTTGTCAGTCTTATGATTCAAGATGAAATGATGAAATGAATTGATAAATGGTGGTGTTGGGATGTTTAGTTATGGGTGGTATATTAGAATTACGAGGGATACAGAGATGATAGGACGTCACGGATGTGGGAATTAGTGACAAATTTGGTTGCTTGGTGTATGAGTCATTGTTTTATTGGGATTACCTGTGTTTTTTCGTATAGTAGGGTATTAGAGGGATTGTAGAGGGGGTTGTTAGGATGCCTAATATTTGTTAATATTCTAAGGGCTGACCGTTCACCCACTTGGTGATTTTTTAAAATAGGGGGCGGGGATTAAAAATAGGATAGCTGCATAATCAAGTAAGGGCCCACAAATTATTTTGTATATGCGTATCGCTATTTTATTAGACATGCCTTTATTATAATATGTAAGTGTTCTGAAGTATCGAGCCCTATTCTTGATTTTCAGCTTAAGACTTGTTGTAAGAGCCTTGAAAGTAAAATTTGGGGTCTAGCGATATTCCTAGGTCTTTACAGTTTTAGTATGGAGGTATTTGGGTTAATACCCAAATAATAAGGATATAGTAAAGGGGGAATTAGAAGCACGATGGAAAGGAACGAACAGATGGGATTTGTTAGGATTCATTGATATTCTCCAACCAATGTCCTAGAGTGTCGATCAGCCCTTGGAGTGCGTGAGACAGTAGGCTGAAGGATTTAGATATTGTAGGTTGGGATTATATGTCATGGACAAAGATATTATATAGGAGTGGGGGTAGGGGAATTATATTTTATTAAAATGTAATCTACATTTTAATATTATATAAAAACATGTGTTAATTAGTAGATTAAAATGCAAATTCTCTTGTAGTAGTTTTGAATACATTCCTAGTGTATTCTCATATAATTGTGAACAGATAAAATACTTGATAAAAAGTTTTGAGCATAAAAATATTTTATTAACATTAATACTTTTGATTTGGTATGCTTTAGCTGATATCGTATGTTTATCCTTGGTCTCTATGTAATTTTAGACGTTCATAAATGATACGTTAAGATTTCCTTTAAATAAGCACTGACAATTATTAAATAAAGAAGTACTCGATAACGCCCGTCTCCATACTGCTATTAGAACTCAAAAGATATTAGAGAAGTTTAAATTAGAACAGATAGATAGATAGATTTAATATGGGAGGCACCAGCGTCTGTTTCACCGCGACCTTTTCAGATCTATTGTGGATCCCTACTTATCTGAGATGACCAGCTCTAGCTTTGCCTCTTTGATTAGTCCTATTAGTCCTGCCAGAGGGGCTTAGGTATAGCTCTCCACGCTTGGGTTTGTAGTGCCCAGCTTTTAATGTCTAATCCTTGTTAGGTCCTCGCAATGGCATAGGATGTGGAAATAGTCCTCCTCTTCCTCTAAGCAGAATCTGCATTGTGCTTCTTCCACCAGGCCTATTTTGCTCATATGTTTGTTGAGCTTGCAGTATCCTGTCATCAGACCTACTATTATTTTGACCATTTTCCTGTCATAAATTTTGGCGATGGTTTCTTAAAGAACTGTTTCACCAGATGATGAGTTCGTCCACAAGGTTTTAAATTAGAATGCCTCAACCACTTTATAGTAATTAACAATAAATAATTGGAAAACAGATGCAAAAGGATAATTACATCAAAGATATGGTCAACAGTTGGATTAACAGTCGACATCCATGATAAGAAATCATCTCTCATTCTGAAAAATTCGTCGAATGGTGCGGTTATGTAAAAATATTTATTTATTTATTTAAAGACGATAACAAAATGTGTGTGCTGAGTTAGTGTAGACAGTATTTTGTCTTAATGCTCTAGCTTAATCTAAATAAGTAGAAGTAAAATGGATTTACTCGAGTCGTTAGAAATTCACAGAGCCAAGACTGGTCCAGACAACCTCATTATTAATGACTAAGTTGATTTTGTATTCTCCTCCTTTTTAATTGTATATAGATATGTGTTTTCAATGTATTTAATTTACTTTAAATTTGAAAATGGTCCGCTCTTGATCGAATTTCGAGTCATTTGTAAAAATGTTGTGTGATATGAACAAAAAAAGTGTTTTATTTAAAAAATAGTAAAAGTTTCAGTTTTTCATTACTTTTTGGGGCTTTAGGATTTATGGTTTATATGCATTCATTGCTGCAACATACTTTGAAGCCATTTTTATTTTTTTGGTCTTTTTTTAAAAAAAATACATCAAATAGACCTTTTGAATTGTGTTTGCGATTGTGATTGCTACTTCTATGATCTAATGATATAATAATAATAATGATTATTGACTGATATCCTTTTACAAATACAAATCAACACTATTTAATGTAAGAAATAAACAATAATTCCATTCCTATAGTACTACATAAATATAACATTCTAATCTAAAAAGAATAGATAACAGTTTTAACTTTATTTACAAACATAATACTTCACTCAATAAGTCCCCGGTCTGACACATATATGAAAACATTGTTGACAAGCCCATGTGATTTCCGAGTAGTACTAATCTTCAAACAGTCCGTGTCAAAATTTCATGGAATTCTGGCCGTTAATTTAGAAATTACAGAAATTTTAGTTACCACGGTTTTGTAATTTTTGAGACAATGTATAGAAAGAAATTTCGTGTGTTGATTAAACACTGTTTTTGGATGGGGAAAAATATTGTTGGAGCTAAACACTGACTTGATAAGTATTTTGGGGACTCTGCACCAGAGAAATCAACTATTATTAACTGGTATGCTGAATTTAAACACGGTTGTACAAGCACTGATGATGCTGAACACTCTAGTCGCCCAAAATCGGCAGTTGTTCCAGAAAACATAAAAATATGTCCACAAAAGAGTTTTAGAAGACCGTAACATGAAGTTCTGTGAGATTGCTAAAACGTTGTAGATATTAGAAGGTAGTGTCTTTGCAATTTTAGATGAAAATTTAGGCATGACCAAGTTGCTTTCGATTTGGGTGCTGCGTTTGCTCATACCGAACCAGAAACAACAACTCGTCGAAGATTCAAAGCACTGTTTGAAGCTGTTCAAGCAAAATGAAAAGGATTTTTTGTATCGGTATGTGACAATAGATGAAGTAATGGATTTACTACTACACGCCTGGATCAAATAAATCGTCGGCTGACAAGATTAGGGCATCGTATTTTGGGACGCGCGTGGAATTTTGTTCATCGACTATCTTGAGAAAGGCAAAACTATCGATAGTGAATATTACATGGCATTGTTGGATCGATTCAGTGCAGAAATCAAGAAAAAACAATGTTTAAATTGGTTGAATTACACTTTAAATTGCTTTCCCATCCACCGTCCTCTTTAGATTTGGACCCCAGCGACTACTGGCTTTTCGCAGACATGAAAAAGATGCACCAGGGAAAGAAATTTTGCTCAAATGAAGTAGTGATTGCCGAAACTGAGGCTTATTTTGAGAGCAAAGACAAATCGTTTCACATAAAGGGCATCGAAAAGTTAAAGGAGGATTGGAATGAATGGATCACTCTTGAAAGAGAGTATGTTGATGAGATGAGTAAGTGGAATTTTCAAAAAATAATTTGTTTTTTCTTAGTTAGACCCGAGACTTATTCAGTGATGGTTTACTAAGAGAAATTCCAATAAAATCCAATACATTATATTATTTATTTTCAATTTGTATAATGCGACAATAGTCCATCTATTTGTTGCATAATTTGTTCTGTGAAATTGAATGAGCAAATAAGAAAATCTTATGACTCCTGAAGGAATATAGAAATTGAACATATCTAAAATAACATTATTATTTATTGATCCATTAAGGACATTCAAAGTAAATGTTAAATGAAAATATTCCCTACGGGATGTTAGTAATGGTAATTTGAAAGAGATCATTGTAATTATTATTTGAAAACCACATATTGTTTGTAAAACATAAATATTTAATAAACTTCTTCTGGACCAACTCTAATCTGTCAATATATTTCGTATACATGGGGGACCAAATAATACAATAATAATCCAGTAATGATCTAACATAAGAAGAATATAAGAGAATTGCACAGTAATTGTTTTTCAATTGGTATTTCTTTTAATGAAACCAAGTATCCTCAAGGCCTTTGCGACGATGGCATCCATTAACACTCCTAAATCGTTTATTCTCGTAACTATTTCCAATTTATCAGAGCCTAGCCAGTAAGGCGATGGTATAGTTGTATGTTGTCGTGAAAATTCCAAAGATAGTAAACCATTGATGATTTTCAACTTTTTATTTTACTCACTACAATTGTTTCGCTACACTGTAGCTTCTTCAGGTGAAAATATAATATTCTTCTTCACCTGAAGAAGCTATAGTGTAGCGAGTGATGATGAATATAATGAATTTTCAAAATATAAGTGCCTCAATAATCAACGATATTAATTCCAAGGAGTTGTAATGGCACCATTCCGAAAGAACATTTAGATCCTCCTGAAGCATTGTTATATCTTCTGAAGAATCAACTTTGGTATAAATCTTGAGGTCATCTGAAAATAATAAGAATTTTGATTTGAAACGTTTTCCAATATCCTCTGGGGTAAAACACTTGTTAAGTTACATGATATTTTTATTTTCACTTGCCTGACAGGTGTTTCAATCATTCCTGATCATTTTCAAAGAACAAAACTAATTGTTTTAATTACTATACTTTGAAAATGATCAGGAATGATCGAAACACGTGTCAGGCAACTGAAAATAAAAATATTATGGAACTTAACAAGTGTTTTACCCCATCGAATTTACATATCTCGTTCCATCAAAAGTGTAGCTCTACCAGTATCAATTATATTTTCCAATATCATAAATGAAGAGATTGAAAAGTATGGGTTCCAAGTGGGATCCCTGCGGAACACCTGAGGATACTAGAAATGGGCAGGATGCTATGCCATTACAAATAACTTGCTGACGTCGATTTGTCAAATACGATTCAATCCACTGTAAAAGAATTCTATCAAACCCAATTGCCCTTAGTTTGCCTATTAGATATTTGTGACTGACTCGGTCAAATGCTTTTGCGAAATCCATGTAGACTGCATTTACAGAAAAACCAGATTCAAAAGAGCCCAGAATATAGTTAACAAAAACAAGAAGGTTTGATGCTGTTGAACGTGAAGCGCAAAAGCCATGCTGTTCATCACATATTATATTATTTTCTTCGCCTGAAGAAGCCACAGTGTGGCGAAACAATTGTTGCGAGTTTAATGCAATAAAGTGTTTTTTTGAAAATTTAGAAAGTGTTTTTTTTTTACTTTAACGTCTAAAAAGCACATATTATATGTTTACAGGAAAATTTTATACGTTCACTAACGAGTTTGTCCAACATTTTAGGTATGAATGATGATTGAATACTATTCGGTCGATTATTAGTCACGTTACTTTGACAGCCAAATTTATAAGTTGGGTAAACAAAGTTTAACTTCCATATTTTTGGAATGTAACCAGAGTTTACAGATTTTTTGAAGATAGCAAAAATTTACAATTTTTGATAATAACAGGAAGAACACCATCAGTACCGGCTCCTTTATGGATGCTTAAATCATGTATACACGAATGTACATCATGTATGGAAATTGGCACATTATTAAGATGCGCCGATTCTTTAAATGGGAATACATATTATTGGCAGAAACAGGATTAAATACTCGTATAAAATAACTTGCAAATAAGTTTGCAATTTCAGATGGAGAAAAGCCATTCATATCATCTAGAGACATATAGGTTGGAAGACCATTCGAATTAGATTTAAGCGATTTTACACGTTTGCAGAATAATTTAGGGTTAGATATAATATTAGTTTCAGTACTATACAGGTATTCTTGGTATTTTGACGCAATTAGGTCCTTACATTGTTTTCGAAGTTCCACAAACGTATCATATTCAGCCTTTCTGCCGCATATCTTATATTTTTTATGTGCAAGTTTTTTTTTTCTTTAATAAGGCGTATAACATCAGGTGAAAACCAAACAGGAATATGTTTAGCACTTTTTGATATAATTTCGGTCATTGTGTTTAAAATTAATATATTCTTTATCGTACTTTAAGATTTCCAGTCTTTAGTGTTTATATCAACTTCATCAAGTTATTTAATTTTTTAGTTTCATTATTGAAATTATTGGAAATATTTTGATTTAATTGTTTAGATGCCCGAGATGGTTATGAATATATTTGAAAATTTTCTAAAATATAAAATAATTTTATTTATCTATATTTTGGATTTGTTGATCTTCAAGCATTGCCTTCTTTTGTATTAGTTGTTGTAGAAGTAGTTTTATTTCATTAAAAAATTTGGAATTTATTATATATACAACATCTTTACTAACAAACAAATATATAAATAAACTAAATATAATACGTGTATGATACAATGAATGTTAGTGAGTTAGTTTGTTTGTTTGTTTGTTAAATGGCTATCGACCAGCGGTCTGTCTCTGAAGATCATAATGTGATGCGATGAATTCAAATGTAGTGATTGAAGGGGTTTTAAATTTGGGGATCAGGTTGATATTTCTGCGCAAGCAGTAGAAGGAAAGGATGTGATTGTTGAAGGGATTTTTCGAGAATGGGGATAACAGAGGTAGAGTCATATAGGAGTTGGTTAGAAGGATTGTGTAAAGGATTGCTGGGATGGTGGATTTTAGTTAGAATTCTTAGGGAGGATCGCTCGCTAACTTGGATATTGTGGATAGGATAGGATTGCAGGAGTTGAGAAAAAGGACATTACCATAGTCAAGTAGAAAAAAATCATTTTATAAATTTTGACGGCTGTTTTTGTGGATATACCGTTTCCTTTGTAAGTAAGACTTCTAAATGATTTGGCCCTAGCGGTGACTTTTGTTTTGCTTAAGGCTGTGTGCTTTCTGAAATTTACTTTTTGATTTATGGTAATGCCAAGGTATTTTATAGACATAGAGGGGGAAACAATTGTGCGGGAGATGTGAATGTTATATGCAGGATTATTATTACGGTGATAGGGAATTAGAAGCTGGGATTTGTGGGGATTGATTTTAATTCGCCATTTAGCAAACCAGCGTTGCAGGGAGTGAATTTACTGCTAGAAGAATTGAAGAGCTTTAGGAACGGTGGGTGCGTGGGAAATTACGGCTGTATTATTTGCAAATTGGAGAAGATATTTAGAATAATTGAAGTAAAGAGGATCGGAATGGTAGATGTCGAAACGGAAGATGTTGTATTGTACAGGAGAAAAGGGCGGGGAGTAAGAGTTGTTGATTTTGACTTTAAGGGATCTGTTTGAAAGGAATTGATTGATAATGAAAATAATATGGGTAGGAATTTTAAGGAGGTAGCATTTATACAACACACCTTGATGCCAGACAGAGTTGAAGGCTTTTTGAATATCTAGTAGCAGGACGACTGATGACTTTCCTTCAAGGTGTGTTGTTAGGATGTTTGAGGTCATGATAGTAAGAGGGAGGGTAGTGGAACGTTTTGGAAGGAAACCAAATTGGTAGTTTGGGATACGGTCTTGGATGTAGGATAGTATTTTGTTTTTAAGGAATGATTCGTAAAGTTTTCCTATTACGGGAAGTAGAGTAATTGGACTGTAGCTGGATATTAGAGATGGAGGATGGAGAATTTATTATTTTCAAGAGTTTTAATTTTATGTTGCCTTTCTAGGGTTTACATACAATGTACATACAATTTTATGGTCACATAACGTCTTGTAGCAGTACTAACCATTTCGACAACTTCTGAAAAATATCGAGATCTTTTTGATTTATTGTATTCTTAAGATTTTCAATTTTACGGCCATGTTACACATTTTGTAGTCTTAAGTATAATAATAGGAAATTCGCAATTTTTAAATATTTCAGATTTTTCTTTGAATTTCATTACCATTTTAGGAATTTTTGACATTCAATTTGCCTAATGATACTTCAAAGATATCTTATAATCCAGAGAATGTTGTTGACGATTTCGACCATTTTAAAAAAAAATCTGAATCAATCTTTTTGATTAGTTGTAATTTAAAAATTACCATTTTTAGAGCTTTTATTATTTTTTTAAGTTTCTAGATTTTTGAATTTTTATGCGAATTTACTGAAAACAACAATACTTAAGAACCTATTGAGAGTTTCTGAGATTACAATGTCTATTAATATAAATTTTTACTGAAAACAACAATACTTAAGAACCTATTGAGAGTTTCTGAGATTACAATGTCTATTAATATAAATTAGTATTTTGAGAATTTGTGACAGACTAATTGCTTCCTATTTTATATTTATTGTAATTCATTAATGAGTACAAATGAGAATGTATTATCAGGAATTTGGAAAGTGTTAAGATATAAATAGTGTCGAATTGATCATTTAGTCAAGGCACAAACGACCACTTCGAGTATGTTCTTGTTTCGGCGCCAGAAAATTTGGCTCGGAAAAAATGTATACAAGTATTGTACCGCATCTCTGCGCCTTGTAAACATCACTTTCAATTGGCTAAATGCCTCACTGCCATATTTCCCATTTTTTATTGTACGGAACGGTGTTGACTTAACATAACTTTAAAGGTGACTATTATTTAAGTGCATTATTCCATGGCACGTACATTCTTTCGAGAACAGAGCCACTTATACTTGGAATGAAACGGATATTTTTTACGCCTTGCAAGAAAACGCGTGTATTATTACACTAACAAAAGTATTTTTGTATTTTTTTGTTGGTCGTTTACATCATTCAGTTTTTATAATTAAAATTATGGTGACTTCTACTTTGATTTAAATTTTGAATAAACATTAAAAAGCACTTTATTATGTATAATTAAGTTTATTTTAGCTATAGTTTCGATATAATTTTCGTTTAATTAATGGTAAGAAATGATAAATTAAGCTTATACAATAGAAGTATACGTATTTTTGGGTTATTATCTCAAATGATTAAAAGAATCTTGAGTTTGTTGCTCGTAGTTTCTTGTAATTCCCCTGCTTGTTATTTTATATACTTCAAAGGTAGCAAAAATCATCAAAGCCATCACTTGATTTCATTTATTAAAACATATAAAAAAATCTTTTTATAATATGTACCTATTCCATTAAATTATACGTGTACCTAAGGTACTTTTAACCTGCTAGAAAAATTATATAATGGCCTAATATACTGTAGCATCAAGCTCTTGACCTACTCCAGTAAACTAGATAGCTCAGACCAGGAGTACGCTAGGACAAGTTAAAGTTTATTGTAGTAACCAAAGTTTTTATTTTATGGTCTTTTTGTAGGCAATATTGTGTAGATAGGTAATTTATTCATTGTTTTGGCATTATGATTATTCCTCAATTCTAAATTAATGGGGTGTGATATAAGTAAATGAAAATTTTATTGAAATACCTTATAGTTTTAATGCACTCAATAAGTTTAGATAGGTTTGATGGTTAGCTATTTAATCAAAATTGTAGCAACTATTAGTATATGCTGGAGTATGTTTAGAACTTAAGATGTATCGTGGGATTTTGTTAAAAGAATTATAGAGTTCCTTATCTTGATATTATCTTCTGATAAAAAACATTAACAAACCTTAAACCGCGTGTTTAAGGTTTCACTACTACTAAACATCTTTATTTACAGAATTTTTTTTTTAAATACATGTAATGGAAAAATAAATTCTGATATAAGACATTGGTTTAATTTTTCTGCTCAACGGCTATTTTTCAGCACAGGTTTCGATATTTAATGTTGAACACGGTAACGTGTGGCTTCTTCAGGCAGAAACCTTGTGTTTTATTTGTCTTGTTTTTTAAATGGAGTTCCATTAAGTCCTCGTCCATTCAATTCACAGCGCTTATAATAGTATACTATTTAATAAAACTAAAATCTAATGTAAGAACTAGAAGCGAAGTATATTACATAAAAATAAATAAATAAGATTTTATGTTATCAAGCAACACAATTGCAATTAATTTTATATTTTTTATCAATTCCATCTCACCAAGGGCAAACAAAAATATGTCAAGGGTTAACCAAAAAAAATTATATTCTGCTGTAAAGTAGATAATTTAACTGTAATTATAATTCTTGAATTAACTTGCTTTTACGTGTAATATTTTTATAAAAATGTAATTTAATTCTGAAGTGATTTAGAATAAGCATTTAACATGAATGAAAATATTTATGTTCGAATTAAAAACACGCGGAAAGATATATTTTTCGAAATCATTTTAATGGTACATATTAATATAAACGTCTAGATTTATTCATTTTACGAACTGTTGAAAAATTTAGAACATTTTTTGATCATTCGCGTCGAATTCCAAACGATTGAGTGTGCATGTTAGAGGAAACTTATTTCAAGTCTAGGCGGAGGATGGTCGTTTGAGAAAGAGACAGTGAGCGAAATCGAAAAAGTTGCGAGTATTTTCAGAAACTTGTCTGGGATGTCCCCACCACCCGGTGAGCTCTCAGTACACGCCCCCGAGTAATTCCAAAAATTTTCTTTTATATTCGGTTAATTATAAATGTTATTTATACAAATATTTGTGATATTAAAATAGAACGGTCACAAGTGCAGCGTCGCATGTGATACTTGATGTATCGTGTATGAACTAACATCAGATTTATTAATATCACGAGAACTATTTATTTATCCTGAAAATCATTTTTTTCACAATTTGAATAATCCACGGAAACAATCGAGCCCGTCCGAGAGGAGATATTTTTTTCTTTATAGTTGTGGCACCCACTCGGGTTGTAGAAGGCGGGTCCTGGGATTTTCAAAGAGTTCAAAATTTGATTGTCTTTCAGTAAAGCTTTTGGCTTTAAACTGACAATACCTAGATTGCTCGAGAGGTACGTCAATGCATGTGATCTAGTGAAATTGTGACTAATATTTTTTGTGCAAATAAATCACAAATCGTGGACGGTATGTGAGACTACTAATCGATCAACAACTGCAAATTTATTTTGGGATTCGAAAAAAATTTACGTCTGTCGTTATTTCAAAATCATTACCCGGTGTAAATTACCCACAAGGATATGTAATCGTTACATAACTCTCCATCCTTATAATCTTGGCAAGGTGCTAGGGATTCTTTACGCATGTTAATTTACATTGTTCGCGATGAAAGTTAATACGGATCGTTGACAATGTTAGCAAGACTTTAAATATCTTGTGCTTTCCTGCCTGAAACTTTA
The DNA here is from genome assembly GCA_963969525.1 of Ontholestes murinus. NCBI lineage: Eukaryota > Metazoa > Arthropoda > Insecta > Coleoptera > Staphylinidae > Ontholestes > Ontholestes murinus. Next base: position 24,448,406 of record OZ018399.1, read on the forward strand.
TGATACTTTTTATATCGCTTAATTAGCGTGTGTAAGGGCAAGTCGCGCATATCCACGCTAAACAGCCATCAAATTTCCTCCGCTGCACCTGTCGCGCATTTTTCAAATAGCCTAGGGTGCAACTATTTTTATCCATCTGCATAAATTGAATTATTTTTTTTGAAATAATTAATGACAGAACGCACACTTATAATACCATCGCATTAATAAATTTTAATTAACCAAATCGCTTTCATTCATAGGCTGAGGAGACCACCAGCAAGACTGAGAAGACTACAATCTCCCAAACCTCCACAACTGACAGCCTCAAGAAGTCCAAGCAATCTTCTTTCCGGTCAGTACATTTGGATAATATCCCATTGCCCACTACAGGAGGACTAGTTGTAGGTAAGGAACTAAACTTATTAAACTTGCAATCAACGCCAAATCCTTTACATGAGTTAATTTTTAGTAATATTCATACGAACATATTTATTTATTAAAAATATTTACGGACTATATTTAAAAAAATGTATAATTTATATCATTTTTCAAACATAACATGAGGTTCGTGTATATAAATTCATTTTAATATAATACGATTTCTAATTTTGTAACACACTGATATTGATGTTCAAAGCCAAGTTGGCTATCGGCCTTATGATATTAATTTTAAACATGCTAAATAAATAATTTCCGGTTGGAAAAATATAATTCTTAAATCTTTGAGGCATATGTTTTTAAAGCTTAGTGTTAAAATGATTAACATGTAATCGGAACTAATAACGTAGAAATAAAATAAATGTTGTATACAAAAGTTAATTTATCTTGGATTTGTTTCTCATTTTTCACTTAGTGAAACATTATGTTAATAATAGATTGTTGAAAAAATTCACTTGCTGTGTTTCACTTAATTTTTATTTATTATAATTATTCTTGATAATGGCCCAGTGCCGAAACTAGTCGAATAAAAAATAAAAATTAAGTGAGACAAACCAAGTGAATTTTTTCAACAATCTTTAATTAAAAGTTAATTGTTTTAAATAGTTATATAGTACCGGCAGTAACTCTATAATTTCAACTTTAAGAGAGACAATAGGGTTTGTTTATACCACTCACTTGTTTGGTTTTGAATCGAAACTAATAAGGTAATAGCTAATATAAACAAATTTTATTTTCTATTAAAATTAAAAACTAAAAGCATCTACAATTGCGTATTTAAATATTTTAGAACTAAAACACAATCCTATTTTTAGAATGAAAAAAACATATCTTAGTCTCAGTATAAAAAAATACACTGGTAAACATAATACCAAATTAACAAATAAATTATTTTTGCAATTTCCAAATCATATACAAAAAGAAATATTCGTTTTCCATCATCTTGTCGGGTTAGAATGTAGATACCATATAGAAAATAGAAATACATAAAACTCTTACAAATTTAGGGAAATGTGTTGTTACTTGTTTTTAATATATATTTGCCCAGTGTTATTAAAATGTTAAATTTCCACAAAAAGCTATTTATATACTACTCTACTACCCATACCTAAAATTTGTTTATAATAGTTTTATAATGTTATGGTGTAAATTTTTAAAACTCCACCACATTTAAATGTTTGGCATTTTTTTTGGTAATGAAAAATCTTAATTTGCAGAAGTTTTTCTAATATTTTATAACTTAAAACTTTCAGAAAATAACATACAGCATTTTTCTATTCATACTCATGCAGTGTTTCTTTTCAATTGTTAACTAAAGTCTAAATTCTTAGAACTCCATCCTTAGACTTCAAATAGTTTGGTAATTTGTTGGAAATAATTTTTTTATCAATATACAATGAAAAATAAATTGCAGTACTATCTTGTACCCATACTTGGTTTTTGTTTATAATATTTCCAGTCCATATTCTTAAAACAAGATCACCAAAGGCTTTGGTACGTTTTGGTGATAATTAATTCCTATTTATTACCTTGCAAAAATACAAAAAGTAAAATCGACATTTTGTTAACAACAAACTTGTAATAAAACAATAACATATTCTTCAAAAATTATTGATAATTCAAAAATACCTGATGTCAAGTAGAAGAAAATACTTTGCTTCTTTCAGTTATCTTTCTCTTCCACCCATCCTCACCATTTCTCTCTCTCTCTCTCTATTCTGTTTATTCAGAAAGCTTCTTCGACTAAATATTTTCATTCTATAAATAATCACGCAGGTCTTTATTAATTCACTTTTTATTATAAGTTAACATTCATATCATGCAATTCTTTAATAACATGGGTTTGAAAGCTTACTTCACTTCCAGACATTTGATTGAGTGGAAGGCAAAAGATCACTTCCCAAATGTCTGGAAACCATGAACGTGCAAGGCAAAAGATCTGATAATTTTTTTGGCCGGATCATAAGTAACCTTCTTTGATAACCATTACTACAATTTTCTGATTTAAGATTAGATTATTTTTTTAGTTTATTTAGAAGCATTGGATTTTTAGACTAAATCCTAGTCGTTAAAAAATAAAAGATATAATTATTCTTTATTCTTTATTATTATCTTTGCTTCTCCTGCTTACAAATTACAAAAAAATATATAATATACATACAATCAAATAATACACAAATAATTTAGGACACAGGAGTCACGGGCGGAGTTCACTGTTTACCAATGTTCTTCCACTCAAACCCACGTTCTTCCGTAGACAGGTGACACACTATCGCCATTTCCGGAGATCTTTTTAATTATTTTTAAGCAAATATGCTCCTTTTTTTAATTAAATAGGCTATTTAAGAAATATATCTGCAAACAATTATATACACTTCAAATCACTAATCAATTAAAATTTTGCCAGACAGATAAAGGTTTTTCTTGCGAAATCGATTAAGATCTTCTATTTTTAATTTTAATATGTTATCAAAATACATTTAATTCATAGTTATTAACTTTTTAGCTCCTGGTTCAGTTAGATCTTGAATTATTCGCCAAATTGAAGTCTGCTCTAATTAAAGTCCCTTCCTAATTCAATATGTACCACAAAGTAATGGCTTCAACAAGCAATCATAATTCATAAATTTTGTTTTACATAATTGAAAACAGACATTATATCTTGAAAATAGGAATCTTGTGAAAAATCTAAGTATATCACGTAACAGAATAATCAGAACTTAAAAACAAACATTTTATACTTACGATGAATTAAATTCTCACTCAATCCTTAGTGAAACATTTTTATGTTAATTAAGGTTAACTAACCTTCTAATTTTACTACTTATTAAAAAATAGACATTTAGTCAGAAATCATGTTCTTAGAGAAAAAATGTCAAAACCTGTTTCAAAAAAACATATCAAAGATTAATAATGTCTAAATTATTTATCACTTTTAAATTATTAAGACATTTTGGCAACCATTTAATTGTAGAGAAGCCGACCAGAAATCATTCAAATTGTTCCGTATGTTTGGCGCCATCTATAGTGTCGACACTGGTGAAAATCCGTTCTCTGCCAAAATTATAATTAATTGTAGTTTTTGATCTGAACAAACAGCAGTTTGACTTCATGGGGATTATAGGGGAATTTATGAGTTACGAATGCCGCATTGCCGAGCGAGGGTAATAACCCCTTAAACCTCCACAGACGACCCAGTTTAATTTCGAGTCCCAGCAGATGTTAAATTAACACTTCGTATAATCTAATTTAAACAGTGAAGATGATTGCAACTGTCAGCGTGAAATCTAAAATTATTCTCCTTCATAATATATGAGCTAACGATAAATTAATAAAGTAATAATTACAAACAAAAAATATGTTTTTAAGAAGAAAAAAATAATAGGATCTTATGCACTAATATAAAAATTTATGTTTTTATTTATTTACCGTCTGCAAAAATTATAGACTAAATTGTTTAATATGTTATATATGTTGGAGGCTTCTACTTCGTTATGCATTTTAGTAAATTGAATAAAACACGATAACTTTGTTTGTATAACTTGAAAACTTTTTATTGTGATTAGTTTCGACAAATTTAGCTTGTCATTATCAAACACATAGTAAATTGTTTAATAGTAAATATAACACATTTTGATCACTACTATCATTGTGGCGAAATGGAAAATTTTGGTATGTTGAGAAACAATATATGTAAAATTTAAACTATTTCAAATATAACAACGATTGCAATTATTGGCATAAATTTGAGATGTCAAAAAACCGCACCAGGAAGAGCCTAGTAGAGTCAATTCGCGTTATCTTTACATCTATTCCCGAAAGATAACTATACTCTTAAATTGTTCATGTTTAACGATTTTCTTTTGACGCGAGAAGATCATGGACACCTTTATAGTAGGCTAGTGTTGTACTCTTACCGACTAAAACCTCTTCTCAGAGGTTCGATCATTGAATTACTAGTTCAATACTAGGAAACTTCAGCGAAAGAATCGCAATGAGAAACCAAAACCGACCATTCAGTGTGATGCCCTCACATTTGTGAGCGGCGTCAGTGACAAGTCGGATTAGATCACTCGTTGTGATTCACTTAGCAGAATGAACAAAGCTAGTACTTCAAAGTCTAATGTACTAATAATCCTGACTCTTCTGATATTGTTGATTTTTTCTTTCATTAAGCAAACATCAATAGCAGGCGATCGCATCCAAAACTCCTCTTCTTGTTTTTGCACTCCTATCAAAATTTGGGCCATTCGCAGCAATTTGATCTACTATTTTGGTTGTCGTTTCTAAACTTCTTTGATGAAAATCTGCAGTCATTTATTTTGGTTTATCGTCTTCAGAACTACTATTTTCGCCTTCTTCAATTCCTTATTCTGTCACTTCCTTGGTAAAGCCTTCACCAGAAACTTGCTGCAGCTCCTCAATATCCTGCTCATCTACATCTCCTAGTCCTGCTGTTTCTACTAGACTGACAATTTAATAGACAATAAGCTCTTCTCGTTGATAATCCTAGGATACATCCGGCCATAGCTTCTTACACACTCCATTCATGCACTATGACGTCGATATTGCCTATATTTTTTCCAAAATTGCCAAATAGTTTATTTATCTCCACCTTCTGTTTTATCAATAAGTTGTTGAAATGAACGACGAAGATAATGTATATTAAAATTTGCAATAACTCCATTGACTGAATTTACGGCGTAGTTTTGGTTGGTAGGAAAATTATTTCCACCAGAATGCAAGTCCTATAGGTTAGTGGGATGACTTAGTGCGTTATCCAGCAGTAATAAAGCTTTTGGTTCAAAATTATTTAGTCCACAGTAACGTTTTACAGATGGACAAAAATGTGTGATAAACCAATTTTTAAAAATGTCTCTTGTGATCCAATATTTCTTATTGAATTCCCAATTGATGGGTAGACTAGATTTTACAACTCATTTCATAGCCCTTAGGGTTTTGACATGATACACAAGTAGTGGTTTTAATTTTGAATCGCCATTGACGTTACCTCCCAGAAGAAGGGTGAAACGGTCTTTTGCAGCTTTGAAACCCGGTGATCATTTTTCATTATGGTGGATAACTTCCTCTTTCAATTATGGCTGTTAACGTTGCAGGAAAAATTGAAGCGATGGCAGTATCTTCATTCGCTACTTCTCCGGGGATTCGAATCTGTGGAGGTTGCTTCTTCTTTTTAAATTATCGAACCAACTTTTTCAAAACTACTGTTTTCGCTTTCTTCAATTCCTTTTTCTGCCAGTTCCTGAAGGTCATCGTTGGTAAAACCTTCACCTGAAACTTGCAGAAGCTCCTTATTATCCTGCTCATCCACAACTCCTAGCCATGCTGTTTCTACTAGATTGACAATTTGACACACAATAGACTTTTCTCGTCGATAATCCTGGGATATCTCCGGCCATATCTTCTTCCACACATCATTCATGCACTATGACGTCGATATTGCTAATAACATCCAGGATGTTATTTTTTTTTTTAAATTGCAAAATTATTTCTTTATCTCTACCTTGTGTTTTATCAATAAGTTGAAATGTACGACGAAGATAATGTGCTTTAAAATTTGCAATAACCCTCTGGTCTATTGGCTGAACTAACGACGTAGTGTTGGTTGATAGGAAAACTATTTCCACCGGAATACAAGTGTTTAAGTCATATAGGTTGATGGCATGACTTGGTGCGTTATCCAGCCGTAATAGAGCTTTTTGTTTAAAATTATTTAGTTCACAGTAACGTTTTACAGATGAACAAAAATGTGTGGTAAACCAATTTTGAAAAATGTCTTCTGTGATCCAAGATTTCTTAATGAGTTCCCAAATGATGGGTAGACTAGATTTTACAACTCTTTTCATGGCCCTTGGGGTTTTGGCATGATACACAAGTAGTGGTTTTAATTTTAAATCACCAATAGCGTTACCACCCAGAAGAAGGGTTAAACGGTCTTTTGCAGCTTTGAAACCCGGTGCTTGCTTTTCTTTTCGCGATATAAATGTGCGTTTAGGCATTCTCTTCCAAAAAAGTTCTGTTTCATCCACGTTAAAAATCAATTCTGGTGTATAATTTCCTCTTTCAATTATAGCTTTTAACGTTGCAGGAAAAATTGAAGGGGCAGCAGTATCTGCATTCGCTGCTTCTCCGGTGATTCGAATGTTGTGGAGGTTGCTTTTATTTTACAGCTAGCCGAGGTTGGTTCGATAATTTAAAAAAATAAGTTATCGAACCAACATCGGCTAGCTGTAACATTTTCACTCGTATCTTCTCTTTAATTTAGAATTGGTTTAAAAATATTTATCGCCCTTTGCATGATTATTTTTTGACTTAACGGTATGTTGCGTTCGATTTCATCATCAATCCAAATACAAAGACGTTTTTCCATTTCTTCTAAAATATTGCTTCTTGATCGATTTATCTTTGCTACCCTAGACGATGTGGTATCAGTTGCTGACAACTTAATTTTGCCTTTTTTTTAAATGATTCATATTGTAGAAGTAGACAAATTTAAAGTAATGTTAACTTGACATTCACCGTTTTTCAATCGCTTCAATGTCAAGTTAAAATGCTTTCTCGTGTCATTTTTATTTTATTATCTTTACAGCCACAAATTTTTACAATCTAAAGAAAATAGGGATTCAATTTAAATGAACATATTTATGTATTTAATTTTCTTACACAATAATCTCTATTATTACTACATAAACTAATTACGTTTTACGCAGAACGTGAAAGTATTGAAAACTCTTTAATAGCTTACAAAACTAAAATACACCAAACAAGCATACATTCTGGGGAATTACCGAGCTACGTAGATATTCAGGAATAATTAAATTATACCTATGTATACGAATCAATGAAATGCTGCAATAATTTGAATCCAGTTATATTTTAAGCATTTTTAAGGTTTTTAACAGAAAACGCGTTATAGCAAATCAGCGTTAATCAAGGTAGCGTTAAACGAGGTCTTACTGTACATCCGACATAAAACACATTATAGTCTGGCGATACAGCGATATTATGATATAACGTTTTCTAATTGCACTTAAATAATTACAATTTTCAGAAATCATTACATACAATGTCATAAGTATGTTGTCTGTGATTTGATTTGATTATTTACTAAAATATTAAATCAAATTAAGCCATCAAACTTTGGACAGTCGTTTTTTAAAGGCGTCTGCTGTAAATTCGTTGGGTGAAATTTGCACTCATTTTGAAAATTAAGTATTTTTATTTAGAAGTTCTGTCCAATCGTGTAATTTGCAATAATTATTTGGCTATCGTGACTTATAAACAAAAAAATCTTACAGAAACAAAAGACTGTTAACTTCGATTAGTCCATATTAGGACAGTAATTTGGCTTTTTAATGTAGGTATCTAGAAATAGTCGCATTTCTAGATACCTACATTAAAAAGCCAAATTACTGTCCTAATATGGACTAATCGAAGTTAACAGTCTTGAATAATGAGAATTGTTTTAATGCCAAAATTTGTGTCTTCTTTCAAACGGTTTGAACAAGTGACGTTGTCCATAGTCATTAACTTCTTTAGTTGCTGGGTCAGTTATATCTGTCAACTACTCGCCAAGATTAAATCTATAAATGTTCTTGGCCGTGCCCAAGCAGGCCAAGAATTTGCCGTTTCTGCACACTTTTCCGGACTTTCGGTAATTAAACTGACGTTCCTTTTTTTCTTTAATCTTTTTCTAAAATGATCACCTTGAATTTAGCTACCAAACATTAGCAACTAGATTTTGAAAGGCTTAAAAATGGCTTAAAATTTTCACCAATGAACAAAACTTGCTATTTTATAGTTTGGACGTGCTACTTAATAATGTAACTTACAAATTATGATTTGACTTTAGTTACAGGATAATAAACAATAATTAGCTGTTTCATATATATAACCTGAAGTTGTCAAAACCATAATAACAAGTATTATTAAAGAAGTAATACCAAAAGAAAAATTATTGTCATATGTAGGATGAAGTGAAAGCCGCCAAAATAAGGTGTTGTAGTGGTACCCTTATTTTAACTACAGTTTCGGCTACATTTTGGTCATTATCAAATATAAATCAAAACATGATCGCAGATAGGATGTAGGTTTACTACATTTTTTTTTTGAAAACAATTATAACATAAAAGCAAGGTTAAATTTATAATGCTAAAAATTGATGGTCAAATTATTTATTACGAGAATTTGATTATCGAAATCAGAGCAAAGCACAAGTATGGCTAATGCCGTTCCCAGCAAAATAGGTAATTACATATCTCCAATAACAGTAACCTTGGCTCTATCATCAACAACGGGACCAAACAATAAATTAAAATGGATGCATTCGTTTCTTGACCAATCAAAATTTTGTTTATCGCCATTTAATTTATCTAAAACCCACTGTAAACTATTTTCTATTTAGATCATTTAAACACAGTGGTTTATAAGATTAAATCTCATTCTAATTAGAGTAGCAAGTAGAATTAAAGTGAGGTGTTCAGAAAAGAAGAAGAGAAATATGTCCTCCACGTCCATATCGTTTATACAGGCCAAAAAAAAAATGGTTATCATTTATTTAAAGCGTTGGCCGTTAACGATGATGGCCTTAGCAATATTCAAAGAATCCATATTTTGAGGAAAAACGCTTATGATAAATATTCTAAATGGGTGTATTATATTCTGATGCTCTTTTGCCATAAGGTGATGAAATTTAAAATAACAGATGGCGCTTTTTAGTAACAAAGTTGTTCAATTTTTGCGTTGCTTCAAGCGAACTTAAAGCTAAGCTACACAAAGTACAATTTTTTCTTTCAGAAGCTTTTGGTCAAAAGTTATTATCTATGAACTTTAAAAGAAACTGCACTTTGTTGATATCATACATTCCCATGTAATTTCTTTTTAAAGTTCCTGTGTACAACATATATTACCAAGTCATGGCTTCCACAATCAATCATATTTTTTCATCTAGATGCGAAGATAATAATATAGCCTTTTGTAATAACATTAAAATGCATAAAATATTTAGTACGTGAATTTATTTGGTTCGTTTTATTTTATAAAAAATATATTGATGTCAAATCGTTACGTTAAAAACTCTCTTAAAATTGTTTTATTACATTAGATTTGGTAAGTTTTGAAAAGTTATATATATTGTATGTTTTATAAATAACATTGAATATTTAATCAAAATAAGAAAAAGTATTTTTTGCTCTAGTACTAATTTTGGTAATTTATTAAATAAAGAAGCAATATTTCTTGAATGACTTTCTCATTTATCACTAGGCGGAACATTTAAAAGTATTATTGATGAAGGTTTAAATTAAATTACTGTTGGTTTATTTCACAATTTTGCTCTATTTACTCGGCTAGTTTCGCTTTTTGAAGCATTATGAAGAATGAGTTACAAAAGAAATTAATAATTGTATAAATAAACTTGTCAATTAGATGTTAATTGATATAAATATGTTTCACCACATGTTAAGTAATTTAATTCATTGTATAAACTTGTCAATTTCTTTTGAACTCACTCTTGATAATGCCTTAAAAAGCAAAACTAGTCGAGTAAATAGAAAAAATATAAACAATGAAACAAACCAAGTGTAATTTAATTTGAACCTTCATCAATAATAAAGAAAAAATTGTCAATGTTGAAAATGTAGAAAACCTGAATCAGGTGAACTCCTTATATCTCAATATTATTAATTTTCTATTTTATTTAATAAAGCCTTTCAAATCAATCCCCAAAGCAGGAAAAGTAATAACTTACTTTAAAATATTACTATATATACTTGAACTGCAACTTGATTTCAAAAATGTACCTATGCCAAAAAAATGGCCATCAACGGTTCTTCAGCTCGGAATTTTAGTTTTATTATTTAAATCCGAAAGAGACCTGTTATTATATTTTTTCAATGAAGTTTGAAGATGATTTTACGTTTCTAAACCATTAAATAAAAAAAAGACCTTTATTGACATTGATAAACTAACTAAAACATAACATGCCTTTACAATACATTATAATACTTCTTCTTTTTTTCATTCTTCCCGTAATTCCTCTTCTCTGCTCTTCTCCTTTTCCCATCCCAGCCTTCTCAGTACCCTTACCCCGGCCCCATCATCTCTCATCCATTCCAATACACTTCTACATCCTTCCACCTATTCCAAGTTTACTCCCTTACATTCCTCCGCCAAGTGTACCCACGTATCCTTCCCTTCCTTGCATAACACACATTCCCTATAACTTTCACCCATCCATCTCTTTCTTCCTCTCTCGTCCGTCCTGCATCTCGCTCTCGTCATGATTATTTTCTCCTCTGTTCTCAGACTGTCCCCCTCCAGATATCTTGGTCTGCTCCCATGTACCTACCACCTCTCATACCCCTCATTGTATGCACTGTTTCCTATCTGATTCTGTCTCTCCACCTCTTTCACTTTCTCGTGTACCCATCCTACCACATTTACCCCTTACTCCAACCATTCTTTTACCATCACCTCCGACAAGCCAACTCTTTCATACATCCCCTTCCTCGCTATCCTCCATCTGCCCTGACTTGCATCTATCCTTTCCCTTCATACCTCCTTCACTAGCCTTCCCTACTCCAGACCACTTACTCTCATCTTATACCCAGTCACTCTCTTTATCGCCTCACACCACACACTCTCTCTATTCGTTTTCTGAAGCAGAATGTAACCCGTTGGTTCGGGTCAGTAGTTAGATGGGTGACCGGTACCATTCACCATTGGGATACAATTAATGGTGCTTTAAAGTAACACGCTCATTTACACACACATACAAATACACAAATGACACATGGCAGAAGGACCACGTGGTCAATAGCCAAACACTACTACTACTTCTACTATAATATAATAATAATACGACAAAATTGAATCAAACATATAATTTTATCAAGCATTTTACAACAAAAGCCTGATTAATTTTAATTTAACTCTATTAATAAATACTTTTGATATGGAAAATTATTAGAATCCATAAGTAATTCACATTCATTCTTCAAGTCACATTTTAGACGAGGATTTAGAATTTGATATAAGATATTGATCTTATATTGTAGATGTGGATAGATTCTTATATAAATTTATTGTTTTGTTTAAAAATGTATTTATTACATTTTTTGTAACAATGCCAGATTTATCAGTATCAGATTTATAAGTAATGTTTTATAATGTAAGGTAAACTTTCGTGCAAAAATCCAAGTATAGAATAACCTTTTGACCAACGGTCGAAACTAGTCGAAGAAATATAAAAATAGTGAAACAAAACCAAGTGTTTAATAATTAACCTTCTAATGTACTTTTTTATAATTTTAAGTAAAGGTAAAAGTGAGGTCTGCATTAAAGAAAAATTTCTCTATTATTGTTTTTATAAGGATCTTCTTGAACATATAATAAAGCAGAAATATAATAAATTTTCGAATATTGTCAAATAAATAAAACTTTCCTTTCTAATACTTTAATAACGCAAAGACAAACTTTCAGTCCCTTCCATAAAGAATAATAAAAACTTAGTATTAAAATATTAGTTCAAAATTTTATCCGTTTTTGAGATACAGAGCCCACACATAGAAACATATTTTTCAAAAAAAATTACTATGGTATCTAGGGACTTGGAAACGAATGTTTCCGTTGAAATAATTGTCATGATCGCAATACTTTCCTCTACGAAATAAGACTGTAAAAGCTTAGTAAAACTTATTATTTACTAAATTATGTTACACATAAATAGTTTATATAACTAAATTTAATAATCACGTTCTAATAATGTAAACACACCGTTTCTCTTCTTGTCATAAAGTATAATATAATAAATATTCCGCATCCTGTCGGCATCCTAATATTAATGACTTTGTCGCACATTGTAGACAAAGCTATGAAATGTATCTCCTGGCAAGACCTCTTTCTAATCTTCTTATAATACCAGTCGTAGTGGGCGGTAAACGTTCTCACTTAATTCCTCTTGACCGTGTGGGTGGCTTCCGTTTCTTTGTCCAGCAAATCTACTATAATTAATATTATTATTAATATTCATGTAAATATTTCTGAAATACTTCTTTATATAATTATTTTATATTTGTTATGATCCTGTCATGTAGTATATCAATATTTAATTAAGTGTTTAGTAATAATGGTGTGTGGCTATCGGTCAACGTGGTCCTTTGGTCGTGTTATTTGTGTGTGAGTAATGAGCTTGTTACTTTAAAGCATCACACTCATCACTCTAGAGCGCTATTATTTGTATTCCAATGGCGACCTGATCTGACGATATTTATTAGTATTACTATATATTATTTTCCAAATACGAATACATCGATTAATCCAATATGTCACTTCAAAAACTCTAAGTTTCATGCAAATTAGTATGGCATAGAACCAAATAATCTGAATGATTCATCCACTAATTGTATCTATTATGCGTAATTTTAGAATTGGCTTCAGAAGAAAGAACCTTTGTCTTTTCTATTTTCTCGCATGTTTAGTATGTCATAAACGTTTTATTGTCGATAAAAATAATCTTGAAGAGACAATTCAAGTACTCTCCGCGAATTATCTTAAAAACTATACAGTTTCTGAAAAGGTATTGGTGGCAGAATATAAAAATTGTTTATTTTGCTAGTGTTACTGCCAAGCTAACCTAAAAAATCGTAAATCTACATATTTTTCATCAGTTAATTACATATTTAAACTAATCACATTTGCCAGTGATTATTTCAAATTTAATTTAACTAATGAAAAATATTTAGGTATTTATTAGTAGTATACATCTTTATTAAGACATATGTACATGTTAACATTTAAATGGTTTATAATGAATGAGGTGTTTGTGTGTTAATGTCATATATCAAAAGGCTATCAACCGAAGGTCTCTCTGCCTTGTTTTAACAGTCATATGGCGTCAATCTTTAGTGCGTATCTACGCACTATGATGAAACGATGAAATGAAATCAAATATGGTTCAATTAGGTTTTTTAAATTTAGGTTTTATATTAGGGTTTCTAAGAATACAGTATAGGGATGATATATTGAAGTTGAAAGGAATTTTGGAGAAACTATGGTAGTCTCATAGAAGAGTTGATTCGAAGGATTATGTAAAGGATTTAGAGGAGATCGAAGTTTTTCTAGGGTACGAAGAGATGCTCGCTCACTAACATCAATATTGCGGGAGGTTAGATTGTTGGGATTGAGATAGAGGGCACAATCATAGTCTAGTAATGGGTGACAAATCATCTTGTATATTTCAATTGCTGTTTTACTAGTAATACCTTCATTTCTATATGTTAAATATTTAAAATATTTTGCCCTGGTTGTTATTTTGCTTTTAATTATAGTTGTGTCTTTTTTGAAGTTGATTTTGGTATCTATGGTTATGCCTAGGTATTTAACGCAAAGGGGGATAGTAGTTTAGGAAATTGAGACGTTGTAAGAGGAACTATTATTGCGATGGTATGGAATTAGGAACTGTGATTTGTGGGAATTAATTTCAATGCGCCATTTCCCAAACCAGTGTTGAAGGGAGTCAATAAGCTCTTGAAGGAATTGGAGGGTTTTTGGTAACGTGAGAGCATGGGTAGTTAGGGCAGTATCATCTGCAAATTTCAGGAGATATTTAGAAGGATTGAAGTAGAGAGGATCAAGAGTTGTGAATTTTTTACTTTTAGGGATCTATTAGAGAGGATTTTTTTAATAGGTATTTATTATATTTGCGATTTTTTTAATTAACTGGATTATCATCACTATTTCTTAGACCAAATATACTACCAAATCAGCATATTTCTTTTGTTTTATTTATTTAAATAATAGATATATAATTTCTATATATCATAGATGCCTTCAAGAAACGAATTCGTGAATCTTTTAAATTAAATTCAGGAAGAATTCTTCATCAGCAAGACAAACACATTTTCTTTATGTGATAAACTTTGCAATTATAAAATTTATTCTTTTCTTTAAATATCTCACACTACTAATTAAAGAATCTAATTGTTATTCATACTATTTAAATAAATAATAAATACGAAGACTTCGGAAAATTGGTAAATTTTCGCGCCTTGGATCACAGTAGTGCAAGAAATGCACAGAAGTGGTTAACATTCATGTTATTCATTAAAATTTTAAAATACCAAGTGCATTATGAACCAGTTCATTAAAAATCTATTCATCCTTATCCAAAATACCTCGAAAACAGATCCCTAAAATACGACAATCCTTTTCTCTTCTACAAATAGACCCTAAAGGTTCCCCGTTATCACAACTACTCATATGAAATATGTTGTTATAGTATATAGCACATCAATTGCACTTATTTTAACTCTTAAACTATTGACTACAATTCACCAATGACATGGTCATAATTTTACAGTCCTCATACCTTCAAAAAAACACCTTCTAAAGTACTCCACAAAATATTGTTACACTCGGTGCATTAAAATGAACCCAATTAATTCCTGATCAAATTTCATGAAATTTCATCAAAAACCTAAACCAATTGCAAACAAATATCACCTATAAATAACTTAGCATTACCATTGATACTAGGTTTACTTTAAGGAAGCACGTATTGGTCACGAAATCGAAATGCAAAGCCGCACACTTTCGAAGTCTAACATATCAATACTGAAACATAGGGACAAACATATATAAATGATCTGACACCAACTACAAAACATATAAACACATTGAATTAAAGCAGTTAAGTAAAGTTCAGCGGATTCCATTATAACTACCGATTCCGACAGTTAGGTAAATCAATTAATATCCTCTGCAATCCTCAACCTAAATTGTTTATCTGTATTAATTTATTTGTAGTATTTTATATTTTTACACATATACTCTACTTAATTGCAATTATATTCCTTAATAGTTCCCAGCTATGTATTTAAATAGTCTGACACTATTTAAAATGTCGCATGATATTGCTATGCGGAATTGTAAACGGAAACAATTAAGATTCTTTCTTACGCGGTATATTTATATGCTTCGCAATTTTGTCCCACAGATATTTTTGGATGATCCGTGCGAGCATCTCTCTTCGTGTAACCTAAGTCCGAAAGAAACCAACCATCTTATTTTGATCGTGATTAAGTGGCAAATTATAATGTTGTTTTATGACCAACAGGAATTCCACAGCTCTATAATTATTTGCTTTTAAACGGCGCCGCAAATTTCAATTGTAGGAGCGCGGATGCACCACGAATAATTTTAGATAATACCTTTGATTTTAATTTTATCCTCAGATAGATTGGATGAATTTATTCCACAAGAGTTATCTTAAATAATTTTTCAATTTAACATGGGCCTTATTTTATTATAAGGTTTCCAAAAAATAAAGTTATGTTTATTTAATCTTCGTATGAATTATGTTTATGATTTCATGCGATTTCATAGTAAGTAATTTGATCTTCAAGTAACTCAATCAAACAATTCATACTAAGTAGTCTCTTTTCGGTTTAAGTAAAACCTCAGTCTATTTAGACAGATCTTTAGATTGCAATATCCATTCTAAAGGTTAGCATTTTCTGTAGGTTGTCTTTATATAGAGTATTTAGATTTAAAACTCTGTAACTAAATTTTGCATAGCACCAAATGAAGTAATAAAAATAATAATGTTACTTGCATACTCCAAAATGATTTTTTAGGTATCTGCTATTTTTGGATATTCCTCTCCAATTGAAGATTGTCGTAGTTTTAATGTAGGTGGGCATTTCAGGAGTTAACACTATTTAGTCTTTTTTCCAGTTTCGCACCTTCTGCAGATGTTTACTAGGTTGAAGATTATCGTACTTTTAATGTGGGTGGACATTTCAGGAGTTAACACTGGTTATTCTTTTTTTCAGCTTTGCATCATCTGCAAATGTTTACTAGTTTGAAGTAGTCTTAAGTTCAGCATTTTTTTGGTGTCTGAATAACTGTTTGAAATATGTAACTAATTTTAGATTTATCGCTATTAATTCGATTAGAATCCTGCAGAAAAGTATAGTATTAAAATGCTTAATCAATGTGACCGTTTGTAGAGAAATAATAATTGATCATTTCAGGAGATCGTACTGCATATTCTTTATTCCAATTTCATCCCCTCTACAGATGGGGCTAAAGTTAAGCTCCAATCTATTTAGATCCTTACCTAAATTGCATTGTTCATTCAAAAGTCCAACACGTTCCATAGATTATTTCTGAACATCTGAAAAAATGAAATGAACTCTTCAATCAAGTGTATCATAGCAACATAACTTGTGGTGTTTAATTAATGTGCTTTTTGTTAGAAAGTTATTGTCTTTGGCACCCACCACAGTGAAATTGCCGTTTTTAAACCTTCCATTACTCATGATTGTAACTTTAATATAACCGAACAGCCTAGAAGTTCATATTGAGTAGTCTTCCTACAGTTCGTACCGTCTGCAGAAAGGGTTTATATAATACCCTACACTATTTAGATTATTGTCTTGATTACAGAGTCCAGTTCTTAATAATAAGTAAAATGTATGCAACATTAGATCTAAAAGTGTTTTCTACAAAGTTGTCAACCGTTGAATATGGATCTGGATCCATACGGAGAGTTAAGTTCCCACTGATGTCATTATGTGCCCTATTTTTAGCAGAGTAGAGTATTTTAGTATAGTAATTAGATGTTCTTAATAATTAAAATCTTTTCTAAGACTCGCAACAATTATTTATCTTACAAAAACGTTTTCTAAAAAGCTGCTAGTGTTTAAAAAACTATTAACTTTTATGCGAAGAGTAAAAAGTTATGCGCCCTTCCAACTCACATCTAAATTATACCTAATTGAACCAAATTTACCAAATGTAGTACATACCCATAGACAATCCCCTATAATTCCGAATAGTTATTCATTCAAGATAGATGGAAAGAAGTATGTGCTTTGTTGTTGACAGGAAAGTAATAATTCAGTGTATTTACAAAATCCTGTTTTCCATTTAGATATAAGCTAATTAGTTATATTCCATACTGAACGTCTTGTTTTCTTAATGTAGTTTACGTGTAATAATTAAAACCTAAATATACTGTGATTAATCAATTCAGTTCGGCCTACTTGCGCTTATGATAGATAATCGCAGATCCGACGTGTGAATTTTATTCAGACGTAATTATTTAAGATTAACACAGAGCATACAGCATATAAATTACCCAGACGTGTTAAGTGGTCCTAATTTCTGGCGTTGCAGCTCACAATCATTAATTCTTCGAGGAATAAACGCGATTTAGAAGCCAAATTTACAACGTGCGTAATTAATTGTGTCGTTGTTTGATTTATTGTGAGAGATTTGGCAA
This sequence comes from Ontholestes murinus, assembly GCA_963969525.1. Lineage (NCBI taxonomy): Eukaryota > Metazoa > Arthropoda > Insecta > Coleoptera > Staphylinidae > Ontholestes > Ontholestes murinus. The sequence continues at coordinate 24,466,134 of OZ018399.1, forward strand.
TAGTCGAAATAATGAATGAACAACTGGGCGTTCGTAAAGAATGCTGTTGATAAATTCGTTTTTAATTGATGTTAGTAGTACTTTGATCTTCGCTTAGTATTGCTTTCCTTGGCTGGCTGATCTTGGCTCCTATACAAATTTATTATATTTTCTTTTTATTATGTCCCACAAAATTTTATTTACGGCTTATAAATATTGTTTTTGTCACTGTTGGAAAATAATATTGCAATTAGATTACTTCAATAAAGGTACCACAACACATGATAGATTATAATGCATTACATAAAATTGATATTTTTTGCTTCAATAATCAAATTTCTATTTAAGGTATAAAATTTAAATTACATAAGTTCTAAAAACTTTAAAACCTAGAGTTAAGTTAGGGCTTTGAAATACTCTAATGTAATTAGGTTATCAATAAATTGAAAAGTAATGACTCCAAATTGGATCCTTGTGGTATACCTATTGTAAATTTGTGTCATGTAAAGTAAACACAGTTTATCCTAGTATCTAAAAACGTTATTAAATGTCCTATCATTCTAAGTGCAAAAAATAAAAGGAATATTCCATAAACATCGTTAATGTCTGTGCATAAAACATCTACTTAAGCACGATTATTAAAAGTTAATTGATTGTTGATGCACTTAAGTGTTGAAAATCCATATTCATAGATAACAAAACTGTTAGATTTTCAATTTGGAAAATCTAACAGTTTTGTTATCTAAATAGTGATTATTAAAAGCTTCTTAAAAGTTATTATTACTAGACTTGTTGTTGGCTAACCGTTTAAGAACCTACGTTGTTGATTATAGATTATATTAACCAAAAATTAAAGAAAAATTCGAAAGAATAGGAACAGATCTATGATGTTCAGCATTACTGGGATCATCTCGTTGCAGAATTGGAATAATTATTATCACCTTCCATAGATCAGGAAAAGTTATTTTATATAATAATATTGCGAGTATGATTTGACACTCTTTTGAAAAAAGCATTGGGATTCGATCATAATTCGATTCATCCTGACATAAAATCTATTTATTTTGGTCGTACTTAATTATTAAAACTTTATGTTATAACCTAGAAATGAATACTATCCGCATTTGATACGATTTCGCTTCACACGCACGTATCGGCAGCTTCACCTGAAAAGTTATAAATAAATAATCTCGGAAATGTGCTGACGGAATATTTAGATATTAGATATTGAATACCAGTATCGCCGCTTTTTTTTGATCGCCGGCGGATGGCCGCGACACCTGATCAAAAATAGAGCACGCGCCAGATACTTGGCAACATCAACTATTCAAAATCTGTCATTTAAAACTTAACGCCGTCTTTAATTATGTTCACTGCCTTAATGAAATTCGGCCATTCCAGATAATTTAAATTCTTGCAATTTGTCACCTGTCTTTGTCTTTATGCCGAAAAATGTTATGCATTCAAAATTTCACATCACATCAAAAAGACTGCAAGCGTGGGTATTTCATTTAATGTTAAAAGAAATACTTTTGAGTTGTAATTTGTTGGTCAATTTAGATCTTCATCAAAAATAAATTATAAAATATTAATACTTACAATTAAAATTAAGGGAATTTGGATTAGGATTTCAATATTTAATGCTTTACAGAAAGGTTCATAATGTTTGCATATCTCTATTTAAATTAAAGCCTAATTTTTATATACAATGATGCAACGAGCATCATCTACACTAAGTAATTAGACATCTATCATGTGTAGATTTTTGGATTTACTACCAATATTTATATCTAAAACTAAGCTTTTCCTGAAAAATTCCTCCTGTCACTTTTAAATGCCGATAATATCGTAAGGCCATCCGGACTACAATCCTATACCTAATCGTTCGTTTATGGCTTCGACCGTATGAGTAAATCACAGACGTTTTAATATTTCCCCAGTATTTTTCACTTTTGTATATAAGAATATCAGTAAATTGGCATACGTGATCTTAAAAAAGTTGGAAATATTTACAAGGATTTCGTTGATTCCTGAGGATAAAATGAAGATTAAATCCTGTTATACATACAAGTTATTAATTGTTTTTATTGTATTTACAAGGATTGTTGTAGGAACCAAATAAGCAAACAAATCTTAAAAACGAAGACCCCAAAGTAATAATTCTTGATTATTTTTGTTCGTTATATTACCCGCTTAAGTATTTTGCATTTTCTTTCTTTAATAATAATATGCTGAGTATATAAAATTATCGTCTAAATGTTGCACTTATTTCCCTAATCCAGTGAATAAACCACTAGCAAAGGTTTGGGAGTTTAGACAATAGATGTCACCCTAATGGTGGCTCTATCCTTAAAGGAGAGCTGGAGGTTTATAAACCCCATAGTAAAATTGTACTGTAGATGATGTTAGCAGGAAAACAATAATTTAATATAAAAATGTCATGGTATATGATAGTGTAGATGTTGCTTGTAACTTTTATTATTTCGCTGATTTAATTTGCAGCATTTTATCTGAAAACTATTAAACTGTGGCAAATGATTAATAAAAGAAATAAACATTTTGTTTACATGCACAGCGAGTGAAACGGTGGTCAAGATTGTGAAACCGTTTTAATGGACGAAAATGACGCCCACAAACCGCTTATCCGGCGATTCTATTAAAATCGAAACACACGGACGACTATCCGACCAAAATAAATCTATTTTCAACTTGGAAGGTTTTATAGTATAATTGAAATACCAAGAAATGCATCTAAATGGGTCATCTCTTCTAATTATAAGAGATGAAATCCACCAAATAACCAACAACGCGTGAGCAAGTATCATTCCAGCAAAAATAGCTTTCCTTAATTATCGTTTAATTTATTGGCTCATAACTATCTGTAAATATATAATCTTTTAATTGGCGATGCCTAATTTTTAAGAATATCAAGTAAATGAAATAAAATGATTTGGATATGAAATGAAACAGTACATATTATTTATCTGTCATGCTGACATAATCTGTCAAAAATTCATCCTAATAAGTGAACAGAAAGCAACATTCAAGAAAATATCAAAGTTTTCGAATATGGGCGAGGATACCTTCCTTCTTACATCATGGTGCAAAAGGAATTTGAGTGAAAGAACATAATTTAATAATAGTAAACTCGGCACGTGCTTTTGTAATTAATTTTTGTTTTGTATGTATTTTTTTAAGAAAGAAGACCAAAGATCTAAATAAATAAATAAATAAATAGTAAGCTCATCATGTAAATAATCTTAAAAAGAATAAAATACTTCATATTATTATATAAATCTTAATAATGATTAGATTCATGTAAAATTCCGAAAATTATATTCTTTTATTATTATCAGACAATTTTTCTACAATAAAAGTCACTTATATTTTGAAATGATAATATATTTTTTTAACTTCTTGTTTTTCAGAAATGTAAAATATGAGCAATTTGTATATTTGTATTTATTAAAGAGTTTTCTAAATAATTTAATATTTGTTTATATTTATTATACAATTTGTGTTTAAAATCATATCTTTGCACAATTTTTACGATAATTTATTTAACGCTTATCATTATTTAAAGTACTAAGTACCGCAGTATATTCTAAACACGTTGCTGCGTGTTACTTGGGTTGCATATACCACAATAAATATATATACCTGTATCTATATACGATATTAAAAATAACTACAGAATAAAATAAATAAATAATGTATTTTTGGTTTCATCGTTACTAATTTAATGATTATAAAAAAATATATTTATAAATATTAGGTCTCAAATTGTTTTTTTATTATCTTGCAACAGTTTCTCCATATACTGGCTTTATAAAATGGACGAACATAAATATAAGTGAGAATTATAGTTTTGCCTATCCACAATATTTTTTCTATTTTTGTTTCCTTGCAAATATTTCGTGTATATGAATATTTATTAACGAAACAATTACAATTTTCTTCTATTTAAAATTATTTCATTTATTGACGTAATATAAATTCTACAATAATTAGAATTCTTGTAAATAAATAAACACATAACAAAGCAAGATTTTGCATTACAACAATAACTAAAAAAACAAATATAATGTTCATCTGTATCTATAAAAATGTTGTGGAAATGCGAAGTCATCTAGAAAATATTCCTTATTATTTAATATTTGTTATTAAATAATTATTTTCTAGTAGATCCCTAAAAGCTAGAATCAATAACTTATTTTCTTATACTTTCATTTACCAGATAGATGTTTTTAAAACCCACCTTTATTATTTAAGATTTTCTACTCTATGGTTTTTCTACTTTAAGTTATCGATGATATTTTAATTTCCCGTGGTATTGCGTTAACCATTATTTAGCATTTTTTTCCAATTCATAATGCAATACGTGACTTAATAACTATCTTAGCTACTTCTAATCTTCTTCATCCACCTTCCTTCATCTTCCCCGCCCCTTGTCGTCAGTATCTTTACCCTGGCCCCATCTTCTCTCATCCACTCTTTCACGCTTCTATACATCCATCCACAAAATCCTATTTTACTCCCTTACATTCCTCTAACAGCTGACTCCATGTGTCCTTCCCGTCCTTACACAACACGCATTCTCTGTATCCCTCCCTTGTTACATAATATACGTTATTAAAGAATTATCTTTTAATAGATTCTTAAAAAATTAGAAACAACCCATCTCTAATTTATTTTCGAATTAGGTCTTCTCCAAGTTTCAGCTTTACTGTTAATTTTTTTTCTGCTTCAACACGTATTATTTCAATCCTCTTTGCACCAACTCCTCTGAATACCTTTAATTTACTGATTTACTAAAGATACTACTTTAATTAATCATGCTTATACGTTATTAAAGATGTAATGACACATTTGAAATAATCTTCACACATGACAACTACCAATTCCCCGCCATCGTTATAATTCCCCTCGCATGTATTCCCCAAATCGCCTTAAAACAGTAACAGAATTTTAGAAAGCACATCACTTCAATATAAGCGAAAAATACTTAAAAATTTAACTTAAAATCTGATAATACCTACTTCGAAAATACGAAGGTGGACTTTTAAGTTCGCGGAATGGAATAGAAGGAGATAAAATAATATTACAAAATTATTTTTCTTATTCAATATATTCACCTGCAACCTTAACACATTTCTCAGATTAATGAATTAACTTATGAATACTCTCATAAAAATTGATTTATCCTTTTCTGAAAAATATGCATCCTTCATTTCTTCATCGGTAGAAAATTTCTTTTCTCGAAGATCTTTTATCGGAATTGGAAAGCTATAATAGAAGCTGGGTACCAAATCTATGATATAAAGTGGATGATCAATAATATTGAAGCCCACCTTATGCAAAGCAGCCAACGCAACTCGACTCTTGTGAACAAAAGCATTATCGTGCAAGAGCAGGACACCTTTGGTTAAATATCCTCGTCTAGTCTTCCTAATAGCCTTTTTTAACTTCTCTAAAATTAAAGCGTAGTATTCTTCGGTTATAGAAACACCTTTTTCCTACGAATCAATCAAAAAAATTCCTTCTGTGTTCCAGAAATCTGTCGCCATGAGCTTTCCCGCCAAATACGACACCTTGAATTTCTTACCCTTTTTATGCTACCACATGAAATCTTGCTTAGACTCAGGTTCATAGTGATGAACCCAAATTTCATTTCCAGTAACAATTTGCTCCAAAAAAGCATCATTTTCTTTATTTCACTGATTCAAAAACGCGGCGGTGTGAGCAATCTGGGCACTCATCTTGCACTGACTGATGATTATGGAGGACCTTAAAATGGTTGTTTCAGATACTCTAACCATTTAGTTGTTTAGCGAGTTGTTTCTTCTTCAAACGTGCATCCTTCAATATTAGTTTTTCTATTTTTTCGATGAGATCTGAAGTGGTGGTCTTCAATTCATTCCCTACCTTGTTTCAAGAGGTTGTGCTACTTATATACTATGTTTTTTTCTGGACAAAAGGTCCCGTAAACAGATGATATCTCTTCTAATATAGTGTGAACACGTTTTCTTCGCTTAGTAAGGAACTTTATAACGGCGCAGAACTCTATTTTTTCCATACTTTACAATCGACGATAATTCAAAGACTACTTACCTCTTTCTAATAATAATAATAATAATAATAACTTTATTTACGGTATATCACCATTTATAAGAAAATAACAAGGTATAGTACAAAAATATAATTCCATAGCCTAAATTTAAATAAAACTAAGAAATAAAAACAATTCCGTAATGTACTTATACCACTATACCACTATATGATAATACTCGGTATATATAATAGTTGATAAGTCACTGAATGCCGTAGTATCCAACTATAGTAGTTATAGTAGTCCTAAATATTAATAAAAGTTTGTTATCCTCTTATTAGTTTGTATTAAACATAAACAACGTAACCATCATCCTTTCTTCACCTTCTATTAAAGACCTGGACAAAACCATAGATTAAAAACTCAATTTATGAAAATACTCCTAAGGAATATGTTAATTTCCTACACTTGTGCGTTATTAAAAGTCCTGCAATTCTTTTATGCATAGACTATTTCTCTGCAAATCTTCTTCAATAACTCTCATCGTATAGATTTTTTATTTTTCAAACCAGCTGCTTTGTTTTATTTTATGTTAAATATTTAAACAACTATATTTTTATTTTTAGTTTTATTTAAACTTCATCGACCATAGTTGCATTATATACATATTCACATTATTGAAGGGAAAAAACATACGTTAAACAAAATCCAGGGACGGAATTCACACTTGCAGATAATCTCCCACTCAAACACATAGCAAAAACACGCCATTTATCAAAACTACAAAATGACCACCTGCCATCTATTACTCGACTACAGTTGTGTTCAATATTTGAATTCTCGTAACCCAACAATCCCAAACATTCAAGTTAGAGAAGAAGTAGCCCTCAATATTTACAAAACCAGGTAATCTTCTAATTATCTGAATAATCCTTCTAGTCACTATCAAAGCATAATTTCTATTCTTGAAACTGAATCTAAAAATTCATGAAAACCCCATATCAACTGTGATTTCTCAAACCAAATTTTTTAGATAAAGGTTGATCTAAAAAAACCCACAGACATTTTATATGTTTAGAAATTAAGGAAAAAAGCAGCGAAATACTACCAGTCTAAAGTAGTAGCAAATACAAACATTTGAAAAAAATCTGGATATTAAAAATATCTATCAGAAACACATCAATCAAAACTTATTTAAATTATAATAAAGTATTAGTGTCAAATATGACATAACAAGTTAAATTTGAAGTCCTCTCCTTAGAGGAAAATAAGCCAAATTTGTCAAGAAAATGGTGAAGAGCAAGAGAGGAGGAACATTATATTATGAAATCAAGCCCTTTCGTGTGCAATCAAAATGTTTGTAAGAATTTATTGTTACATATGTATTTTTTAGATTTTATTATGTAAGCACAGTGAATAAATGAATACTATCAACTATCACAAATTAATATAAAGTAATAATCTTAAAATATAATTGCAAATCATAACCAATGCGCAAATCTTAAGCATTAGCGATATGAAATAGAAATACAAAAAAGTAAATTATAGAAATAATGAATCTACAAATTTAGTTGTCTTCTGAAAGTCTAGAAAGTACTTACAAGAAGAAAACCTCCAAAACATTTTTTACTTGTACATAAATGCTGCAAAGTCATTAATTTGATGAAATACAAAACAAAAATATGCATCAACTTGATTGATCTGGAAAACGTATAGATTGACAATAGAACAAAATAAAAAATTTTGTTAGGTAAAGAATTGAGTAACACGTTCAGTGTGAAAAATCACATCAATTCTTTACCTAATATTTTATCATGTTTCACCAAGTGATAGTGAAAGAGTTATTCAAGAAAAAAATGTGGCTTACTTAAGTAAACAAAATTTAAAAATTAAACAAATAATGTCATTATCTAAAAAACACTTACAAGGTCATATTTTTCAAGACTTACAACCAGTAATATTAAAACAAAGCCAAATTCTTTCTAAAAATAACATCAAATTTTTATAATTATAAAATAGAAATAAAAATCATTCAAAGTTTAAAAAAAATAAAACAATTATTATAATAATGATTATTCTGCGTGCATTCATCTCAAGAATGAAACTAAAAATACATTTTTAACAAGGAAAAAATTAATTCTGAAACCGTTTTAAAGACAAAAATCCCCTTTCAAAACATAGTATTAAAATTTGAAATAGGGCTAGAATAAATCTTAACTTAAAATCTTATGGAAGTATTTAATATGTCTGTTAATACTAACATTTTGCAAACGTATAGTAAAGAAAATATTGTAAATTAAAAAGTTTAACCAATGTAAATCCAAAATCTAAAATAGCTTCAAAGCTAACAAATTCCTTGAATAATTAGGGAAAAACCTTAATAATCCGAAGAAAATACAATTGACAAATCTTAGAATTATTCTATTTTAAAATGATGATTTAAAAAAAATTAATTGAACTTTGAATAAAATAAAAATTAAAAGTTTAATCAGAAATGTAATATGCTTTCTATAATACTCTTGATATTTTAGAAACATGTAGTAAAGAAAATATTGTAAATAAAAAAAGTTAAACCAATGTAAATCCAAAATCTAAAAGAGCTACAAAACTACCAAATTCCTCGAAATTTTAGAAAACAAAAATAAAATCCAAATTATACAAAGAGAATAAAATTGAGAAATCTTTTTTAACATGATGACTTAAGAAAAACTTAATTAAAATTTGAATAAAGTAATAATTTTAAATCTTCGAATTTTAATTAGAATATTTAAACTAATTCTTCTTCCAAAAGTTTTTAAAAAACTAGCAATCCAAATCAAATAAAATTAGCAAATTTTAAAAATATCCTAAATGTTCTGATATTTTTAAATTTAATTTTAAAAAATAAAACAGAATTTGGAACAATTATATAATACTGTTAACGCTGGAGGCTTCTACTTCGTTATACATTATTTTTCACAAATACAAAACTTTTTAAATTTGTTTGTATGACATAAAACAAAATTAGAAAGTTTTCTTTTATTTGTGATTAATATAATACATTAACTTTAATTAAAGTCATTAGTGGGTCAAGAGCATTAAACTTTTTGAAAACATATAATAAAGAAAAGATCAAAAATCGTAATGGTTAAGAGCTTCAAATACTATTTTAAGATTGAAAAACCCGAATAAAATTAACACATTCTTCCAAAAACTAAAATTGTTAAGAGCTTAAAAAATTACCAATAATTCTAAGATTTAAAAATGGAAATCCCAATAATGCAAATGGAATAAAATTCACAAATTTTAGAAATAAATCTTAAAATCAAATTAAGTAAAAAAACACTTGTTATTATCCATAGTTTGGTCTTTATGTATAGTCGTAACGATCATTTTCAAAGTATAAAATACATTTTAAGTGCGACGTAAATCAAATATTCCGACTTCCATAAAAATTGCAAAACCTAGAATTTGTTGAAGAATTCTATTGAAATTTTCATAACAAGTCTATTTTCATGAAACAAAGTGATTAAAATTTTGAATAAAGTCTAGCCAGTACTTTCTTGTTTTTCTTTTGTTTTTCCTTTGCACTTAGTAACAATAAATTTAAATAAACCAATTAGTGTGTAATTAAGAGTCAATTTTGAAAATTGTTTGTTCGCGATTTCCTTCTGAACTTAAGAACATTGCCAAGAGTACGTCAACATCAATATTTTTTTCTATTAACTGATTTTGAACGTAGCTGCAGTATTGGTATGAGAGAGGCCGGACTTTCGCTATGACAAATTTCTCTTCGTGCAAACTGAAATGTTACGATATTGAGATGTTGGCCAAAATGGTCCAAGAAAGGTATTTAACAAAGTCCCCCTGGATTTGGACATACCCGGCCGACTACAAATCGCGAAGAACGTCGCTTAAGACATTTGACCACAAGAGACAGATTTTTAGCAACTCGATCAATTTTAAATGATTGGATGAGAGGTATTGGATCCAGAATGTAAATGCCATCTGTTTATAACAGGATAATGTCTTATGAGCCTTCATATCGTCAATTTTTATATCTTCTTCTTACATCACATTACCGTCTACGAAGGCTAGAATGGAGCAACGAATGGGCGAATTGGACGTAAGAATGGCATTAAATTAGTGGCAAGTTCCGATTTTGCTTGTGAGCCCATGATGGTCTTAGAAGGGGCAGACTGATGCATAGAGAACGTAAAAATCCAACATTTTTTGTGGAATGAAATGCAGCCCTCACACAAAGAGTGATGATATGATGTGCAATATGCTATGGTAGCAGTCCACTTGGTATACATTAACGGCATAATGCCAATGTACTAGAATCCATTGCGCTTCCATATCTTCAAGGGCAGGAAAATCCCATTTTCTAACAAAATAATATGCGCCTTCATACCGCAGGAGCTACCAAACGTTTTTTTAGAACTAGCTAACATTGTTGTCCACCCATGGCCTATTCAATAGCCTGATTTGTCGCCCATTGAACTTGTATGGGATGCGATCAGTAGATCACTGGGAAATTTACCACACCATCCAAATAACTTACACGATCTCCAACTATGGATTCAAGAAGCCTGGAACGATATACCTCAGGCAGCTATAGATCACTTGATATGGTATCAATCAAGTGATCTATAGCTGCCTGGTATATCGTTCCAGGCTTCACGCCGTTTAACGTATGCATTACAAATCGTGACGGGGTAACTCATTACTGAAAAACTTTTTAACTTTTAATGGGCCCTTTGTGCGTCCTCCGATCTGAGTCCTCATTCCTTGCCACGGTCAAGCCAACCCAGGGCATTGGTAAATGCCAGGACTGCAGCAAGAGGGACTCTGGGGATGTTTGGTGGATTTAGACATCCCTCTCCCATTGTGGATTTACGTAGGTTGGATAATTCAGGGCAGTCTAGAAGTACATGATCCGCGGTTTCCTCTTCTGCTTAACACCCTCTGCAGATATGACTAGATTGTAGACCCAGTTTGTTCAGGTGTGATCGTAAATTGCAGTGTCCTGTAAGAAGCCCTACGACCTTTTCTCTGGACAGTTGCATACAGTATCTGGCCGTTTTGGTGTTCATTGCAATGATGTTTTTTGAGACTCTACAGCCAAGTATGTTGTCCCATCGCTCCTTGTGATTGATGCAGTTTTCAGTAGGGTACTCAGATCTAGCAGTTTCATAAAAATAGACGTTTTGTGGAAGTCAGTATATATACCTAGCTTAATAAAAACCGTTACTGTGAGAACAGTCCCGCCATTATAATTCTGCCAATAGATTGCATCGATAACAAAGAGAGGTCAAATAATATTATTTTAGACGGAAAGACCATTGCCAATTGACGAATGTACCCAAGATTTGTAATTGTAAAGTCATTATCTGTGTTATGTGTCCATTCATTTGCCGATTAAGATGTTTGTATATACTATTTTTAGAGATTTATGTTATCGTTGTCTCGAGAATTTTGCATTTTACTTTTTTTATTGATACATTCTTAAACTTTGGATAAAAAAGTGTCTGCCCTATGTCTTAAGAATTAATGGTTTTCAAAAGTGGTACAGTATAATACATATGTTTAATAAGAAAGAAGATTTTGATAGTTCTTGTTTTTCTGAACTTGACCAAATCACAATAAGCCTTCTATTATGGAAACAATGGAGTCTACTGCAGTTCATACTTCATATTGATTATTTTTATTAATTATTTATTAAATTTAAAAACATTATTTACCCTATAAATTATTTTTGATTTTCTAGCAACATAAATCAAAATTGCTTGTCCAAATGTTTAAATATTGTGAATATAAGCAGACGTGCACTTGCAAGTTTACTATTTCCTAGATTAGATATCTGAATAATAATCTCCTCGTGTCATGCTTGTTTCCATGAGTCTAAATTTATCAGCGTCCATCATCACGTTCTTGCAATTTATGTAAAATGCGCACATAAAATTTACTATTTACGAGCCAGAAGGGGGACGCCGGCTAATTTTAATCGCGACCATTAATTAACAAATTAATGCTTAAGAGAGGGAGCTAATCAACTGTGAAACTCGACGACAGTATCATCCGGCCCGCGGGCCAAAAGTGCCCTTTTTAGTGGCCACGGTTTTGTTCCTAAAATGAAAATGGTAAATTTGCGAAGTTTCGAAATATCCAAACGGTATTTAATCGTGATATTAACAAATTGTTATTTATTCTAAATGTTGTGTTTCCACGCGGCACCAGGAGGGAATACGCTCAGATATATGGGCAAACCGTGTCTGAGGCGTTGCGAACGTCTTGCCAATAATTTGAACATTTCTAAAAGACCAATATATTAATATCAAACCTTGGGAGACGTCTTGTGAAAAATCCAGTGCAATAAAATATAAATAAGTGACCTTTCATTTGTGGGGGTGGAGTGTGGCCGAGATGATATTTCGAGCTTGGATTGATGTTCCAGCACGCCTTATCATTAATAATGTTCACTTCACTAGTGTAAATTAACATAATTAATATGTACCTACTATATTTATCATCGTGAATTAAATTAAATCCGCAGGGGGAGCGAACGAATTTTCGATATAAATAACATTCTTGGCCAAATTTTGAACAGATGGCGCTATAAAAACTTAACCGTTGAATTATATTAAAACTATATCACACATAGCATGCTAATCTTAAAATTTAACGTAAAAATATAACATTGGAATATTGTTAATAGTTTTAAGGTATAGATATTGGTAATCAAAAATGGATGTACAGAACGATGGCCAAAGTTTGATACTACTGATAAATATCATTATTTAAAATAAGCAAATATTTTGAATATCTTAAAAGCATTCAAAATAATTAAATTATATTTTAGCATCATAAAAATAGTTTTAGAGTTTTGACCTACTAGACATAGTACTTTCCGATCATCATAAGGGCAAAAATTTGTAGTTGTCTTATCATGAAGAACGGTTTTAAAGATTGTATTGATATAGGTTTTTATTACATATTATGTAATAATTACTTCCATTACTTTGTGGAGCGTTTGCACGCTTTTCAAATGTACAAATTTTTCATTAATTATAAATTAGTAACACCTATGATATTATTATCTAAATAAGTAAGCGTAGCAGCTTTAAATATTGAATATTTTCGTTACCTGTCTAATATGACCAGTCCTGTATAACTTATTTAGAACCAGACCGTTACTTGCCAAAGTTACATAATAAAAAATATAGTTAAATAGCAATAAATCTTCTCAAAATAATTTTATATATACACGTGAAAGTTCCTCATTTGAAACTCCTTCATTTTCTTAAATAGATGTAAGGATTTCCTATCTGTAATATGGAAAAGTTTTATGATCGTAAACTTTGATTAAAATTTATTTAACAAAAATATTCATTTTTTGACCCATTATTATATTTTTTGAAACAAAAAAATATATGTCTGTGAATATGTGTTTATGATTATGAGCGCTGTATCCTAAGAAACGCTAAAGATTTTAAACTTATTTTTTTATTCTTTTTCTCTTTTATTAAAAGAGCTAAACAGGTTTTGACAAGACTTCTACTCTAGCCAGTTTATTGTTTGTTCTTCCTGGCTTTACTTTAAAAAGCAAAAAAATTCAAATACAAACTATAAATAATACAAAAACTGTATAACTTTAATTAAAACAAAATTTTCATAAATTAAAAGTAAAATTGTCGACTTTTTTTAAGTTATTAAAAACAAGTTACAAATAAATTATATAGGTAATAATTGTAGAGAATAAAACCAATAATTTATAAAAAAAATAATCTTTTGTTTTGCATTGATTTACTTAAGGCAGTTTGTTTTTTCCAAATTTGCCTTGAGAATAAGTGAAAAATTTTAATTTTTTGGGCAAAACTTGTTCTACTTTGTATTGTCGAAAAGTTTTTCCCAAAAAAAATTGTCCACTGCACTCTTGATGAAGCGAAATTATATTAGAACACTTGTTGTGTTTCATATTGTTATGAAACATATCAAGTGTTCTAATTTAAAAATTACCTAATGCTATAATTTCGCTTCATCAATTTAAAATTACCTAAGTTTATAATTTCGTTTCATCAAGAGTGCAGTAGACAAAATATCGGAACAAATAAAAGTTGTTCCGATATTTTGTAAACAAAATTTTCCTAAATATTTCTTGTATCATACCAAAGTATAGCAGCTACATAAAATTGTAAAGCATAGTCTTTTTGTATTGCACAGTGAATTTCCGAGAAAAGTGTCGCGAAAAAATTTGGTGGCCATATCTTTTTTAATCAAACGCAAGTATGCCACTAAACTATAAATATCTTGTTAAGGAAATTCATATTGGTTACTATCAGGTTTCCTCTTGATTTGTGAACAGTTTTTCACAATATGGTATAGCGACAGTTCTGGATTAACATTATAATCCCCGAAGGAAGGTATGAAATGTACAATCCTTCAGGTTTGTAACTTTAAAATTTATGCGGCTTTAAATCTAAACCTTCATTAAAATTTTAATGACATGTTTACTGGCATTAGGTATTACTAATTAATTTCTAGAAAACATTTGGAAAGTTATTGACGAATTTAGGAATCTTTGAATTAAATTTTTGCAAATTAAGATAGGAATTCCTGAAAAATTCTACATCTCTACAAAAAAATGATGGAAAATTTTAAAACTCTCGAAGTAAATTATTACAATTTCTAGAGAAATTTCTACAAAAATAAGATAAAGCAAAATAATGTAATGTAATGGTAAATATCAAAAAATAAGAGGAGATTTGACGCTAATGTCCAAGAAGATGCTGATTTTGCGATCTTTTATTTTGCAACATAGAATTTTTTGAAAAACTTTAAAAACCTAGAAAAAAAAATTTTGGAAAGAAAATTCTCGTAATTTATAATAAAAAATCAGGAAAATAGAGATTTATATTGGAACATTGTAGACATCTGAAAAAATACTAACGAATTTTAGTACTCCCGAAGAAATGTTTTACAATTTAGAAGAGAAATTCCTGAAACTAAAAATTGATGGAGATCTCTCAAAACTTTCAAATAAATTTTCAAAATTATAAAGATTAAATTTTCGCAATTTAAGAGAGGAATTCCTAACAAAATCTACATCTCTACAACAAAATAATGAAAAATTTTAAAACTATTGAAGTAAATTATTACAATTTTCTGCAAAAATAAGATAAAGCAAGAATGGTAGAAATCAAAAAATAAATTTTTAAATAAGTCTTAAAAAAATGCGGCTGGAAATTTGAAAAACCTTTAATGGATTTTTTACAATTTGTAAAGAAAAGTCTTGGTAAATTTCTATAAAATAAAGCAATCACAATTCTAGGAATCTGGCATAAAAAAATTACTGACAAATTTAAGAATTATCGCAATTTTGAAAAGATGTTTTTAAAAATTTGAAAAACCTCTAAAGGAAATTTTTACGATTTGTAAAGGAAATTCTTGGTAAATTCCGATAAAATAAAGCAAACACACAATTTTAGGAATCTCGCATAAAAAATTCCTGGCAAATTTAAAAATTATAGAAATTTTGAAGAGAAATTTTTATAAAATTTGAAAAATCCGTAAAAATAGACTAAAAAAACTGACGTGTAGCAACATTGGTTCGGGTCAGTAGTTGAATGGGTGACCGGTACCATTCACCATTGGAATACAATTAATGATGCTTTAGAGTGACGGGGGCGACGGGGGGACGGAATTGGCTTTAGAATGTTTGCTAAATGGCTTCCGACCAGCGGTCTTTCAGCCTAGATTTGTCATTGTCGGCGTGTTTCGTCAGTCTGTGTCCGATGATGGTGATGGATGATGGGATGCGAAGAATTCAAATGTTGTGAATGAAGGGGTTTTGTATTTTGGGATTTGGTTAGGATTTCTGCGCAAGCAGTAAAGGGAAAGGATATGATGGTTAAAGGAATTTTTGGAATTTTTTTACTGAGGTATATAAAGCGTTCATTGATGGGAATAACAGAGGTAGAGTCATAGAGGAGTTAGTTAGGGGATTATGCAAAGGATTATTAGGATGGCGGATTTTGGTAAGGATTCTTAAGGAGGATCGCTCGCTAACTTGGATATTGTGGAGAGGAGGATTGCAGGGGTGGGAGAAAAGGACATTACCATAGTCAAGTATAGGGCGGCAAATCATTTTATAGATTTTAAGAGCTGATTTGGTGGAAATTCCCTTGTTTTTGTAGGTTAAATTTCTGAATAATTTGGCCCTGGTGATGATTTTGATTTTGTTTAAAGCTGTGTGATTTTTAAAATTAACTTTTTGTTCTATGGTAATGCCTAGGTATTTTATGGATGTAGAAGGGGACAGTTGTGTGTGAAATATGAATATTGTGAGAAGGATTATTGTTACGGTGATATGGAATTAGAAGCTGGGATTTATGGCAATTGATTTTCATTCGCCATTTGCAAAACAAGTGTTATAGGGTGTCAATAAGCTGCTGGGGGGATTGAAGGGCTTAAGGTACAGAGGGTGCATGGAAGATTAGGGCTGTGTCATCTGCAAATTAAAGGAGGTATTTAGAGGGATTAAAGTACAGAGGATTTGGGTTATTGATATCAAAGTAGAAGATGTTGTAGAGTAGAGGAGATAGAGGGGATCCTTGGGGTAGACCTTGTACAGGAGAAAGGGGGGGGGAAGTAGGAGTTGTTGATTTTGACTTTAAGGGATTTGTTGGAAAGGAATTGCTTGATAATGAAGATAATATGTGTCGGAATCTTAAAGAGGTAGCATTTGTATAAAAGACCTTGATGCCACACAGAGTCAGAGACTTTTTGTATATTCAGTTACTACTGGACGGGTAATGAATTTCCTTCAAGGTGTGTTTTTTGGATGTTTGAGGTAAGAGAAATAAATATTTGCGAAGAAATTTTCTAAAATTTTGGAAAATTTTATTAAAGAAAATTGTCGTAATTTGTTATGGGAAAATACAAAATGGAGAGCAGAAAGACCGAAGGTCGATAGCCCAAACAGACAGACTAACCTCTATTTTAAATTAAAATGTATTTGTTCTAAATGTGTATCTATTTGTCTAAATAGAGATGTTGTTTACTATAAATGTATTTTTGAAAAATTCTAGATATCTGACAAATTCTAGCACTCTCAATTTTTTTTTTCATAATTTGGAAGAAAAATTCCTGCAAAATTCTAGAAATCTGTAAAAAAAATTGCTGGATATTTCTAAAACTTAAAAAAATGCAATTGGCTCAAGAAATTCTTGATAAAAACTAGAAATAAAGGATTTGTTAAAAAATTCTATGACCTCTTCAATTTAAAACAGCCGTTTCTAGAAAATGAAAGATTAATTATTCAAATAAAATTAACACCATTTTTCGGATCACTACTTTAACACTTGTTATTGTTGTAAAGAAGCGATACAACAAAGGTGATTTTTGAATTTAATAAATGATTTAAAACTATTTAACAGTAACGATTAATTTATATAATAATTTCAAATGATAATAAAATTAAGAATAAATACTTTTACTTTCTTATACCACTTTAAACTTTATTTTGCAGTTACTAGTTTCGAATACACGGTAATTATTATCAAACTAAAGATAATAAAATTATTTGTACAAAAAATTCATCATTTGTCGTGAACATTTTTAGAAATACTTTTCAGCAGATACTATTTTATCATTTTTTTGAGAAAAAAAATATCTGTGTGTGTCTGCCAATAGACACTGTATTTCTAAAATCTCTAAAGATTATGAGTTCAAACTTTAAGTTTTATTTTTTGTTGGAAGATTTGAAATGCTTTTGGAATAATTTCACCCACTAAAAGTCAAAGCCCAATTTCGTTTTTTTTTAATTTTCCTTTGTTATTATAAATTTAAAAATAAAGATAAAACAAAACGGAATAACTTTTAATTAAACAAAATTTTCATACACTTCGTGTTTTAGAGAAAAATAATTTAGGAAATTTATTTGATTTTTTAAATTTTGTTCAAAACCTTTAATGGTTTAATGAAATCTATATGAAATAATTATAGAGAATAATATATTGAGTATTTTGTAAACGATAGTCTTTTGCGTAAAATGCAGGATTTTCTAGAAAATAATAATAATAACAATTAATCAGATATATTTTTTTCTAATTATTAGTAAATTTTTTACAACGTAAAGGACTTATATTTTTATTAATAATAATAATGTTTATTAACGGATGCCATTTAAATGCGTCCATATGTCGCGTGGCGCCATCTATTAATTGTTAGTAATAGTAAAGAAGTTATTACCGATAGAAAATAATAATATTCCTTCGATTTATAAATAGTGTGTCTACAATATAGTACAGTCACAATTTTGGATTCACTTAAGAGAGCTTAAAGTAAGGCGTTTGAAAGACTGCTTACCTGTTTACTTTATTTGGTATTTTAATCGTAATTTGTCTCCAATAAAGGATACTACAATAAAAAATAATATAGAAAACTATCCTTTTGCCTAAAAGTACTATTTATAATGACTACACCTCTATTTTTTATATTTGAAATATTTCCTTTTGTCTAATTTTGATTTTTTATTCTTAATGTTGACTAAGAAATTTTCAAGAGGTGGTGTCTAAAATAGACATTATGATCACCGCTTCAAAGTGAAACAGTAAACATTACATTAATATTAATTAAAAAATTGTTATGTGGCCATTACAATACTTTCCCTGTATTTTTTTTTTTTCGAAAACTATGAGGTTTTCGCAACAAGGCTATTTTTAATAATTTGCTCAATTTTGATTTCTTTACAATTACTTGTTATATAAATTTTATTTAACTCCTATAGTTTATCAGCAATAGGCAAAAAATTTCAAAATTATTATTTTTTTCTCACAAGTTAAGAACTTTATGAAAAAACATGTTTTTATAAAACTTGTTCAGTTTTTCATTATCTTTAACTTTTTTTTTAAGTTATGTCTTATTTTTCAAAAAATCTTAAATTTCAAAATTTGTTTGAATGAATCTATTAAATTTTACAATAATGTTATATTTATTTACGTTTTACAACTTTTAATTAAAACCCTCGTTTATGTTTTACTGATTGAAGGGTGGGTTACAGACCACCCACCCACCCCACATATACATATTAACTTTAATTGCTGTTTGCAAGAACTTTAATTACAAAATTTGAATAAAAGAAAATTAACAAAGTTAATTGACAGTGTAAATTAATAAAAGTTATATGCTTGATACGGGGAAAGGCTTTAAATCAAGCTTAAATATGATTAGCTATAGAATATCATTTATAAATTAAAATTAAATTTGGATTATGCTTTATTTTTTATTACATACAATGTTTTATTTTTTTTTTGTATGCAGCAAAATCTTCAACAATTAGTATTTAAAGTTACCATGTATATGTAGGAAGGGTGGGTGGCCTCAATTTCACCCTCCAATCAGTAAAACATAAGCGAGGGTTTTAGTTAAAAGTTGTAAAATATAAATAAACACAAAATAATTGCATTTTTTAGAGATTTATCCATACAAATTTTTCAAATAATTTTTGATGTTTTACTGATTGGAGGGTGGGATAGAGGCCACCCACCCTACATATACATATAAATTTTAATTACTGATCATCTCGCGGTTTGGAGTAAAATTAATTACAAAACTTTTTGAATAAAAAAGAAATTCAAAAGGTAACATTTTTGAGTGAGTAAATTAATAAAATTTTTATGCATCACGGGTGGGCAGACTTTAAATCTAAATTAGATAAGATTAGATAGAGGTCATTTATATTTAAACTTAAATTTGGATTACGCTTTATTTTTTATTACATTCAATGTTTTATTGTTTTTGCAGCAAAATCATCAACGATTAGTATTTAAAGTTATCATGTTATATGTAGGGTGGGTGGGTGGCCTCTATCCCACCCTCCAATCGGTAAAACATAAGCGAGGGTTTTAATTAAAAGTTGTATAATGTAAAAAAACATAAAATATGGTGATGTGGCCATCATAGTATTTTCCTTACATTTTTCTCGAAAACTATGCTTACGCAAAAAGGATATTCTTAATAATTTGCTCAATTATCTATTATTTACAACTACTTTTATTATAAATTTCATATATATAGTTTATTAGTAGTAGGCAAAAAATATCTTTTTTTTAATTTTTCGCAAGTTAAGAACTTTATGAAAAACAAGGTTTAATAAAACTTGATCAGTGTCTCATTTTATTTAGCTTTTTATTAGTTAGATTATATATAAATCAGATATTTTTGTTAATAAACACCTCATTTTGCGAAAAAGCTCACCATTGTGCCTGGATGGCCCAGTTGATAGAGCATTTGACTAGCAATTAAAAGGTCGCACATTTCAATCATGCAGATACATATTTAATTTAACCATCATTCATTAAAATGCTTATATTATTGATTTCATCCAATTACTAATGTACACAATAATTGTACATTACGGAAAGCTCTTATACAAATCCATTAAATTATGTGTTATCCAGTGCTCCACCCTAGATATTGATAATTGCTAAAACAATAATAAGCTTTACTAAACCTTAAGTCGAGTTCTTATTGTCTAGATCATATGTTTTCATAAAGTTAACACATTTTTACTTTCCCTATATAAAATATTTTTCGTGCAGGAAAATGTCTGTGGGCGCTGTATCTCAAAAACGAATGATCCGCTTGAGATGAAACTTTAAATTTAAGGTTTTATCATTAAATACTAGAACTGAAAAGATTTTGGTAAACATTCATAAACCAGAAGTGGATGTTTACTTAAATTAAATTATTCTCGATGTTTTTCTAAATTTGAAAAATAATACACAACTTTTCAAACAAAGGTTAAAGGGAATGAGAAACTGAACAAGTTTTATTAAGACATGTTTTTCGTTAAGTTCTTAATTTGTGAGAAAACAAATTAACTTTTTCAGAAAATGTTTTAAATTTTTCTTTAAATTTCAGATACTTTTTCTCCATACTTTTATTTTGTATTGCAACTTCCTTTCCAAAGAATTTCCATCGAGAAGTCTAGAAATTTTTACAAGTTTAGCAAAGATTTCATTCAAGAGTTTCAAAATTCAAAATCAGAAAATCATTATTTATATTTATTTATAGAAATTACTTCGTGGTTTCTATACAAGATCTGGTTCAACTTTTCTATTAGAAAATTTTCTTCTAAATTTCTATAATTTTCTCAGATGATCCATGCTTTTAGTTTTTTTACATTGAGGTTTCTAGATTTTTTCACAAGATTTAATTTTAGATTTATAAAACTTTTTTTGAGGATTCTAGAAGTGTACAGTATTTTTTTTTTAATCTAATAAATAAATAGATATTTCCAGAATTTTTAGCAAAGATTTTTTTAAAGAGTTCTAGATTATTCAGAAAATTCTCCCAAGATTTTGTTTAAACGAAATAATGGTCATTTATCAATGCTTATGCAATTTCGAGACCAAAATAAGATGAACGACCCAAAAATGAGAAATTTAGATGTATCATCGAATGGCCTCGGTGGTCATAGTAAAGTTGATAACTATCCAACACCTGTGAGGAGTTCGTCAAATTTAAAAAGACCAAAACCAAATACATATGTGCTATCAAAAAAGTTCAAGAAGCTGAGTCAGAGTAAAAAGTTGGATGATTGTGCTATCACTTCTACAAGTACTTAATTATTTTATTTATTAATGTAATTATATATTTTTATTGCTAATTTTAAATAAATTATTTTTTATTTATTTAACTTTACAATTTATTAGGATATTTTCTTCAAAATTTCAAGAACTTACTTGGAGGCTTCTAGAAGTTTCAGGAATTCCTCCTCCATATTTTCAGTATTTTTCATCTTTCTTTCCAAAGAATTTTTATCGAGGATTCTAGATTTTTTCACAAGTTTTCTTATAGATTTCTAGAGCTTTTTTGGAGGATTCTAGAAGTTCACAGTATTTTTTTCTTCAGATTTCCAGAATTTTTAGCAAAGGTCTTATTCGGGACTTCTAGATTTTTTAGTTCGTTTCAATATTTATAGAATTTTCTTTGAGGCTGTTTCCAGTAATTTCTCTTCCATATTTTAATATTGTCTTATAAATTTCTTTCAGTGCTCAAAAATTTAAAAAAAATCTTTTCCAGAACGTTAGACTTTTTTTCGTGTGTTCAGAAATTTCCAGTAACTATTATTCAGATTTGGAGGCTATAGATTTTTCTAGAAAATCTGTTCCTAAAATTCTAGACTCTTTTCAGTTATTTCTCCTACAGATATGAAATTGTTTTTAAGCTGTCTTTTAAATTGCGAAGTTTTTAGAATTTTTTTTCTAGAAATGTAGAAATCTGTAGTAATTTCTGCTCCATATTTCAAGTTTTTTTCAACTTGTCTTTTATATCGTAAAGAGTTTTTTGAGGCTCTTGAATTTTTAGAATTTTCCTCTGGAAATCTAGATTATTTTCTCGAGGGTTCAGGAAATTTCTAGAAATTTATTCTCCAGAGTTCAAGATTTTTTTCAAGTCGTCTTTAAAATTGCAAAGATTTTCTTTGAGGCATTAGGATTTTCTAGAATTTTTTTTTCTAAAAGTTCAGAGTTTAGAAAATGGCCAATAACTTTTCTTATAAATTGCGAAGATTTTTTTTCAGTCTCTAGATGTTTTTTAATTCGTCTTCTTTTCGAGAATTCAGATAAATTTCAGTAATTGCTTCTCTAGAATTCAATATTTTGTTTCAACTAGAGGCTATAAAATTATTTAGATATTTAGTTCTAAATTGCAGATTTTTTCTTGGAGGGTCTAGAATTTTTTAGAAAATTTTCCCCTAGGAATCTTTTCTTATTTTCGAGAAAGTTTAAGGAATTTTCATTCTCTTCCCGATTTCAGGTTATTTTTTCAACTGGTCTTCTAAATTTCTAGGAGGCACTAGAATTTTTAGAAAATTTTTATTTAGAAATCTCGATTTTTTCCAAGGGCTCAGGAAATTTCCAGAAATTTTTCCTTCAGATTTCAAAATGCAAACATTTCCTTGAAGGCTCTAGAACTTTTTAGAAAATTTGTTTGTAGAAATCTTTTCTTGAGGGTTCAGGAAATTTTCAGTAAATTCCTTTTTTTGAGGCCCTAGATGTTTTAATTTTTTTTCTAAAATCTAGACTTACTTTTTCAAGAATTCAAGAAATTTCCAGTAATTTCTTCTCCAGGTTTCAAGATTTTTAAATTCAACTCACTTTCTAAATTGTTAAGATTTTATTGGAAGCTCTAAAATTTTTAAAAAAAGATTCGTTTAGAAATATAGACTTCTATATTCTAATAATTCCTTTCATGGTATGGATTACCACGTAGTAACGGTCGCAACCATTGTCTTTATCAAAAATTTTACTTACGAATAAAAATATACATGGAACTTAAATCCGCGCAAATCGGCTTCGTGCATTTATTTATATGTATAATTATGGAGGTGTGCAAATTAAATGTGCAAATTGTACAATGGATAAAAAAAACTCATTGTCTACCACAGTACCTGTACCAGTGGATAAAGCGCTGTAATCAAAGTATTTGATTTTGAAATTATCAATTAATAATGGTACAAAAATAAATCCACCGGATTTATTATCTTGAACTATTCAAGTCTTCTGGAACAAAAAATCAAGAGTATTGAATCTAACTTTTAAATCATATAATTTTTAAATAATTATGGTCACCAAATCAACGTTACCGACTGAGAACATTTTGATATATCCAATATCAACATTTGACCGATGAATCTATTAATAACCAATATTTTATTACGGAGCCATGCGAAACCCGTATTACTCATTTTTCCGTTTCGATGTTTATTATTATTCCCGTACATTTCGAGATTCCTAGCGTATAAATCATGCTTCAGTAAACAAGATGTAAACCATTTTTAATTT
Organism: Ontholestes murinus; assembly: GCA_963969525.1. Lineage (NCBI taxonomy): Eukaryota > Metazoa > Arthropoda > Insecta > Coleoptera > Staphylinidae > Ontholestes > Ontholestes murinus. The sequence continues at coordinate 24,489,993 of OZ018399.1, forward strand.
CTTTCAAGATACGGTTACATTTGATATAGTTATTTTCGGGATGCTATGTACGTCAGGTGTGAAATTTATTGCTCCAATTTTTATAGGTCAAGTTTTGCCAAGCTACGTATAATTTTAGAATTGTACGTAAAAAATTATTTTAATTTGATGTTAGATCAGAGGACTACCAAAAAAAATTATGTAGTTAATTATATCGCTTCGAATTCATTACTTGGGAATATATTTAGAAGGGGACGCGCCGACACGAACGCGTCCCCTTCCTATATAGATTCTGTACTTGAGCATCAGAAATATGCGTAGAAACGAATTTACCTTCCTCACATTGGATAACGATAAATATACAATTTTCTGTCATAAGCTCTTGTTATTTTTTAATGTTGAAGTGATTTAGATGATTCATTGCCATTGAGGTTATCAAGTAATTTATTGCAACATTAAAAATAAGGAATTATCAGTAGAATCGAAATTGTGATATTGTGACAATGTGCATGAATGGCCCAGTTGAGCGTTGTATTAGGCTACATATCCCAATTTTGCTTCAGATATATTTTTTTTAATTTACACATAACTTGATAAAATAGGAAGCTCAAAGCTCACCATTATGCCTGGATGGCCCCGTTGATAGAGCATTGGACTAGTAATCCAGAGGCGCGCATTCCAATTCCTTCAGATACATTATTAATTTAAACCTAATTTAATAAAATGCTTATAGAATTCATTATTTCACTCTGACTAGTTTCGACTATAAGTCATTCTCAAGGAGATATGTACTATGTATCCTTGAGGATGATTTATAGTCGGAGTAAAATAAATAACAAGTGAAATTATACCAAGTGTTTTAATTTAACAATCAAATTAATACAAAAATGTTTCACGGATTAAGTGAGAAATTAATTAATCATATTCATGTTTCATTTAATTCAACTAATAATATTCTCAAAAAATGTACATACATTTAAAACTAGCCCCGTGCGTATGTCTCTACCTATATTGGCGGAGACGTACAAACCAAATTAACAAAATAGAAATTCGATATCCACCACTGTGCTTTTAGAACATGTTGGTAGAAAATAGGACTAGTAATCCAGATGTAGTAGGTCTTTCTGCTCTTAGTTTCTTTATAATTCACACCTAATTTATTAAATACTGAATCGGTGAGACTGTTACTTGTTGAAACTCCATATTACTTAATAAAAATTTTATTAAATAATTTATTAAAATACAGATTCTTAATTGATCCTGCTTTGAGTACCTTTTTTTGAGACGCATACTTTGAATTTTTAATTTAAATTCAAAGTTATTAATCATTTTTAATTGTACTGACCTAACCAAAATATTCGAAATGACATAAGAAAGTAAGTGTGCATTCCACTGCGGTGAATCACAAGTCACAAGATTCCTCTCCAGACTTAAATTATTTTTTGGCAAAGGATTATTTGATTAATTTGATGTTTTTATGTCTTCATCTTTTCATCAAATTAAATATCTATTCCTAGAAACATTTTACCTGTATATGTGATGGTATTGGGAGTATTTTTAAAACTTAAACAGAACTTCTCTTGTTCTTGCCTTTCCCGTGGAATTATTTATATTTTCCAGCTATTAAATATTTTTTACTCATTTAAAATAATGGTGCTTCTTATAAAAAGGCAGTATATTCATTATGTTGTATCGCTTAATTAGATAAGTAAGAGTTCTAAAAGTTTTTGCCATCTATGATAAGCAAGATAAGTTTCTGTCTTCGTTAACATAACCTTCCTCCCTCTATTGAGATTCAATCAATTTTTATTATTAACACTTTGCTTAAACCACGTGGTCAAAAATTACGGAATTTGCAAATCAAATAAGAACCCTTCATCCACTACGCCTCAATGGCCTAGTTAGTAGAGCGTGGGATTAACAAATCGCAGGTCATTCTGCTAAAAAATTTAAATCTAATTTGTTAAAATAATAGTTTTAAATTATTAAATGGAAATATGATGGAATGATTTCAATGAATCGCAAGTCACAAGATTCTTTTTCAGGTTGAAACTATTTCTTGGCAAAGGCTTATTTGATTAATGCATTTATGCTTTCATCTTTTCATCAAATTAATTACCTGTAAAATATCTTGCAGAATGGCTATTCTAAGTAGTCTGACAGATGTTATGCAAATTTGCTTTAGATAATATTTTTGCGTTTTCGCATATCTTCTAATAAGTGACAGATCCGTTTTTCTGCCAATTTTTGATAGGAAATACTTCTTCTGTACCAACTATTCTTTAAGATGACCTTAATTTAATAAGATAAGAAACATGAATTTTAAAACGGATACATTTGTATTGGATAATTAATTAAAAATGTTTGCATTGCCAAAATTTTAATTTAATAATCTTACTCCTTTTTACCTTTCGGTGTAAGGAGGTTTACATATTCATAAATATAGTCCATTCGTTGGATCTTCCGTCCTACGTCACAAAATATCCGTTTAATCTGTATGTCTCTTTCCATCTCTTTCTGTCTTGTGTGTCTGCTTTGCTTCTTCCCAATTCATTCCCCTTCGTATTGTATCTCTGATTTCATCATTCCATGTTTTTCTCGGTCTTCCTCTCCAGTTCCTCCCTTGTATTCTTGTTTCATATATATTTTGTTTTAAGTCCTTTTCGGTTTCTGCTATTATGACCATATCAGCTGCGAAATCCTAATATCAGTCAATCCTTGTTTGCATCTTTTATTTCAGACACTGGTGTGAACATGAGGGGGCTTAGGACACATCCTTGCTTAACTCCTATTCTTGTTGTGAACTCTGTTGATTCCTCGTTATTGGTTCTTACGATGTTATTGTTATTTTCAACATTACTTGGATTTTTCTAATTATTTTCTTTTCTACTCCGCTATCTTCTGAAGTTTTCCATATATCTTTGCTCTTTATTCTGTCGAATGCTTTTCCTGGGTCCACAAAATATACATATGCATCTCTGTTATTCTTTATTATTTTTTCGCTTACTTGTCTCAGTATGAAAATTAATACTTAGGTGCTTCTTCCTCTTCTAAATCTAAATTGACCTGTTTCTATTGTATTTTCTACCTTGTCCCTCATTGTTTTTCAAGTATGTTTGTAATTACTTCGCCTGGTATGCTTATTAATGCGATTCCTCTATAATTACTGCAGTCCCTCTTGTCTCCTTTCTTGTATATGGGTACAATTATTCCTATATTCCACTCTGTAGGTATCTTTCCCTTTTTTAATATTCCATTCATTAATTCTGTCAGTCTTCTAACTCCCACTTCGCCCATGTTTTTAATAATTTCTGGTATTATTACATCTTTGCCTGGTGCTTTTCCATTCTTCATTTTTTTGATAGCTTCTTTTGTCTCATCTTTCGTAATTTTGTCAGCTTCGTCCATATCGCTATCCATTTGGTTGTCCTCTTCTTCCGGTTTTCCTTTGGTCTGTGTTTCTGTACCTGTCAGCTCCTCAAAGTATTGTTTCCATCTTTGCATTATTTTGTCTTTGTTTTAATGTTCCGTAGAATTATTTCTGATTATCCCTATTATTTTCGCTCATTTTCATACCAAATTCCTTCCATGAATCTTGCTTGGACTTCTGTACATCTATTTTTACTTCTTTTCTTCTCTTTATATTATTCATAATCTTTTTGTTTCGTACTCAGATATTATTTCCAGCTATCTTTCTTATTTTTGATTTTTGATTTTATTTTCTCGGACCATCACTCTGTTTTCTTGCATATCTTTGTTGTTCCACAATTTTTTCTTGCTGCTTCTGTCCAACATTTTTTGAATATTATCTATTCTTCTTCATTGTCTTTATTATCTTCTTATTTGACGAATTCTCTATTTATTATCTCCTGGTAGGTCTTTAAGTATTATTCTTCTTTAAGTTTGTGCGTCTTTATTTTCTCCTTGATCATTTCTTGTTTCTTGTCAGCTTGTTCTTGTTATCTTCTTGTCATGTCTATTTTGAGTAACGAGTGATCGCTTCCTATCTCAGCTTTTCTTGTTACTTTCACCATTTTCCATTTATTTTTACTTATTAGGCAATAATCGATTAAGGATGTTTCGTTTCTCGCTGCTTGCGTTCTCGTATATTTTGTATATCTTTGTGTTTATGATTATTAAGTTATTTTCTATGCAATGTTGTATTATTCTGTCTCCATTATTTTTCCTTGTTGCATCTCCTTCTTTTCCCATGCATTCTTCTACTTCTTTGTTTTGTTTACCAACACTTCCGTTTAGGTCTCCTATGATTATAGTGTTCTCCGTTCTATCGTCTATTTCTTTTTGTAGATCCTCATTGAACTTGTCTTTGTCTTCTTTTCTTGCAACTTTATTTTCTCTATATACTGTTACTATAGTCCTCTTTTCTTCTTTTGTTAAAAATATGTTTACTGACATTATTCTTTCATTCGCCTGTCTTGATCTTCCACTCGTACCCTGAAGGAGTAAATTCTTCTACCAACGTTACTGCCGAACAGGAACGCACAGAATGAATAAACGATCTATATTTACGTTAATCTTTGCCCTATATTGAGGCATTTTTGTCCCTAATCTGGGATTATCCTTTATGTATTCTCTGTATATATTTTCCTTTCTTTTTAGTTTCTGTTATTCCCATTATTTCGACTTTGTGTTCTATCATTTCCTCTATTAGTTCTTTTTCTTTAAGGCTTCTTACGTTCCATGTGCCTATTCTCAATTCGTTTTCTTTTCTCTCCTATTTATTTTTTTCATTCGTAGATTCCATGTGATTGTATTTCTTTGTTTTTGTTTTTTATGTATGTCCTTATTATCTGCTTGAGTCGTTTTTGTGTTTCCTTTTCCTTGTGTTATTAGTTTTTTTGCCTATGTTTCTAGCTCCCAGCTACTAGTCCTTCCTCCTGCTCATTCCAGGTGTATTGTTCTCCATTTATTATTAATTTCTTATAGCCTACCCTTATTTTGTTCCCTTTGTGTCTTAGGTCTCTAGCTATGATTCTAATTTCTCTTTCCACTTCTCTCTCAGTTGTGGTCATATCGTTGTCAATATATATTTGAGTGTTCTTCACTTTGTTGCTCTTGGCTTTCATAATTTCCTCTTTTTTCTCTCTTGTTTCAATTTCCGCTATTATTATCTCTTCTCCTTTTGCTTTTTCCATTTTGTGGGCCTTGACTACTTTGACTTCTACTTGTAGTGTTTCTATGCAGAACTTCTCTACTCCAGACTTTACATTCTCTTCTCTTATTTTGTGTCCTTTTATCACAGTGTTGTTTCTTCTTTTATCTTTCTCTATAATTTCTCCCCTATGTCTTTCTAGTTTTTCGTACCTCTTGTTTGTTTCTTTTTTTTTTCTTGTTCCCATTTTTCCTCTTTCCTCTTCATGTCCCTCCTTTCTTCTTCTGTCTAACTTTTAATTATAATAACAATAATATTAGTTTTTGTTTCGAAGTATTGCAGATAGAATGATAAGAAAAGCTAGAATTAGAATTAGATAAGCGTAAGGAAAACTTAAGCTTAAACCTTTATGGTACTATCTTACAAATTTGGTTAATTTTATTAATGGGAACTACTTCCATGGTTGTTATATTTTTAGCCAAATAGTGCAAAGGTGTGTGTGTAACTGACAAAATGATGAGAGAGCTAGATAATAGGAGTATAATTTCAGAGTATATTTTGGCGTAAGATATCAGATGTAAGCCTTTATATAAATTAATATATTACAAAATTTGTTAGCTTTAATAATTGGCACCACTAATATAATTTATACAATTTTTAGCAAAAAGATGTTAAAGCTTATTGATTATAGAATAATAAGAAAATATGCATAGTCAAATCTTTGTTTCTTAAGTCAAAATGCAACAAATATATCAATATCTTACAAAAATTATGATAAATATTAAAACAAAATCAGATGTCTATAAGTGTTTCCAAGGATTGTAGCATCGACAACAAATACAAAGAAGCATTATTTCACGGATATTTTGGCATTAGAAATGAGATTCAAACTCAAACCTTAAGATTATTTTACAACATTATTTGTTAATTTAATTAATTATTAGCATTAAAATGATTTATACATTTACATCTATAATTTTGCTGAAACGTGTTCCTAAATTCGTAATTAACAACATCTTACTTACTTAACTTATTTTTGATGAATAAAATATTTTGTAGAGAATATAAATTTATTATTCTAAAAAATATTTGTGCATCAATATCTGCCAATAAAACACATAGAAAATGTTATCCTTGGATGTCAATAAAAAAAAACACATATTAGAGATCGACATAGACCATATAAGTAATAGAACCTAAAACAGATTTTCATATAAATAGTTTGTTATTAAACCACTGCTTAAAGTAGTCCATGATTATATCTTCGTGGCAATATTTTAATTATGCTATTTTTTTCATTACTTATTTCAATGCACCAAGACCGACACTGTCGAAACAAAGTCTCAAGTTTGGTTGATGATACAGAAATGAGACCAGAAATACCCATTATTTAAAGACCTTATCAGATCTAAATAGTGGATGGATGGAAGGTAAAAAAGACAACAATAATTAAAATTCCAAAAACAACCTGTGTTTTTAACTGTAAAAGATGTCTAAAAAATATTTCTCTATAAGATACTAAGATAACAACACATTTTTCCTTATATTACGTTTTTTTTTATTTTGTAAGCAATTTGTAACTGCTTGATTGTAAAGCAAGAATCTGATCCAATAATTTTCTAGAAAAGTGAAAATAACCCTTTTTTCAATAGAAACCAGAAAAATTTGGATTTAGACAAAGCACTGATAATAATTTCATCACAGAAATCTAATGTAAATAGTTAAAATTAGACTTGAAGACCTACGGTCGATAGCCAAAAAGACAAGGGAGAAGAAGTATAATTGTTATGTCGTCAAAAAATGTATTAATATAATACTATCTTCAATAGTTAAAATTCAATAAAATCAGTTTTTTGTATCACTAAAATTAATGTATTTAAGGTTTCAAAACGTATCATGAAATGAGATCTCCACAATCTTATAATAATAGTCTAAATATGTTTTGCTGAAATTTATTCAAAGGATAGGAATAACGTTATAAGTAATTTTTAATTCTAGAAATTACTTTTAATAGATACAGGTATGAGAAATTCTATTTTATGTTTTTAGTTAATAAACAATAGATTAATAGGTTTTGATAGTTCATTTCCTAAGCATTTTCTATTTTAAGGTACCAATTTCTATTTTTGACATTAAAAGTGATCTTTAGTAATTGAGTATTGCATACAATTATTTTTATTTTGCCTAAAAACCATTGTTTCAGCCTATTTATTGTAGAAGCTACTATGACGAAATTGTGTAATGCCAAAAAGTGCAAATCTAAAAAAATTAAACAGTCTGAAATTCTAAAAATGATCTGCCGACCTCTCCTTGACTACGCCGTTTTATAGAACAGGACTATAAACCACATCCTTCAACTCTTAAAAGTATTCAGGTATCTGAACGATCAGCCCTTCGCACGCTCACAAAAATTAGACGTCCCCTTAACCCCATACATAACCCATCTAACACCCTCCTGTACCAATTAGCCAACCTAACTCCCATTGAACAACACCTCACATTCATTGCTCAAAAATTCGCCACTAACCCTCATACTATTGACATCCTTAACCACATGTGTATCCCTCGCAATCCTTTAATAACACCTCGATACAAATACCAAGAAATCACCATTCATCAGTACATTTCCGCATTTCATAATGCCATTAGTGATCACGACGTTTGAAGAACAACCGACAGTTAATTCCGTTAGACATTAGCAATCATGACGTTTGTAAGACAAATAACTCCAGGCTGAAAGACCGCGGGTCGATAGCCGTTTGACAGAAAAAATAAATGATTGTATAATATCATTGTCATATTGTTAATCGCGTGTAAATTTAATTTTCTGTAAATAAAGATGTTTATTATTATTATTAAACAGTCTGATAAAGCATTTGTGATACTAGTAGCTCAAAATATGATCGCCAAAACCATATATTATCATGATTACATTACAAAAATTTATATATCCAGTTTTCCTGAAACAATACCTTTTTATTTGATAAGTCAAAAACATGATGATCAATTTTGGCATTGGAACAAACATTACGTTTCGAAAATATTCTAACCAACAGACCGATCCCTAATTTACTTGCAGCCGTATCATTTATAGGATTCAAAGAAACCGGGCAATAAATCTCGCGAAATATCAAAGAAAATTGATCGGGCGTATCACAGAAATGGTGGTGCCCCCTTTTCGGACATGCCGCCAGCTATATACGACTTGTCGGGCGTCACCTTCCTCCTTTTTATTTATTCACCTCCGGCTGCAGTTTTATTAATAATCTTACCGCCGGCGCAATTTGCTGAAACGCGATACGCACCTCGAAAAAAAATCGTGATTAATTCGATGCGGCAGCTATCGAAATAGCTACCTGTGCACCTATCCAAAAATCATTCAATTTATGTAGAAATGCCGACGTCTCCTCGGGCGTGACCGAAATGAAACCATAATTAGCAGTCGAGAATTTTATATAAATTATAAGTCCAGATTATGCGAGGAGTAGTAGTTTCTAAACTGTGCTAGCGTTACACTTTAACCAACCCAAACCTAATCGTACCTAGTATGTAAGCGTTTATATGGTTTAATCTAATTTGTAGAAATAAGGGTGTAAACAAATAATTTATATCTTATTTTTATTTAGTATAGGATAAAATAATTACCTTTATTACACTCACTTTAGTAGATTATTTGATATTACTAAGAGCTAGATTTGAAGTTATTGTAATCGATAAATGACTGAATGTAAAGGTAGAGCAAGGGTATTTTCAAGTTTTGATGTGGATGGATAATAATTTTCAATTAAATCCAATGTACTCATATTTTGTTATATACTATTAAAGCTATGAAGTTCTTCTTACAAATTTTGATTTACCAGGTTTTTCATATAGTAATCTTTATACTGATTATATTATAAATTTACTTCTCCAAATCTGGTAGTTTCTTTCAGATCTTTTAAATTAATGAAATTCAGTTATATTTCTTTATTTATAAGTTAAATTAGCTAAATGTATATTTTAGTCTTAAGCACACATTTTTAATAGCTAAACTGACTTAATAAACTTACAAAGAAAGAAATATAACTGTTTTATAAATTATCTAAAACTACATCAAACATGAATGTTCTTAATACTAAAACAGATCCTCTTATAGGTTCTATGCATTAATATTTTTTCTGAATATAAATCTTCAGAAAAAAAGTATTAATTTTAGTTGATATCAATTTACTACCTCTTTCTGTAAGCTTCGTAAATTCTAAATCATTTTAGGATATAACTTCTCTAAATCGAAAATAATAATAATAGTTTTTAATTAGATATTTAAGTAGTTATAGTTTTATTTTCCAAAACAATGTCACTTAAGTAATAAGAAGAATTTTCTTCTTTTTGAAAATTTTACCAGATTTGAGCTATCTGGGATAATAAACAAATTAAATACTTTCTAATTTTAAATTTCAACTTTTGATTCTTCTAAAGGATTTTAATATTTACTCTCTTCTAATCCTTTGATAAAAGCAATTTATTAAACGTTAAATTATTTGCTTCTAATTGCAGCGCAGTTGGAGGGATTTTACTATAAATTAGTAACAAGTGATGTAATTCTTTACTTCAAGTAGAATTTTCGAAACCATCAAAAAAAATAATTAACTTTGTATAACACTGACTTTATTAAGTGACTATAGTTTCAACTTAATAAAGTTAGTGTTATACAAACAAAGTTAAAAAGTTTTTTATTTGTGAAGAATAATGATTAAAGAAGTAGAAGCCTCCACCGTTAACAGTTCAAAAAAATATTGTTTCTAACCAACTCTGAACTAATTTCCTTTATGTGGTTCTTAAAAACAAGCTTCCAAAATTCTGTTAAATCTTGTTGTTATCAATCCTATATCAATCACTGATTAGTTCTATCCTCAACTATTAGTTTTCACAAATTTACTACAATCCCTATACAGAAACCATCATCAAAATTGACCATATAGAATCGAAATACCACCTCGATTTTTAGCAATTATCATGAATTACCACATAGTAACAAGCGTCACCATTCTTATGGTTAATGTCAATCAAATATTTATTAATATTACATATTAAAAAACTTACTATAGTAGCTTTTCCAAACTTCAAGATATCTCCCAAAAAATGAAGCTTTGCAACCATACCACATCAAAAAAAAGGGAATTTTTGGTAATTTATTCATATTCAATCACAATTTCTAGACGTAATCATTTCTTATGTAATCAAATATGTATTTATACATAAATTATGGAAATAGTATGATATCTCTAAACGAAATTTTTTATCTGTGAAATGCCAATTTATGAAATTGAATCACACCAGTAATCGATCAATAAAATCTATCAAGTAGAGTTTCTCAATTTTGATTTTTGGCAATTTCAATTCACTAATAATTACAGCTTAATTGCTTCATTATTAATCTAGAAGTTTGTGTTTAGTACATCTTCTGTTTCCTTTTCAAATTTTAGGAAAGGAATAACTCAAATGGAATACATTTTTATAAAATTAGTGCAACGTTTAGACAATAGATGGCACCTTTATGGTATTATCGTATAAAACTGTGTGATGTATGTTATTGTAGAGTCGATAGTTGAATATTTGATGGAACAGATTTTCAAAAAAAGTGTTGTTTATTTGCTACACCAAATTGATTTCATTGATATTTAAGGGATGGTTTGTACTTATTTTGATCTTTGTTAAAAGTTTTAGTCTTCCCGATTTTAAAAATTCAACCGCAAGAAGAACATGATTTGTTATTATGAACTCCGCCATACTTCAAAATTTTACGTATGGTTTTTGTAATGAATTTGTTTTTATATGTATTTTTTTAAGAAAGAAGACCAAAGATCTAAATAAATAATAAATAAATATATATCTTAGTTCTTCTGCATAAATTCCTTGAGGGGTAATTACATTATTAATTATATTTAGAGTTGATTATTTGATTCAAGATGTTTAAAGAAAATTTGTTTGAAGTATATTTCATTTACTGCCTCAAATTGGCTTCATTTTTTTTAATTCAAGAAGTTAAAATGTAAAAAGCAAATATTATTAGTTCGTACCTTTTAGTTTTCACCTTTTCAGTATTCGACATCGCTTACAGGCTGCTCCAAAATATGTTTGCTTATTTCATTTGTGTTTGACATATTCTTTTAAACTTACTACAATCATTCGATTCTACAAAATGAAAACAAAAAACATCTTAAAGTGGTGACAAAAAAATGCAAATCACTTTTGAGATGTTGTACAAACAATATATTTTTCTATTTTGAATTATTGTGAAAGCCTCCACAATTACCTATTTATTCGATTTTTGTTTTGGATTTAAAGTTTTCATTACTCTGCACATGGGACTTCTATAAGTTCTAAGAAAGTACGCTTATTTGTTTCTTTAAAAGAATATTCTTCTAATATTGATTGTACTTTATCTTCTATTACAATTTATTTAAATAATAAACCATTAATAAAGATTGTTACTATGTAGTAGTTCATAATTAAGGAAATATGCTAAAAACTGTTTTTAATGTTTCTTTTAACTGTTTCTTTTTGGCTTAACTTTTTCGTTTTGTCTAATTTTTAATTAGTTTTTTTTTAGTTTAGTTTTTATGCTTTTCATTATTTTACACATATAGTCTTCGGCTACAACCGAATACGTCCACTAGAAGATTTTTATTGCATCATAATTTTAATTACCGTCCAAACTTTCAAAAATTCTCAAAATTCTCATCAATTTTAAATTATTAAAATCTATATAAATTAACTTCATGAAAGATAGTTATTATTTCTAAGATTTCTTCATGTTTTTCAAATGTATTTAAATTATAACCTTCAAAAAAAAAAATTGTGATCATTCATAAGATCCAAACCTCAACGGTTGTCTCAACCAATAACGATTCACATCAAAACGTTCAAGTATCAGCAATTTGGCAAAAAGAAATGTTTTTTTTCACATCGGAAATAACATTAACGCATTGTATTCCGAAAACATATATTTGTCGGGTGGTCGTGTGTGCAGTGGAGTACCAAAATTTTTGGCGATTTTCCAAAATATGCAATAATTTATGTGCACGTATACACAACGGGCTTTGACTGTAAATACTAAAATAGAAGTTTTATATTAAGTCAACAAACCCGGCATTTGCCTCTCGATTTATTTATATTGCAGTTCAATCAGATCAGTTCATCGAATTGCTAAAATTGTATTACTTAGTATTTTGCCTCAGATATTTTTATAAAAAATTGTATTGATATTTATTTCAGTTGATGTAAAAGCATCTTAAAGAATGGAAATAATAAATAAACAAAAATAAAATAGTGTAGTAATCCATATTAATTGGTATATTGGTATATATATAAATAATAAATAAAGTACTTTCAATTTCTATTATTAAAATTTTATTCCTTTTATTTATTTTAATAATAGAAATTGAAAGTACTTTATTTATTATTTATTTAAAAATAAAATAGTTATCCATATAAAAAAAATTCAAGAGGAGTATACATGCTACATCTACTATAAAACATCTTGTAATCAAATTCCTATTCCGCACACAAACATCTATTTATGATCTATAAGTTAGTAACTAATGAACTAAAAGCAACTACCAATATTCATTCAATGAAGTTCATACACCAGCTGCTATTATAATATGTGGTTAAGTAAGATGAAATTTTGGCATTCTTAAATTATAATCTTTCATATTTTCTCACCGCCGTAAATTAAAGAGGACAATTGTAAATTACTCGAATGGCACAAAATTTATGTTTCCTGGTTTATTTACTACTACATTTCGGCTGGGATAATTTCCAAAATGAATGGGACATTAAAATTTATAGGTAAACTTTTGCGTTAGTTCATATTATTCATTGAGAAAACACACATGCATCGAAGGACGTATAATATTCATTTTTCTCTCAATTATATACACTTAAAATTAAATTATGAGCCATATTTTTTTAAATGTTCATACATAATTCACTGTACCCTGAGATATAATAATTTTGATTCATTAACTTGATTATATAATCGAAAATAACTTGAAACTAGAAATAACATTTTTAATATCACTTCACATTTTGAAAAGTTTCAAAAACTTCAGCTGTAATCATACAAAAAATATATGTAAACACTTATTTTAAGTAATAATAATGGTGGCGAACGTTACTACGTGGTTTTTCATGATAAACAATAAACTAACGCATTTACTATGCTTTTACCACTAAAAATTATGTAATATATGTTACAAAAACATACGACTTAAGTTTCTTGATAATGACATTAAAACGTTGAAACTTAAGACCTGCGTTTTTGTAATATATGTATATATATTAAAGTATAACTTTAGTGCTAAAAACATAGTAAGTGCGTTAGTTTAGTTTTTTACTTATATTAAGCCAAAAATCTGACAATGCTCTGCCAAAATTTCGAATGAACACTGCAGAAACGCGGCAATTAATAATCTTACGATTAGTAAATATGTACCATATATTCTTCAATATTAAAAATAGCCTTATAAAGTTGAAAGGTATTAACCATAAGGCCGAACGTATCAACACACCACCGGTGGTGTATTTAAAATCCGCGAATTAATCATCGCGTTTTGTAGTAAATTCCTTCGCTAATTTAATTCATTGATTATTTTGAAACGTGGCTGTTAAACATATATTTATTTTTAAATTTTTTTATTCGAAACAGATGCACGAGGCAAACATTCTCATTCCAACCAGATATATCATTGACTTATATCTAGAAATATACTTTATCAGTAATAGAAAAAATTATATAATTTTAATTTTTCCTGAATACGATCAGTGTAATCAAAATAAAATTTACTTGCTGTTTTTATCACATTAGTGCGAATTAAAAAAAAAATTAAAAAATGTATCACAAAGTAATAACCTACAGCATCAATCAAAAGTAATCAAAATTGTTGGAGTAAAAACTGATGGTGGGAGGTTTGATTTACTTTATCGTATCCTTGTTGTTTTTTTTAATGTATTTAATCTTTGTTACTACTATGTATCATATTAAATAATAACTATTATCAAAACTTTTAATATTTTAGAATAAAATCTTTTATTCTTTTATATAATTAATTATAGTTACCTTAAAATATGTTCTTATTTAGAACTGTTTTCCTTCGAATTCAGTTTGTTAAATGGCTATTGACCAGCGGTCTTTCAGCCCGGATTTGTCATTGTCCGTGTGTTTTGTCAGTCTGTCTCTGAAGATGATGATAAATAATGTGATGCGATGAATTCAAATGTAGTGAATGAAAGGGTTTTGAATTCTAGTATCAGGTTGGGATTTCTGTGAAAGCAGTAGGGGGAAAGGATGTGTTGGTTGAGGGATTTTTGGAGAATTTTTCGCTTAGGTATAGAAGGCGTTCATTGATGGGAATAACAGAGGTAGAGTCATATAGGAGTTGGATTGAAGATTTAAATAAGATTATATGTAATTTCTATTTCCCCTTATTTGGGGATATTTCCTTTTTTTTGAACAATAGGATTTCGCATGATTGATTGTGAAAGCCATTAATTTGTGATACATTATGAAGATTAGGAACTTTAAGGAAACTATGATATCTATAAAGTGAATACTCTTTAATGTTCCTAATAAAGTCTAAGATCTTCTCTTCATTTTTATGAATACTCAATTTTTTTAGAAAACTAAAATTTTTCCTCATGTTTTGTATATTGTAAAGCCTTCTAAAAAATATGTAAGATTTTTTAGATTTTTATTAATTTTTCTGTCAAGTTTTTAGAATTCTAAAATGCTTCCTCATTTTTTGTATATTGTGAAACCTTTAAAATAATGTTTAGATTTTTAATAATCTATCTGCCAAATTATAGATTTCTCTTAATTTTTAAACATGTTCATATTTTAGAAACCTAAAATTTCTTTTTCCATTTTTTCTATATTGTAAGGCTTTTAACACAATATTCAATATTGATATATTATTTAATAATATATAAGCAATAGATTATTGTATAGCTTTATTATCTTTAAAATAATGACCACGATTATATTCTCTTTGATTTTTGCGAATTAATATTATTGGTTTATACAAAATCTGAAAGTATTTGATAATGCAATAACTTTTCATAGTTTTAATTATAAATAATTAAGACAATTTTAATATTTTGGGATTTTTTAAAAACAGTAAGTAATGGTTTCCTTGTCAACAAAAGCTACAGACCGCTTTCAATCTTTGTTAGATCTCACCAACGATAATTATAGGAAACTGTCAACAGCGACAATTATAGCAACAGTAATATTCCTATAATCGTCGCTATTGGCAGTTCCTTATAATTATCGGTGGTTATCCACTCAACTAGAGAAATCTAATACAATGTCGTAGACAATAGTTGTGACCTTTATGATTATCCAGCTTCATCGTATATTTAGATTATTTTTTATAATTTTTTGGCGTTTTAGTTGAGATTTATAAAATTTTGAGAAGTAATTCAAAAATCATTTTTTTGATCATTTTAAAATGCTTTTTCAGTTAATAAAAGGATTAATTAAGCACTTGGTAATGTTTCACATAAAAATGTTTCACCACGGGTTAAGTGAGAAGTTAATTAATCGTATGTTTTTTAAATCTTAGTTTGCCCTGACCTTCAATACAAGATCGTTATATTAATTTATAGTTTTCCGTTTTCTCTTCATTTTATAATTTCCTAAATATTTTTTCCTTTTTTGAGATATTTTTGTAGATACATATACCATTAAGATTACGCATATTTCCTACAACATAATTATTGATTGCCCGGTTTTTAATCAGTTTTGTATTGATCAGCGTAGATCCATAATTGAGTGAATACATTACCAATATTAGGGAATTGTCAACAACTACAATTACAACAATAATAATATGAAAACATTGAATTATTCTTACCTTGCAACAACAACCACAGACCTGTTTAGATCATGTTTGATCTCGCCAGCCTAGTAAAATTCTATTTCCCTATCTTCAACAACACTTAAAAATTCCAAAAATGGTTCAATTCAACAATATTTTTTCTAAATATTAAGTTCGTTAGGGGGGCATAGCTAAGCAACTCCTATCATATTTAAACAAATATGATATCAGATATAAAAATGAAAATATAAATAAACCGAATTAGCAATTTTCCAAAAAAATGTTAAGAATTAATACATACAAGTACTGCTTCCCATTAACAACAGCTATGGGACTTCAATCTATTTTGGATCTTATCTGATTTTGAAATAAGACACTTGTTTGGTTTCATATTGGTATATTCAGTTTCCTGACACGTATTTTGGTCAATGACGACCATTCTTAAAGGAATTGATTAATGGTTGAGGCGTTAACTTCGTGATACATCTTGGAAAAGTGTGATATCAACAAAGTAAACGTTTTTGTTTAACATTCTTAAAGGGATTACAAGATTAACTAAATAAGGAAGGTAGTGTTACATTATTTATATTAGTATGTTAATTGCAGGAAAGTCCAGAAAAGCAAAGAGTCTTATTTCAAAATCAGATAATATTCTATTTTCGTTTCATCCAGAGTGCAGTGAGCAAAGTATTTACCCTATTTTGGATCTCTTGAACGTAGTAAAATTCCCTATCTATACTTCGCTTGAAAATTCTAAAAAATAGTCCAATTCAACAATAATTAAACTAAATATAAAGTTGGGAGCAATAGTTAAGTTATTCCTATTATATTTAAACTAATATGTTATTAAATATTTTTAAAAAATGTGATATATGGATATTTTTTTCGAAGACCATTGAGTTTACGCAAAAACGCTATTCCTAATAATTTGCTCAGTTTTCTTTAGAATGACTAGTTATATAAATTTTATGTAACTCCTATAGTTAATTAGCAATGGGCAAAAAATGTTTATTTTTTTCTCACAAGTTAAGGACTTTTTGTTTTGAGATACAGCGCCCACAGACAGATTCTTTCACGAAAACAATACTTTCTCTATATTCCATTATAGGAAAAGTAATACAATTTTCAAAAATGTATCTGAAAACTCTTTATTTCAAAAATGTAGAAATGATTGGAATATATTATAAATAAACGAAATTTACACATTTTCAAAAAGTATTAGAAATTAATACATTCAAGTATTGTTTCCCTGTAAACAATAGTTTTGGACCGATTTCCGTCTATTTCGAATCAAATCAACGTAGTAAAGTTGCGTTTCCCTATCTTCAAACGCGCCAAAATTTCCAAAAATGGTTCAATGGATACGCTGGCATTTTTGAACAGAGATAGATCGTACTCGATCCGTGGTTTTTGTTAACTTTTAACAATAATTCAAGATGGCCGCCTTCTCTTTTTAGGAATTAATTGTTTACAACATTGTTAGAGTTCAATTCTAAAGTCTACGAAAACGAATACTTTTTAATAGAATGATTTATAAAATTTTATTGTTTTTAGTACTTATTTTAAATCATTAAATTAAATTTTTGGATTGTTATTACATTTACGATTAATAGTCCCTCGAAATTATTTTTTTTAATTAGGCCCAAGTAGATTTTTTTAAATTTAACACTTTCAACAGAGAACTGAATGCTTCTCAACTAATAATAATAATAATAATGACCTTTATTCTTACAAAAATACCATGAGAGAACAAATTATGTACATCTAATATAAGAAAGAGCGCCACAGAAAGAAAAAATATGCAAATACATTGCTAATATTTAAAATTAAGAAATTCTTCGAGACTGTATGGTTCTATGTCCAACAATAACGTTCTGTTTAAATATATTTGAGTCACTTATCATCTTTACTTCATTTGGCAATGTGTTGTACAATTTAATACTTGTGTAATGAGGACTCTTTTCTGTGAATATGTAATGTAATCCACCAAGATTGGGTATTGATAATTATTTTATGTCTGGTATTATGTGTGGCCATGTTTTTATTGTAAAGATGTTTTTGGTTCCTTATAAATAGTACATTTTCCAGGATGAATATTACGAAAAGTGTAAGTAAATTATTTCTTTTGAAGAGATTAAGAGCATTAAGAGCATCTTGCAGAAACGAGCATTAAGAGCCATACTTGGATTAAAGCCTAATGTACATGACTCATTAGGCTTTAATCCAAGTATGGCTCTTAATGCTCGTTTCTGCAAGATGAATATTTGGTTTATATTGGTAGACCTTCCCAGTGAATAACTCCGAAACATAATACACTTGAATTAGCTTGATATACCATTTTTAGTATCCTAAAGGAGACATATTCTTTTAAGACGCGTAGCATATAATTGGTTTTACATAATTTTTTAGTAATGTAATTTAAAGATGAAGTTCTGCGGAGTACTGGTAGTTTCATTTTTTTAAATAAGATACAGTTAGTTTTATTTTTGTTTACAATTAATCTATTTTACTCAAAATTAAATACTTGTTCCAATGTATATGCTGCATTTTGGCACAATTCAATTAATACAAATATTAGTATCATCAGCACAATTTACAATTTTTACATAATTTATTTTGTTCAATTTAAACCAGTGATTTATATAATGTACCATTACGTCCCCTGTCTTCAACTGCGATGCACTGACGAGACACAAATAGGTCGAAACCGGTCTGTAGCTGTTGTTGACAGGGAAACAATAATTTAATGTTTACTGTTTTACTGATATCCTTAATAATTATTTAGAAATTTATAAGACTTCAGAATATATTTAAATGTATGTCCCATACATTTTAAATTTATTCAATTGTTTATAAATTTCACAGTTTAGATAAGTAGCAAGGGACAGAAAATATTTTTATTAACAGAAACTACACTTGTAATATTTTTTTAAAAGTTTAAACTCACCTGCAACATTTTTCTTTTTCGCTCTTATTCTTTCTAGAAAAGATTCCAAAAATTGTTTGTTACTATACGCCCCCTAGATTTTAAGTTTATCCAAATTTTTATTTCATCATTTTTGATAAGTAGTAAGAGACAGAAGATGGTTTTATTAACAAAAACTAAAATTGTAATATTTTTACTTTCTCTATATAGAATATGTAGGGAAAGTATTGCCTTCGTGAAAGAAAATGCCCGTGGACGTTGTATATCAAAACCGAATGATCCGTTTGAGATGAAACATTAAACTTAAAGTTTTATCATTATAAACTGGAACAGAAAAGCTTTTGTTGAACATTCATAACCCGGAAGTGGATGTTTACTCGGGGCGTTTTTTTAGTTTTCTCGATATTTTTCTAAATTTGAAAAATATTACATAAATTTTCAGACAAAACTTGAAGAGAACGAGAATCTGAACAGGTTTTATTAAAACATGTTTTTCATAAAGTTCTTAACTTGCGAGAAAAAAATTAAAAACTAAAAATGTTGATATTTTTTACCTGCTGCTAATAATTTATAGGATTTGCATGAAATTTATATAATAAGTAATTGCAAAGAATCAAAATTGAGCAAATTGTTAAGAATAGCTTCTTTGCGTAAACCTCATAGAAAAATATAGGGAAAATACTATGATGGCCACATCACCATTTTTTATGTTTCTTTACATTTTACAACATTTAATTAAAACCCTCGCTTATGATTTACTGATTGGAGGGTGGGATAGAGGCCACCCACCATATACATGATAACTTTAAATACTAATCGTTGATGATTTTGCTGCAAAAAACAATAAAACCTTGTATGTAATAAAAATGAAGCATAATGCAAATCTAAGTTCTATAGCTAATCTTATATAATTTAGATTTAAAGTCTGCCCACCCATCGTGCATAAAAAAATTAAATTTCCTCACTCAAAAATTTTACTCTTTGGATTTCTTTTTTATTCAAAAAGTTTTGTAATTTTATTCCAAACCCCGAGGCGATCAGTAATTGAAATATATATGTATATGTAGGGTGGGTGGGTGGCCTCTATCCCATCCTCTAATCAGTAAAACATTTTCAAAAATTATTTGAAAAATTTATATGAATAAATCTCTAAAAATTGCAATTATTTTGTGTTTATTTATATTTTGCAACTTTTAATTAAAACCCTCGCTTATGTTTTACTGATTGGAATGTGGGATAGAGGCCACCCACCCACCCTACATATACATGATAACTTTAATTGCTAATCGTTGATGATTTTCCTGCTAAGAACAAATACACCCTTTATGTAATATAAAATAAAACAAAATCAAAATTTATATTTAAATATAAATGACTTTCCATAGCTAATCTTATCTAATTTAGATTTAGAGTCTGCTCCCCATCATGCATCAAATTTTTACTAATTTACTCACTCAAACATTTTACCTTTTTAATTTCTTTTTTATTTAAAAAGTGTTTTGTAATTAATTTCATTGGATACAGCGAGACAATAAGAAATTAAAGTTTATATGTATATGTAGGGTGGGTGGGTGGCCTCTACCCCACCCTCCAATCAATAAAACATCATCAAAAATTATTTAAAAAATTTGTTTGAAGAAATCTATTAAATTTTCAATGTTATGTTTATTTACGTTTTGCAACTTTTAATTAAAACCTTCGCTTATATTTTATTATAGAATATAAGGAAAGTATTTTTTAACGGAAATAACCGTTTTGAGGTCCACTGAAACCAGTGCTTAAATAACAAGTAATTATGAAAAATCCAAAATATAGCAAATTATTACGAATAGCCTTTTTTCGTACACCTCATAGTTTAGTACTATGATGGCCTCACACCATTTTTTAGAAGAGGATTCAGTTTTACCTCACGTGCAGTAATTTTCCGTTAACAGTTTATTCTCTCTAGAGAAGGTTCCAAAAAATGACTATACCATATGCCTCATATATTTTAAGTTTGTCCACATTTTGATAAATTGCAAATTTTATATCCTTAGTAAAAGACAGAAAACATTTTCATTAACAGAAGCTAACTATGTAAGAATTGTTAAACTTGGGCTTAAGAAATGTTAAACCTGTTGTATTTACATATGTATCTTTATACATTTAAATAAACAATAACAATAACAATTCAGTTTAAACTCACCTGTAGCAATGTTTACTTTTAGTCTCGCTAGAGTAGGTTGCAAAAACATTAAAATCATCAAAATGACCGGTTGCATAAAATGTTCACGAGTCTCTCTTTTTAAATAAATAGATGTATATATCAGGTACTTGCAATATTAGAATAAAAAATATTTTATTTTCTTTGAATTTTTATATTTTCCAACTGAGTATCACACCGGTCAAAATTACCAGTTTGGAGAAATAGGTATATAATAATGTTGGTAGTTCTAGTGTTAAATCGCCTTTTAGAATTAATATTGAATTATGTATCTTTAACAAATTCCCTGAGGTTTCTGATTAAAAGGCAACCAATAAAAATAAAACTACATAAAAGCAGGGATGAAACAGGTTACCAACCTATTGGAACGTTTCTTAGAAACTCCTCTCAGATTGACGTTTTTAATCAATAATGAAGGTCTAAAATTGTTTATTTGGTCAAAACGCTATCATACTGATAATTGTCTTATAAAAGTTGAACAGAATTGACTTATGATCGTTAATTTTATTATGAAATTTTCAGATGAATTAATAAATGGTGATTTAGGATAGGGAAGTGTTATCAATGAATGGTTTTTGAGATTATATGGTTTTGTAGATTTTTTATTGAAAAAAAAAGAAACAAGTATTTCTTCTTACTTTAATTGATTGCCATCTTCAGTCTTCAGTCAATTGATTTCTCGCAATTGCTATCTCTACAGCTTCTCATTCTCACCTCCATTCTCCATGGTAACATCTGCCCCCTCTCTAATCTTTTAATATTTTTCAACTTTACTTTAAATAAATGTTCTTAAAAGTTCGTTTCTATTATTTTATTTACATGCCTTAAAGTTATTATTTATTTTAAAGTTATCAATTTTACTTTGCTATGGGAGTTTATAATTATGTTGCTATTTTAAGACTGCATTTTCGTATTAGTTTCGCTATAGACGTAGTTGCATTTTTAACGTTTCGCATAAGCTTAATGCGCAACGGCCAAAATAACTCCTGGTAGTAATAATTTTAAAAGAAAGAATAAATATTTGCCGAACGTAAACTAGAGGACGGCACCGCGTGCGGCCGCCCGAATTTACAATGTTTATTTGTCGTCAATTTTGACTTACACCCGGATGATTTAATGTCCTGCATCTGCGATTTTTACGATTTCTATTTCAGTGCTTAATGAAAGGCCAACTTTGGAAATGGTCCGTTGCCTATTCCACAACATTCATCACCGATTTTGTCGCCTCCATGCCAAAACATTATCATTTTCAATGGACCACTTACACAAATAGACTTTAATTTGTGTTAAAATTAGAGGGAGCATTTTGAACAAGAAAAAAAGCGCCGCCCGACCCGCGTACGCAAATCGTAACATCAAAATTGGCATTGACGAATTTAGAAAGTGGTCCGCGTTTTCAGGTGATACTAATCTCAAAAGGGTTCTTAAAAGTGAGATTTTGACATCTGCGGAATGATGCCAACGGATATTTTCTTACCTTGAAAACCTAAATATAAATTTCTACTAATTAGTGATTATCACGAAATTGGGTATAATTAGGATGGCATTAGTTATTAGTAATTAATCATATTTCATTCTGAAGTTCATTACTTAAGTCACTCAAAAATCTATAGGTTACACTACATAGATAAAGATAAAACTATCTTTGGAACAGTTATGAGCTTAATGATGGTATAAAACAGCCATGATTTTATTTTAGCCTATTTGTTTGGCATTTGTGCAAAGTACTAAAAAGTTAATAATAATTAGAACTAATTCTTCTGAGCTTTCTACACCGTAGTTTTTACATTATTAAAATGTAAAAACTATAAAAATTAAACTTTAAAATTATCAATGTTTAGTTTACTAAAAAGTTGTTTAAGTTCAATCACATTTACGTTAGGGAATATTAAAGTTATAAGCATAATATTTTGACTAATTAAAGATGATTATAACGATCGTTACTATATGACTGTTGGTATTGACAAAAACAACAATAATTCTAAATGAAAAATAAATTTTCATGAGCGTTTCTGCACTAATGTTTTACATAATAATGTAAAAACTCCAGCTAACAGTTAAAACAACTACTCCCAGTACTAAAGCACCGCCGAGCATTGAATGACATAACTGTTAGCTGTCGTTACATGTCTTCATATTCAGCACAATGTAACATTTTTTATTTTTATTTTTATCATTATTAATACTGTACTACAAATTTTAATATTTAATTTGATTAATTCCAAACTTGTAAATATTACACTTTATATTCGATCATTCCGCTTAACTTAACTGAAAGTGGTGAATAATGAAAACCTTGAGTTACTAAAAAAACATTAAGTTATTATGATTTAAGAAAGAGTTTATATTTAAATTTCGACCGTAAATTGAATAATTGACTAGATAAATAAAAGTACAAATTCAACAAATTCTTTTAAGAAGCCACGAAACATAATTTCCAAAATGTGTTGCAGATGTAAAATTTCACATCTTTAAATACATTGAGAAGATCCAAACTAAATCTTAATATTTATCTCTAATGCAAAATGGGAAAATTACTAAGATTTTTTAGGATTACTTTAGACAGGTATAGGGTATCAAGGTATTAAAATCTTTAATATTAGCAATTTTGAGTAATATTTTTCATTTGTTGTCGTTTTAGATTTCTTCTAAGTTTAATATCGAACAATTATTAATATTATAAAAAATATAAAATCTCTTTTCATATGTTTGGACTATATTTATTTTCCATATTAATATTTACCGTGCAATATAAAACTATCAAAAATGAAACATTCAAATTTATGTAATAATAACTCGAACATATTTTTTAAATACTAGTACTTCCTTTAAGAATTAATTTATACAATCCAATACTGCGATTATAATTAAAAATATCAGTGTTTTATTTACTCTCTATAAAATCAATTGATTTCGTTCGCAAAGTTCAGGAATTACAAAAATCACATATTTTTAAGTACTAATATTAAGTACATACACCTTTACTAATCTGATTTAAAGCAGAAACGCGGACTAATATTTTAGGCAAAACGATGAAAGAACATAGTACATGTCATGCTGTATTTAGTTTAGATGAAAATAATAAAAATTCTTATAGATCTTTCATGTTCATAATATCGAGACACCAAATTAACGCGTAAAGTTTTAAAATTAACACGCACACGAAGATATTTTAGAAATCCGAAACATATCTATATATAATTTAAATAATATTGCAAACGTGCCGAAACGACGCGCGCTAATTTAATTTTCCGCAAATAAATGCATTTTAATTTCCCCGACGAAACGATACATCAGAGTCTAAAATCAAAAGCCGCATCCTTAAAAAAAATGACAATCCGCACTGGATCTGAGAAAACCGCGGGGCTCAAAAATACATCCATTTCAATTTAAATATAATCCGCGTTCGCACGTTGAAAGTATACACAATCCGTGATTTATCCCCTTAATTGCCACAATTCGTTAACATTGCGCGCATGTTGTTCTTTGCGCTTAAGGAATCGCATTGTAGTGGACAGAATGATCAATAACGCGGGAAAACGTAAATATTTGCGTAGGCTATTTCAGTGTGAAATATTAAAATCTTATTTATGGGGCTCCGACAGTCTTCAGCTCTTAAAAACAGCCAGTTCATTCAAGTCCAATAAAAAATTTCGCTGGGCGTAACCGAATTTTTACATCAAAACATATCTTGATATTTTTAGATGTCAAATATTACCTACTTTACATATTTCTTAGCTGCAGCTGTCGCTATATTCACTTTACTCCTATATTTTTTCACTCCTCCAAAATTCGTACATCCACGTCAGTCTCTTGAAGATATCCTTGCGCGCGGTTTCATATTTTATTGCTTATCTACCTTGCCATCAGTACTCTAGTGTAGTGATCAATAGCAAAGCATATTTTCTGTGCTCGTCTGTGTTAACGCTAATACTAAAAGGTTTCTGTTACATTTAATAATCCGACTTAGTTATTTTTGTTTCTTGTCAGGGTTTCAATTTGATATCGACTTGAAACTCTGTATGAACTTGTCTAATAAAAAT
The DNA here is from genome assembly GCA_963969525.1 of Ontholestes murinus. Taxonomy (NCBI): domain Eukaryota; kingdom Metazoa; phylum Arthropoda; class Insecta; order Coleoptera; family Staphylinidae; genus Ontholestes; species Ontholestes murinus. The sequence continues at coordinate 24,515,119 of OZ018399.1, forward strand.
ATGCTTTGCTATTAGAATATGTTTTCTTGGCTAAAGTCGTCCGAACCTCCAGAGGCGATCTGGCTTGACACATCGAATTTTTTTTGGGAAAAATATAAGTGTGTTACATATTCGGAATTCGATCGTGTGGAACATCCAATAGTTTATACTAACGTGCCTTCTGTGCCTATCGGTGGTAAAGGATTTGGTGTTGATTTCACTCCGATTTCGTTCTTGTCTACGTATTTTAGACACTCTCACAAAGGTAAACGTGTGGAAACCTTAACCAAATTTGTATAAAATTCATTTATTTACTAATACTGTGGTGTTTCAACAGCCGATATAAAAATGCCAAGCGGATACATCGATAAGCCCATCATCGAAGATAACCACGATGGTACCGTTACAGTCAAATATGATCCGCGCGAGGAGGGTCTTCATGAACTAGCTGTGAAATACAATGGAGAACACGTACAGGGATCACCCTTCAAATTCCATGTGGATTCGATCAGTTCCGGTTACGTAACAGCGTATGGTCCTGGATTAACCCATGGCGTTACCGGTGAGCCAAGCAACTTCACGATTTCAACCAAGGGCGCAGGTGCCGGAGGGCTTTCCATGGCCGTAGAAGGGCCGAGCAAAGCAGAAATTTCATGCCACGATAACAAAGACGGTACCGTCTCCGTATCCTACCTACCAACCGCCCCCGGCGAATACAAAATCTCCGTTCGTTTCGGCGACAAGCATATTAAGGGATCACCCTTCAATGCCAAAATCACCGGGGAAGGTCGCAAACGTAACCAAATTTCCGTCGGCTCGTGCAGTGAAGTCTCTCTTCCCGGAAAAATTTCCGACGCTGACATCCGTTCTTTGAACGCATCCATCCAAGCCCCCAGCGGCCTAGAGGAACCGTGCTTCTTGAAACGCCTACCAACCGGCAATATCGGCATCTCCTTCACGCCAAGAGAAATCGGGGAGCATGTTGTGTCAGTCAAAAAGATGGGAAAGCATATCACCAACTCCCCATTTAAGATTAACGTCTGCGAAAGGGAAGTCGGAGACGCTAAGAAAGTCATCGTCTCCGGAGCCGCCTTGAAGGAGGGCAAAACTCACGTCGAGAACACCTTCACCGTTGATACTAGAAATGCTGGTAAGTAATCTTTAACACAACTAAGTAAACATGTGTATTAACAATTTGCGATTGTTTTAGGTTTCGGTGGTCTTTCCCTGTCTATTGAAGGCCCCAGTAAGGCCGAAATTCAGTGCACGGATAAGGAAGATGGTACCCTTAACATCTCCTACAAACCAACAGAGCCAGGTTATTACATCGTTAACTTGAAATTCGCCGATCACCATGTTGATGGATCTCCATTTACCGTCAAGGTATGTAATATTATTTGCCAAATTCATATCTCGTTTCTAAAATATAATTACTATAAAATTACGATTAAATATTATTCATAATTATTTAAAATATTAGTTATATTTATGTATTAATATTATTTACGATATATTTTATAAAATTCGTAATTTTATGGTAATAAAATTCTGCTTAACAAAAAGCTTTGTGTTGCCAAAGAAGCATCATTCGGATACATAGTATATGCCCAAATGATGTAGGAATGAAAACTTAAAATCTAAATTATTTAATTCACCAAGTTTAATTTAAAAAAAGAAACAAATTATTTAACAAAATGTTTTAAAAGGAAAAGTAATTTGTGTAATTAGGTCGCCTGTATAGAAAAATCATGTAATTAAGTTACCAAAAGATTGCAATTACAAAATCATGTAATTAATTAAGTTGCCAAAAGTTCTAAATATTCAAATTGAATTTAAAAAAATTATATTTTTTCGTATCACTTCTTTAGCATTTTAATTTTTTTTTAAATTAATTTTATTATCAAAAGATACGTTGTAATATAAAAATAACCGTTAATATTCTGGTAATTTGGACTTCGAAAAATTATAAGCAAAAATTACATTAAAAATGTATATGTTTAATCAGATCCAAGCGTAACTTTATTTTTTTTAAGAAATAATTCTTTTCAGATGTTTTAAATTGATGTTAAAATAAATGAAAAAATAGGTTATTGAAAATTTCGAATAAAAAATATTTCAAATGAACAAATTATAGAATAATGAAAAAATATTATTTGCTTTTAAGAATCTCTAAAAAAGTAAAATTTCATTAGAGCAAAGTAGAGCAATTACTAAGATTTTTATTAAGTATATTTAATATATCTTTCAACTGCTTCAATATGTCTAATCAGATTCAATAGCAAAATTATTTTATTTTTAAAAAAATCAATTTAATATAGTCATTTTCCAAACTACAAACATCACAGAGAATTGCAAACGAATATTATGGAAATATTTACATCTGTTATCTAATTGAAAATGATATTGATAATATAGTCCTATAGTTTTCAAAGAATTACCCATAAATCTTAAAATATATTACCTTTAATTGAATAAATACGAGTAGTAACATATATTTTTTGACAAATTTTTGTACATATTTACATTGGAATAATTAAGAATGAATGAGGTGTTAATGTATTAATTTGTCAAAAAGCTATCGACCAGAGGTCTTTCTGCCTTGTTTTGTCCAGCCATATGGCGTCAGTCGTTAATGAATAAATACGATTAAATCTAATCGACCAATTTTGAAACCTAAAAATGCACACTTTTTGAAATTTTATCGCAACTTTGTATACAAATATAAAAAGTTATATTCCTATATTAATAAGAACATTTCTTTTTATGAAATATTACATACTTTTTTGATCCAGATCCAGAACATTTAAAATTCAAAATCTTTAAAACATTTGTTTATTTGTTTATTTGTTTATTAATACTTTAGTATTCGTATATACATAATATTTAGCAAAGTTAATTACAAAATATAAAAAAAACATACAAATAATTTAGGTTATACGAATCCTGGGCGGAGTTCACTCTTTTTCAAAATGGTCTTCCACTCAAACCCTCATTTTCTTCTAGTAATAGGATATCCCATTCTAATAATATAAAAATATTCTCCATCTTAACCTTAAATTTAAATTAAATTACAACCAATTTCGTTGCTACTGCAAAATTAAGTTACTCTAGAAATATATTTACTCTACTGTAATTTAAATTTTTCAAGTAAAAAAATTTTAGGAAAATATAAAGCTCTTATTTTTATTTTTTAGTTTCATGGGATATCAAACTCGCACATAAATTTAAAGCAATATCCTCAAAATATATGGCTTCCCTTCAAAAATATCTTTAATTCGTGTTATATGTAATATCCTATAAATTCAAAAAAACATTTTACAATTGTTTAATTGTATCTATTGATTTTTTTTTTAAATTATACCTTAAATATTGCGTTCGATTTTTTTGTCTTTAAATGATTTGATCATAAGAATAGTTACGACTGTTACTGCGTGCTAATTCATGATAAACACTAAACTAAAACACTTACTATGTTTCTACCAGTAAAAAGTTATGAAATATATTACAAAAAAACACGACTTAGTTTCGACGTTTTAATGTCAAACTTGATAATGTCATTCAAATGTTATTGGTAGGAACATAATAAGTGTTTTAGTTTAGTGTTTAAAACATTTGGTCACATTCATTTTTTGATTTTATTCTAAATTATAATTTTCCTATATTTATTATAGTAAAATGTTTGCAAACTTATTTGTTTTGAAAAATACTTTCTATATATTGCTAGATAGTATTTTAACAATCAGATGTTCAAAATACTATCTAGCAATGTCCCGAAAATGTTCTTAAATACAATATGATTTTACGTTTATTTATTTATTACAGAATATAAATGACAAAATTATACATAAAACGAAAAATCATCTGCACACTCGTTTTGATCTCTATATCTCATCAATGCAGCTTTATTATTATCTTTATTATAAAATCTAAAGCAAAATAATCTGTATCTCTTGAGAATATTTTCCATTCCCATGTTTAAGTTTCTAATAACATTTTAATAAGAATAGGTCTTAATTCCTTTTAAATTACTATGTTTGTTTTCTTTTCTATCTTTTAAAGTCAGTCTTTGATTCATTCTTTAAAGATCGAAACATTTATTGATTTGGTTGTAAATTTTCTAGACCTATTTGGCAAAAGAAAAGTATTTTTCTCTTCTTAATTTCTAATTTTTATGTTAACATTTTTCTATGTCCCTTTTCACAACTGTAATTATAAATAAACCACTATTTTATACTTCAGAGTCAAGATCTCATCTAAATATAAATTTAAAAATATATTGTGAAATTTTAATTACAAGAATCTAACCTTAAATTTGTTATCATCTATTACTTTAGAGAGGTACTTTTCAGATACATTTCTATCTTATGTAAATTAATAACTTTCGACTTTAGTTTAGTATTAATTGCTTAAATGAGAAAGTAATTCAAAAAATAAATAATCTATTTTCCAAAAAAAAATTCTTGATATCTTCTGCTATCCCTGGCATTTGGTTGTATTTTTTTACATTGCATGACCGTATATCTAACTTTTTCACTTATCTCTCACCTTTCCAGCGCATTTCTGCCTTGTAGAAATTTGAAAATATTTTGTAATTACTTTGCTTCATTTTCATCTCTTCTCTATTATTTTCTTTTTGGTATTATTTGGCAATACTCACAAAGTATTCATTGTTTTTTAATATACTCTATTGCTTAGAGTATCCCTTTTCACTACATAAACTCAATCATTTATTTATTTCGAAAGTTTAGAAAGTATAGTAAAATTATGATTTCTCTAGTTTTAACAGATCTGATTATTTTAACTAGTCAAAATTAAAAATTGCATCACTTAAAATATTCTTCTAACGCATTTCTGCCTTGTCTAAATTAGATTTTTTAGAACTCTCAGTGTAGAAAGTATAGCAAAATTATGATTCCTTTAGTTTTAACAGATCTAATTATTTTAACTTGTCAAAATTAGAAATTGTATCGCTTAAAATACTTTTCTAACGCATTTCTGCCTTGTCTAAATTAGATTTTTTTCATAAATACCTTTATTATTAATTACCTGTTATGTGACCCCTGCTAAATGATATTGAATAACATTTATTGATATTGAAATATAGAGAATTATCACAGCACCATTGATGTAAATTATTAAGATCTGTTTGCATCAATATCCGACCAGCGGGATTATTTATAATGCGAAATATCTTCAGATCGTCAGCAAATAAGAGTAATCTGCAATGAGCAACGTAAGTGAAATATCATGAATGAATAAAAGAAATAAAATAGGGCCGCAATGGGAGCCTTGAGGGACCCCTGAAATTACCGTAATCGGATCTGAAACAAAGCTGTTAAGTTGTTGCCTATTATTTAAGTAACTGAATAGCCATTTAGTAACTTGCGACCCAAAACCAAGATTTTTTAATTTTCTGATTAAAATAGAATGGGAAACACGATCAAAGGCTTTTGAAAAGTCGGTATAAACCGCGTCAACTTGTTTCCCATCCTCAAATGCACTTAGCAAAAATGACTGGTATAAGATTAGGTTCGTTAAATTTGATTTTCCTACACAGAATCCATGTTGTTCATTGCAAATCACATTCTTACAGGCCCACATCAATTGATCAGATATTAGTTTATCAAATAACTTTGGTATTACTGACGGTGTAGCTATTCCTCTATAATTCTTGACGTCATCCCGATTTCCTTTCTTAAATAATGGTGTGATAAAACTTGTTTTCCAATAGCTAGGAAATTCCCCAAATTCTATCGAGGATTCAAACAAAATATGTAGTGGAGTACATATAGTGTAGATACATCGCTTAATAAAGTAGGCAGGTAAATGATCAGGTCTATAGCTACAGGAATCAGGTAATAACTGAATAGAGTTGAAAATATTTATTGAATATTAGAATAATTCTTTTTGGTATTACTCAGTAATAGTCCCACAGTATTTTTTTGTGTTAAAATACACTTCATCCCTTATAGTTTCCCCTTTTCACTCCATAAACTCACAATTTATTTATTTCCTGATTTACAATTCAAAACTTTCAAATGTTAAAATCTTCTTTAAAGGTAAAATATAAAAATGATTACACCATTATCTTTTATTCTGATTTTTTTAAATTTTTCTAAATCGATTTTTATATAATATATTAAACTATTTTTTCTAAAGACCGGTTTCGATATATTTTGGATCTCATCACTATAGCGCAGTTGAAAGTAGATGAATGAGTTTTATTACAGAGTTTTATAACAGCTGATAGTTTCCTATAATTGTCGATAGTTTATCTACTTAATTAAAGAAATTTAGTGCAACACTGTAAACAATAGATGTCACTTATGTGGTTCCTCAATTTTATAATTTCACTTTAGCAAACTTTGCGTCTCATATATTTCATAAACTATTCAAAAAGACTTTTCCCTTGAATTATATATACAACATTCAATTAAAATTACTAATTAATAAAGTGTGTTTCATTTTCAAATATTATATTTTAAAAAATTAAAAAGGATTTAAAAATCACAAATTACTAATTAAATATAATATGGATTTTCAATTAAGTGCCTCGTCAATAAGTTCATTAAAATTACAAATCTCTAAATGTCATAAAACTATAAACATATCTCTAAGATTTTTGATGGTGAAACTAAAATACATTTAATAATAAAATATATAAGTCCTTTACGTTGTAGAAAATTAACTAATAATTAGAAAAAACACGAAAATATTTCGTAAAATCTACAACAAATGAGTCTTATTAAGACTACAAAAACAAACCACTTTTGAAACAACTACTTCTCTAGCTAGCTAGATTTTACGAAATATTTTCGTGTTTTTTCTAATAAAATACATTTGATAATTAGGCATAAATATCAAAAAGCCGACCAAATTATATTAAGCTTGGATAATGATGCCAAAGGTTTAGTAAATAAATTTTTTAATTGATTGATTGTCAACTAACTAATCTCCCACTGCCGTAATATTTCATAATTTTCATAATCTTTGAGATTGTTTCTGATTAGAACTTTGAAGATATTTTGAAATTTGGCTCAAAAATGAGTCTGTCAATCAAAAGAGCTGATCTCTTAAAATATATTAAGTTTCAAAATTATGCCAAGAGTTTGGTAAATAAATTTTGGAAATGATTTATTGTGCATTAATTGCTTTCTTTTGGTTGCAATATTTTTGTTTAATTATAACGTTTCCAAGAAATATACTAATTACATCCATTGATAATTGGACCAAAAAAGTAAAAGGTTTGTTTTCTTTCAATTAGTCCAGTTCTTAAATCATTATCAAGAAGATTTGATTTTGATTGATTGATGGGATAAATTGTTTGATCATAGACTGAAGAAGAAATTGATTTTTAATCCCAAAGCACTAACAAAAGATAATAATAGATAATGTTCCTACTTTGTGGAACTATTTCGATGCATCTAATCATCTAATATTAAAAGTTCAAATACCTTACAAATAACTTTACTTTTATATCACATTAAATAATTGAGATGTTAAAGAGATCACTGATTGGATGAAATGACTTTGTGAATTATCAATAAATTCTTCGTATATTCCCCTGGCAGTAGATACACCACTAGCCGAGTGTAACTTACTTAAACCCTATTGAAGACCACCTATATTTTAAATAAGTAATTTTAGATGCTTTCACTTCGCAAAACATTTTGATAATTCAAAATGAAACAAATAATAATATACTTTTAATAACCTAAGCTTACATTATCAAATGTATTAAAGTATTATTTTGTGTATCAATTGACATTTTAAATATTAACTGTTTGATAATGACAAGTCCTATTAAAAAACTGGTAACAAAAAAGTTATTTCTTTAATTTTGAATCAGCTTTATTTTAGACACCTAACATAAGCTGCATAATCGTGTTGGCCTCTAAAGAATTCACATACTTCAAAATAATTACATTGTATATTCTTGTTATAGGTCAGCGGAGAAGGTACCAACCGTCAAAGAGAGAAAATCCAGCGCCAACGTGAAGCCGTACCGATCACCGAAGTTGGCAGCCAGTGCAAGCTTACCTTCAAGATGCCCGGCATTACGTCATTTGACTTAAGCGCCACAGTCACTTCTCCCGGTGGCGTCACCGAGGACGCCGCCATCAACGAGGTCGAGGATGGTCTCTATGCCGTACACTTCGTCCCCAAGGAATTGGGCGTACACACCGTATCCGTTAAGTACAAGGACATCCACATTCCCGGTAAGCCTTACCTTTTTAATGTCGCAATAAAATTTTGATCTGATCAGCATCATGATTATCAAATGATGATAAAACCTTTATTATATACGATTTAAAGATACAAAACATGATAAATCATAATTTTCAATAAACTTAATAGGTTTATTGAAAATTATGATTTATATCTTTAAATAGTTATTAATAAAGGTTATGAAATTATAAGTAACTTTTTAATCAGTTTAGAATTACTTGTAATTAAATCACGTGGTTTCATTGAAAGTATAAGAAAAATCTATAGTATTTGTTTAGTTCAGAATTGTTTTATTGTATCACGTTTAAAAAAAAATAGTAACCTATTTTATTTAGTGAGTAAGACATGATAGTTAAAAAAACAAGTTTAGAAAACATTTTGGTAATTTTTGGAAACATCCATAATCAAAACATTATAGTATCTTTAGATTTTATTTTATATCGAAATTTAAAATTCATACTACATATCGTAAAAACTAATTTTAATTATCTTTATTTTATATACAATTTTTAACATTCTAAACTATTATTTACAGAGATCAAAATTATTTAGACATGTTCATAAAAGGCAGTTAATCTATGTTTTAAGCCCTTTTTTCATTTGGGCATTTTTGAAAACACGATTTAGGGCTTCTTTGTGATAAGCATGAAGTAATGAGAATTACAATTTAAACAGACTTTTTTGGGTTTTTTTATTAGTTGGCCATTTTTGGCATTACTAAATAATCTATTTACGACTTTTGTTTACAGTAAGTATAAGGAAATGAGATAATGCTTGGCATTGTATGCATTTCAAATGTATTTAATTGAAGGTACTTGGTAAAAAATATTGCTTGGCACCAAGAACCGACTTCCCATCGTTTATAATACAATAATTGGCGTAAACAAATGTTCGCCAAAGGACTATGAACTCAACGAGTCATTGTTTTCATTAGGATCTCCTTTCCAATTCACCGTCGGCCCGCTGAGGGATCACGGCGCCCACTTGGTGAAAGCTGGTGGTGCCGGCTTAGAGAGAGGAGAACAGGGCGAGAAGAACGAGTTCAACGTGTGGACCCGCGAAGCCGGTACCGGCCAATTGGCCATCTCCGTCGAAGGACCCAGCAAAGCTGAGATCAACTTCACCGACCGCAAAGACGGTTCCTGCGACGTGTGCTACAAAGTGTCAGAGCCTGGTAAGTGTGTGTGTAAACTATGTAATTAATTACGAAATATTTGACGACGAATACGTGAGTAAGCGAGGAAATGAGTTTCAATAAATAGATTTTGGCTGGCACACATTTAAACAGGAAGTTTGCATTTTATCTTTCTGAAAATACACCGTATTGAAAATATTTCAAACGCATGCTGCGCCGCGGTAAAATCGAATCGCATTATTCAAGACGCCGTAATTAGGCATTCCGGATTAATTGAATTATTAATTCCGGCGGTTGGATTAATGGCAACTTTTTGGCGCGCTTCCAGATGTTTCAGTTTCTGACCACTTCAAAACAGTTATGACAAAAAATTCTCAAGGTAACTTCTTGGGTTAATTTTAGAAATAAAATTCTGATTCATATATATTAGTAGTTGGTTTGATATTTGTCTATGAGTTCGTAGATGTGATGTATAAGGCTTGTCGAGAGATTTCCTTCAATAAACCTTCAAACGAACCGCCAACCGAGGACCGTAATGAAGGTTTTGCATCACCGGAATACGAAGCACGTGTTTTAATGTTACCTTTCTGCTTTATCTTTAAGGTGAATACCGCATTGGCTTGAAATTCAACGACGAGCATGTGCCAGATTCTCCATTCAAAGTATACATCTCCCCGGCCGTCGGTGACGCCCATCTTCTGGAAGTGGCACAATTCCCAGAAGGTGCCGTCCAAGCGGATAAGCCGTCCCAATTCATGGTCCGCAAAAACGGCGCGAAAGGTGACTTGGACGCAAAGGTAAACAACTAATTTTAGACATTGGTCCGTTTCAAGTTTTTATTTTGATGGACGTTTTTGCGCGTTGAATCGCGTTTCCAATTTTCGACTTAAAGGACAACACAAGAATAAACTTAAGCATACATTAAAAGAAATTAGTATATAATTACCTTGTAAAAGAAAAAAATAATGTGCAATGAGTTTATTTGCAATCGTTACCCTGAAGCTCAATTAATCCTAATTGCGAATAGTAAGTTCCTACCGCAGTCCCAGTTATATGAAGCTTCATTTTTACTATCTCAAGTTCAACTTTTATTAGTCTTACATTATTTTATTGTAACTTTTTATTATTATTTATTGCGCTGTCATTTTGAAGATAAATGGCGAATATTTCCAATCAACCATTTAACTAAACCCGGGGTTAAGGATACCAGATGATTAAAATAGATTTTTCAAAAAAAACCTTCTAGAGGGTTGGCTTAGATATTATGAATCAAAATGGATATATAAAGTAGAGTATATTTTGAAAAGGTCAAATAAAGAATTGATTGATTGATTCATTGAATCAATCAATCAATATGTTAATTGGATGATTAAAATAGATTATCCTTGTTTCGAAAAGCTTTCAAAAGGATTGGACTATATAATGAAGGTCAATAAGGACTGATTAAGAGTATTATTTTTTGTAAAAGAAACTGATCTGTATTATTACTGAATGGTTTAAATAGCTTTTCCTTAATTCAAACAATTTGCAAGAGAATTGATTTAGACAATGAAAGTCAAAATTGATAGGAAATGTAAACTATATTTTTTTTAAAGTTTTGCATTATTATTGGATGATTTTATTAATAAAAGCTTCAGCAATAACAATAGCTTTAAAATTTGTTTGAAAGATCTTGTAATAATTTAATTTTTAGCATCTTAGCAGTTGTTTATTAATCATTCTAAAATTTTTAGGGTGACCATTATTACTTTTTCAAAAATCTAACAAAGAACTACTTTTGATTAGAAAGGTATTGGATAAATAATTATTAACACAAACCTTTAATTTTAAATTCGATTTAAAAAAAATTGGTACCCTTTATAATTAAAATAGACCGGAGAATTCAGCGTTTTTGAAAATGGAACCAATCGCTAAACCTTTATTATTCAAGAATATTTTCAAACAAATTTTAAAATCATGACATTCTTGGAAGAAATAAAAGTGAATTCTTGGAATTGGATAATTCTAAAAAAGAAATAAGGGTTTGTAGAAAAATATGATTTCGAGACGAACTAAAATTAATCTTCGTAAATTTAAGCTCCTAGTTCCCTATTTCCGTAATAATAATTCTTCTCATAATGTTTTTATTTCCCAAATAAGTGTTTCTCCTTATACTTCAATGAAAATACCTGGACATTGCCATAAATCAAAAACTGACACAGCTTCGAACAAAGAAATATCACATCTGTGTCGCCCTTTACTTGACTATGATAATGCCCTTCTCTTCAACTCCTATAATCCTACCATCCATACTCAAGTTAGCCGGCTATCTTCCCTAAGAACTAAAATCTGTCATCCTCTCAATCATCTACATAATCATTTCAACCAACTCCTAAATGATCCTACATCTGTTATCCCCATCAAAGTCTTCTTTATACTGTACTACAAAAAAAAAGCTTAAAACTCCTTTCAAAAGAATATATTAAAACCTTAACACGGTTTTAATTTTTCAGTCGTTTGAATTAACAATAAATTTTAAAAACATGCAAAAGAGTGTTTTGATTTGATTTTTGGAAAAGATCAAAAGAATTTGTACACAAAAACTATAAAAAAAAGTACTATCGGTGAAAAACTAACGTGAAAAAATATTTACCAATAACTTACAATGACTTCAATATATACAAAGAAGTGTTGCAGCAAAAAAAATTTTAAACCTTAATGCGGATCCTTTTTTTAGTTAGTTTTTCCTTTACTTACGGATATAATTAATGGCATTTTAGAGTGATAGCCAAACAGTGTTACTACTACTACTAAAAAGTTTTTTTTTTGAATGATACGAAGAACTAATTAGATTTGACAAAGATTCTAGCTTATTTAAACAGTTATTTTGGCGATAGTTTTTGTGAAAATTGTTTGTTCCTAAAAATGACCTGTCAGTATTTTAATATTTAAATTCGATTATATGTAATAATAATATATACAGTCAACAAAAGTCTTAAGGAAAAACCATTATATTATATATCTAGTAACGCAAAAAATCTAAAAATATTCCGATTATAAAAAATATTTTTGAAAACCTATTGTCATTTAAATAATAAATTTATTTTTTAGAAATTCTTTTGAGGTCTTTCCAAATTAGCATTTTAGCTTTTAAATCCATTAACAAAAACAATAATAAGTCTTAATTATTATGAATAACGTAGAAAAACACTAATGAATTACAACAAATTTTGTTCGGAAATTTTGTACGCTAACAAAACGAGATTTTAATTTGAATGGCAATTGCCTTTTAAAACAGAATTTCAAATAGAAGTCTGTGAAAATTTTACTCGAATGAAAGTGGTTCAGATTCTTACTGCAATGAAAAACCCAAAGAAAGAAAAACAGGGTTTTCACTTTCGGTTGGCAAAATTACTCTAAAAGCTTTTCAGAGCTCCCAGCAAAGAATAAAACGTTAAAAGAAAAAAATTGGTCTTTCCAAATTAGCATTTTAGCTTTTAAATCCATTAAAGAAAACAATAATAAGAAAGTCTTAAATAATAATTATTATGAATAACGTAGAAAAACACTAATGAATTACAAAAACAATTGTTCGGAAATTTTGTACGCTAACAAAACGAGATTTTAATTTGAATTGCAATGGGATTTTAAAACAGAATTTCAAGGAAGCACAAATATTTTATTTTTTGACAAAAACATAGAAGTCTGTGAAAAATGTATTCGATTGAAAGTGGTTCAGATTATTATTGTAAAGAAAAACCCAAAGAAAGAAAAACAGGGTTTTCACTTTCGGTTGGCAAAATCACTCTAAAAGCTTTTCAGAGCTTCCAGCATAGAATAAAACCTTAAATTAAAAGTTTGAGCTCAAAATCTCTAGTGGATTTTGAAACACAGCGCTCACGAATAGACTCAAAATTATTTTTCTAAAAACTGTTAAAATTATTTTTAGAGGGGGGAAAATCAACAAAATTTCACAATCACAATAAGTAAAAATAAAATGAAATTTAAATGTAGTTTCAATATTAAAACTAAAAAAACATTTGCCAAAATATAAAATATATAATTATTAGTAGGTACTAGATGTGTCTTTAAGTTTAGTGGAAAAATAATTAATCATATACTAAATAATGCATTCTACTTTTTAAAGGGTTATGATCGTTTAATAAAAAACCCTAATACTTAACCAAAAAAATTAACTACACTATTACTTAAATTGTTTAAGATCTAATTTAAAAAACGAAAACATATCGTAAGATTTAATTATTTAAGATCCTTCAAAAAATCCTCAATTATTTATTAATGTCATCTAATCTTAGAAGAAAAAGTTTGAAATAATCATAACAGCGCACGAGTCAAACGATTGATAATAAATTATGTAATAAAATAAGTATTTTCCCTAACAGATTAAAAATATAGTTCCATCAAGAAAGTAGCACTGCAAGTAAAAAAAGGGGTTTTGTAGTTTTAACAACAGACTAATCCTGTGGTGACTTTTCTATAATCCTTCATCTTCTTTGATAAATATTTTGTAAAATTGTATTAAATTTATTGCTTAATTAGCAAGAATAGAAAATCTTTACAGATTTTTTAAAAATATTTATTATATTAAAACTTTATATTAGTTAGTTTCATCAGAATTATGTCCAAAATACTCTTAACCATTAGGTTTAAAAAATTATCCTTGAAACATGTTTTAAAAAAATGCGTTTAAAGGCTGATTATACCTAAGCATCCCGTATAATCAGCCTCCAAATGCAAAAATGTATGTAGGTGTTGGCGAGCATCATGCATAATATATCGCTGGATACTAATAGTTTCTCTATTTTGAGTTACGTTCAATGCCGTATGTAAGTTGAGGCCGGCCTAAATTTCATGATTTTATGAATCATGAAGCATATCCCTTCAACCAATCCAATCGTTTTTTCATTTCATTTAGTTCTGTAAAACATCATTACATCAATAAGGAGATGACAACAACTGACTATTGATGTAATGATGATTTGCAGTATCCATAGATTTTTTTATATATTTTAATTATTTTGGCCATTTTGAAGCTAAGATATTTTTTCCAATTTATTTTTAATCCTCTACTTTGTTTTAGACAATTAGATAAAGTTTTTTGGAGTATTTTCTCAAGCCCTTACTTAAAAATGTACCACCATATAAAAGCCGAAAGCAGTCGAAGACAAAATTGGTACTTTTTCTAAAACGATTTTATCAATTTGCACCATTCAATAATCAAATAACTTCCAAAATCTAGTTACCTGTAGAACTACCTTTTATTTCTATTCTTTGAGCCTTAATTCATAATCAATATTTTTAAAATGAATAGGTAAAATTGTTTCTGCAGGATATATTTCTCAATATTTTTTAAATAAATTAATATTTCGCCTTTTTATTATAATATTTATAATTTGAAATTAAAGCTTTTTTGCTGTAGCTGATACTTGTTGAGCTACCCTCTTGATGGAACTAGATATGTAATTTTGGCTAAGAAAAATACTTAGGTTCTATATTGTTACTTTTATTTTCAGTTTCCTGACACGTGTTTCAATCATACCCGATCATATTCAGAGGTTAAACTAATTTATAAAATTAATAAAATTTTGCAATAAAAAGATGATAATTTAACATGCCATTTACGGACTAATCCAGAATATCGTCATAGAATGGTTTTAATACTCCTGATGACAATCTACATTGTTCTTCAATATATACCAATTTTAAATTTTTCACTTTTTGATTAGTGAAAAAATACAGTACACATAAAATTAATGTATTTCGTAATTTAAAATTCTACACATTCATGTTACTGTTAAAGTTACGTCAAATTATCAAAATAGGTCACGCTGTCCAGTGAGATATTTGTATTTTAAAAGTTGTATGATTATACAATCCTAGTGAAGTGAGCACACGAAGCCACGAATAAAAATCCTTTAAATATTTCTCACGGCGCCAATATTTTTTCCAGATCATCGGTCCGTCTGGCCATGAGGAGGATTGCTTCATCCAATTAATCGATTTGGAGGAATATTCCGTGCGTTTCATGCCAAGGGAGAATGGAATTCACAAAATCCATGCCAAATTTAATGGCGTGCATATTCCCGGTTCTCCATTTAGCATTCGTGTCGGCAAAGATACCGCCGATCCAGCAGCTGTTCACGCCATCGGTAACGGCTTGAAGGACATTAAAACTGGTCAGTGTCACTATTTTAAATCAAATTCGTTTTATCAATAATTCCGCAATGTTTTACAGGAAGCAAAACTGACTTCATCATCGACACCATCAACGCTGGAGCTGGTACTCTGGCAGTCACCATCGATGGTCCCAGTAAAGTATCTATGGATTGTACAGAAGTGGAGGAAGGTTATAAAGTTCGCTACACACCACTTGCGCCTGGAGACTACTACGTCAGTATCAAATACAATAATAACCACATTGTAGGATCACCTTTCAAAGTCCACAGCACAGGTAAATCAATAGATGCATAACCTATAGGAACAGGTACAAATACCTTTTTACAGGTGAATCAACTGTCGTTGATGTTGGATCTCAGGAGACTTCATCTGTCGTCGTTGAAACTGTAGCTAAAGTAAGGAAAACAAACGCACCACAACACAAACTTCCTCAGTTCAAGAGTGATGCTTCGAAAGTGGTTTCGAAAGGCATGGGTCTCAAAAAGGCATACCTCAACAAACAAAATCAATTCAACGTTCAAGCAATGGATGCAGGTTAGTAGCGTTACACAAAACGAAAATTTCGATTTTCAAAAAGAATTATTCCCTTTTTTAATTTGTACATTTAGTTTAAGAAAACAAGTGAAGAAAAAATGAATACATAACTCAACATATAGCAAATAAAATTTGTACATAGTTGTTGATTATTATTTATATAAACTAAAATATATCTAACACATTTAAAATTTTTTAGGAACGAATATACTATTTGTTGGAATTCACGGACCCAAAGGACCTTGCGATGAGGTCTTCATCAAGCACACTGGCCGCAACCAATACAACGTTAACTACGTGGTAAAAGATAGAGGAGACTACATGATCATCGTCAAATGGGGAGACGAACACATCCCCGGATCCCCATACAAAGTAGATGTTTAATTTTTTATGTGAAGTATTTTAAGATTATCACTAGCCATATGTTTTCTTTTATTTCGAAGTTAATGGTATCATTTTCCAAATTCGTAGTTTTATCGCCCATGTTAATTTAACCAGCATTTGAAATGTACATAATTATTTAAAGAGGATATAGAAATTTCTTGGCTGCATTGTATTTTCACCGTTACTACCACTTATCGTGTGAACACCTTTGTTTCTTTAATTTTGGGAAATTTATGAGATCACCTTATATATTTAAATTATTCTGTCTTATTTTAATTATATTATTGATTTTAATATTACATTTATTGATGTATGTTATTTTCCTTTTATATTTGCTTTATTTCATTCAATAAATTATATTATTATAAACTCATTATTAACTTTTTTTGTTATATTTTACTTTTTAACCCAATCCTTAACCCATCAATTTAGTCAATAGAGTATATGAAGATTATCTGGTAACTATGTTAATTGTGAAAGGTTTGGAGAAAACTACACTATTGATTTTACAAGAACTTTTTGTAGATAGAAAAATCTATTAGCAGATGTTACTGATAAGGTTTATTTCTTCCTCTACCTTTAAAACGATAATTTAACTGCGAGTTTAAGGGGTAAATTATAAGGAAATATTAGTGCTACTACTAATTCAGTCAGTCAGAACCGATATTAAGTGTGTTATTTGTTGGAGGAATCAACATCTACATATTCTAAATTCTGATTCGAACAGAGAAGTCGATTGTAGTAGGCTCTTCAAACACTGTGATAATGAATTTTAATAACTTAATTAACTTCATAGCTTTTGACTACAACTCTCTTTTAATATTTCATATCGTCTCTCATTCACCAAAAGGCCTTATTCTTAAGTCTGATACCACTTTTACTAATCTCGTATGTCGGCCTTCAATTATCAAACCCGTCTTCTATATCCACTACACCAAATATCTTCAACATATTATGTCTTCTTCAATACACAGATGTTGTCCTCTACTGGCAGGCCCTAATGTACAATTTCTGTACACTTTAACTTTTTACAATGGCTCCTTCTCTATGATCTATCTTAATCCCCTCAAAAATCCTACAACATTATTTTCTCTGAGAAAACACCCACCCTCCATTGGTTAACTTCGACACAACGCTTTCATAGAAATGACAGATCAACTCTCTTGTTACCCCAAAATTCTTCTAATACATACAAGACCCTTATCAGATCACGAATAGAACATGGAATCTTGATCATCTCTCCCACTCATTTGAACCTCCCTAGAACACCTATAATCATCCTCTCTACGCAAAATACTTGGCGCTATGAGATATGCGCCATTCAAAGCTTTGGAGACCGAAAGCTGCATTCCAACCCTTTTAATCAGTATATCTTTCCTAACCCAAATATATATCCTCAAATGCTTCACTCGAAATAATTTCACTCTCTGCAGTCTCTTTACAATCTACTTATAACCTCTAATAAATAACTCATGGTACAATAATAATCTTCTATATCTTCATTCAATATCCAAAATTCCCCATTACTTCTTTACTACTCTTTCTCATTTTTCGGCCATTTCTATCCCATCAAAATTACGTGTGATTTAGGAATTCCAATCCCTGATCTCACCAATTCCTTAATTTAACTCCCTCTTTCCTCTCTCTCTCTTTGGAAAAATGGCCAAACTATTAATTTCGTTTCACTGATGAATCCGAATTCCTAATTCAAGTAGTATCACTCCTCCTAGATCTTAACGACAGAATTGGCAGCCATTAAGAAATAATAATAGTAATATATTGTGGTGAGTAATTATTATCGATGTGTTTGCAATTATTAGTTCGATGAACTATTACAACAACCGGGAACAAATTGCAAACGCATACTGCTGAATAATAATTACTCACCTCCAACTCCATCATTACAATAAATGGTATTATTTTCATTTGCAATTATATATATATAATACACTTGTATATATAAAGACGTCAGAAAAACAATATAACTAAACAAATCTGTAAGAAAAATATTCAGCTATGCAATGGTTCGACATTACATTACATAAAAAATACAGTGATTCTTTAAATTTTTTGGTTTTGACGATGCTACTGGCAGGTGATTAAATATCTTCATACACGAGGAAGGTTATATTGATTACCTCTTCTTCTGGAATAATTGGTATTATATAAGGCATCATCAAAAAATGTATTATGTTTCCTCAAAAACATTATACATTCGTAAATATATAGTCCAAATATTGTGAGTATCCCAGCTTTTTTAAACATACCTCTACAGCTTTCATTGTACTTCAATTTACACAGTATTCTTAATGCTTTCTTTTGATTTATAAATGATTTTTTAACATTAACTAAGACCATTGAAAAAATATCATTGATGAAAATAACAAATAATAAAGGACCCAAAACACTCCCTTGCGGTTTGCCTCTCGTTAATATAAGTAGATTAGAGAGTATACTCCATGTTATAATTGCCATAATTAGGGTGCTTAATTTTAGTATAGTGAATTATGTTAGTTAAATATGACTTTATCAGCTCGTACACAATTCCCCTTACACCGTACTTGTATAATTTTACCAACAGAGCCGAGTGGTCAATAGTGTCAAAAGCTTTTGACAAGTCTAGAAAAATACCGCAGGTTACATTATTTGCTTCCATGTTGAAAGTATCCAATTTATGAACTCAAAGAGAGCCGTATCATTACTTTTACCTTTTAGGAATCCGTGTTGTGTACAAGATAATAAGTCATACTTTTTGAAGAACTCAAGTAGTCGTTCGTACATAGTTAATTCGCTCAAAAATTTTTGGAAATGAGTTTAGGAGGCTGATTGGCCTGTAGTTTTCTAAATTATTAAGATTACATTTCTTTAAAAATTGGTAATAGCATAACTAATTTGAGTTTATTAGGATATGAACCAGTTTCTATAGAGGTATTTATTATATAACATTATGGCCCTGCTATGAGTTACATAAATTTTTTTTTAAATATGCATCGGTATTTAATCAATCCCACAGCTGTTATCATTAGACAGACTGTAAGTAATATTAATTATCTCTTTTGCGGTTGTAGGTCGTATGAACATCCAAATGTTTACTCTTTAAATAAAACATCACACCCAGAATTTGGGTCTTTAAAGCTACCTTTAATTTATCGAATAAATTTCGGTACATCTATAAACACTTAAATAAAACACTTACTATGCTTTTTGCCACTAAAATTAATTTTAATGTATATAAATATATTACAAGAACACAACGACTTTCGACTTTTGAAGGTCATTTCAAAGTCGAAACTTAGGTCGTGTTCCTGTAATATATTTATATAAATTACAATAAATTTTAGTAATAAAAACATAGTAAGTGTTTATTTAAGTGTTTATATCATGAATTACCACGTAGTGACGGTCGCAACCATCATCATGATTATTCGCTACATCTCTTTACTACTCAATCCAGATCATCTAGCTTGTACCCCCACCCACCCCTCACGACCATATAAAAATTGCCTAAATTTGGATATTTTGTATTATAGGTGTACATTGAAATTAAAAGGCTTATTAGTTTTATTACAGACGAACAGAGTATATTTATGTTTACATCTTATAAAAATACTCAAATACAACAAAGTTAAACAACTAAAATCACAGAAATAATTTTATTAATAATTGTTAATTGGTCTTTTATTTCACATTCCTCTGTATTAATGTGATCCTTGTCCTTGCTTTGTAGCACATAATTTTTTTTTATATCGGGTTCCACCGATGCTAAGTATAACCTTAAATCTGAATCAGCATTCAACTTATTGCGGTATTTTTTTTAATGAAAACAAACGAAGAGAATGCTCTTTCTACTAGTTCTGTGCTGGTAAACGGCAACAAAAACTTAAGTGCTTTATCGGAAATGAGCCCAAATTCATTGTTAATGGCTGCCCAAAAGTTAAGAAGTCCTCTTGTTTTAAACTGGGATTTTAAAGTGGTGTCACTTGACAATTCAATTAATTCCTCCTTTTCTTTTATTGACAAACTAGCTACATTGAACATTCCAAATGTTCAACAATTTGTTGATGTATTATTGGGGAGAGTCGTAGTTTGTTCTCCGATAAAAAATTATACAAATTTTCAAATACTTCAAGCTGGCCCTTTTCAATACAAGATTTCCAAAAAACAATTTTTTTCATCATAGATTCAATTCTATCCGAAGCACCGAAGATCGTTTTCGAGTTATTTTGTAGTGTTAAATTTAATCTATTTATTTGTATTTGTTCGTCATGCTATTTAGATGATAACTGAAAATCTTCAAAAAAATTTGAACTTCGTGACTAAGTTCAAACAGTCGGCTAAGGACTTTACCATGAGATAGCCACCTCACTTCTGTATGAAAGAGCAACGTAGAATGAACACTTTCCATCTCGTGGCACAGAACTTTAAAACATCTTGAGTTTGTGGGTCTTGATTTTAAGAAATTAACCACTTTTACAGCTTCATCAAGTACAACTTTTAAATCACCAGGAAGGTTTTTAGATACTAAATTTTGTCTATGGATGCAGCAGTGGCTAAAATTGATATTAGGAGCTACTCTTATGACATGACCTCGAAGGCCAGAGTAAATGCCTGACATAGATTTAGCACCGTCGGTACATAATCCACAACATTTAAACCAATCAATACCATTATCTTTGAAATAACTCTTAATAGCATTAAATATATCCTCACCTCTTGTGCGTTCTGTCAACATATGACAAAGTAACACATTTTTCTCCGGTTTGTCATCGATCAAATATCGTGCAATGACTAGCAAAATTGCCAAATTGGTGACATCTGTACTTTCGTCAACTTGAATAGCAAAAAATTTATTATTTTTAATTCTGCTAATAATTGTCTGCTCAACATCATCAGACATATCTTGAATTCTTCGAGATATTGTGTTGTTCGAAAGAGGAATGTTGTTTATTTTCTTTCCTTGTTCTTCCCCGAGCATACAACGAACCACATCTTTTACAGGGAAGAATCAAATTCTCGGCAATCGTGTGATTTTTGCCACATTTAGCAATACGGTAACTGACAAGGTAACTAGCTTCAACGGCGTTTTCTAGATCTTTATTTGATGCTAGTATGTATGACTTTAAATTGTATTTATTCTTACTTTTCTCCAAGCGTTTAAAAAAGCTAGGGTCCTTATTTTTATAATTATCATGTTTGGTTTGTAAATGTCTTAAGAGTAAGGAAGGTTTCATGCAGCCATTTGATAATATGTCTCCACATATTATACATTGTGGTTTAGGGCAGTTCTCATCTCCTACAAATGAAAATCCATATTTAATGTATTCTTCGCAGTACTTTCTCCTTTTCTCTTTTTGTCCTGAAGACTGGTCATTTTCATTTAGTTGAATCCATAAGAGAAGTGAGCCGGGAACCAGACCTTTACCGAGCACAACAAATACAGCAATTTACACATCTTCCGCCGACGCGCGACGAAGTAAACTTCTTTGGCGCGTACCTGATCTAAGGCTCATTTCTTACAGTTAGAGCTTGTAGTAGATTTCTATTTAGTAAGATATTTATATTATATTTTGCCGCCATAACAACTTTTTTTTGGAGTACCCCTAAACAAGCTATGGCGTATTGGGAACCGCTGATCTATACAATTCTACTGGATCCAAAGTCGCGCACGTATTCAGGGCAATGAGGCGCAGATAATGCCGTCTAATCAGCCAAATAACTACCCTACCTATTTCGTAAACATATTAATATACTAGAAATAAGTCTCCGACTTAAATGACATTGGTTCTGCTAAAATCATTTCAGGAATTTCTCTCCATTCCCCCGCTATTGAGTTTTCAAACCAACGCAAGATTTACTATATATACTACTAGTATAATCAGAATAATTCCATCTTCTTCAGGTGAAAAAGTGGTAAAGAGGACACAGTCTGACGAAAAATTGTTGCGAGCCTAAGCAATAATATTTTTAAATATTGAATTGATGAGGCTTTTACTTGGTGAAATTCCATAATGTATGTTGTAAATAAAAAACACGTTTCTTATATTTCACATATTTTTTAATGTAGAAACTGCTACATATGTTTCTCCACACTGTGGCTTCATCAGGCAGATGATTACTAATCATATGCAGCAGTTTCTACATTTAAAAAAATCTGTGAAATTTAAACAAACGTGTTTTTTTATTTACAACATAAATAATATTTGTGAAAATTTTATAAGTGTTTGTACTTTAATACTTAAAAAAGTTGGATTTTCAACAAATAACCGTCTTATCAATTAATATGTTTTCTTTTGGTCAAACTATTACCCCTATTGCTCCCTCCCTCAGATTCGTTGTATGCAACTTATCATACACAATCATTTTCCCTTTATCTCTAAAAATTTTCCAACTTCATTCATTCATTGTTCAGCGAGAAGAGCGCCTGATTTTTGTACTTATTAACTTGAAGACGAAAAACACACACAATTCGAAGATGACCTACGTCAACATTTTCTATATGTGGTGGGCTCGTATAATTATGTTTTTAAAATGCCACCCGTTGGACCCTACAACCTTCGAACGTTTTGGGCAGTTAGAAGTCAGGCTGCAGAACCAAGTACGAATGGTGTTCTTATGGTATATGGTAGGGGCGGCCCGCAAAGCGACGTTATTGGATGCGTACACCCGGGTGGGTATGATCACAACAAAATCCGAGATGGACGACGAAGCGCTAGAGGAACCCTTTCACCAATGGGATATACAACCGGAGGGACTTCCTTCGTCGGTGATGCCGTACCCTTACCAATCGTTGCCGTGCAGTAATTGCGCGGAGCGCCAGCGGAGAGAACAGTGGGATGAAGAGGACGAAGACGAAGACATGTGGTTCGGGAGGATCCAAAACTCTGACTACGGGTCGGAAGATGATGATGAAGAAGACGACGAGGAAGAAAATTAATTTTGTTCTAAAGTGAATTGGTGTGTTTAATTAAAATATTTTGTGTGGTTGTATTGACGTCAGCAACATTTTATCGAATTCTTAATTATGTTTTTCTTTATAATTATATATTTCGATAACCATAATAACTTTTATTTTATAATTAAGTTCTCTTGGGGATGATTGGTTGTTTTTTATATCTCATTCGAATGAGTAACATACGCGTTTTGGTGATTGTGGTTGGTTCAGGGTTGAGTATGAGTAAATACAGATAAGTAAGGTGGGGAGTAATGTTGTGAAGAGTATAAACGGTATATATGGACGATTAATTAAATATTTCAATTAATTTCGTTCATTATCATAAAATTCTATAAAGTATTGCTTAAATTTTTCAGAAAAGAGATAATTAATAAATAAGACTATTGCTGTCAAACGGGCACCACACGGTTCACAAAACTTTATTTTCTTCTATATTTCGAATGCAAATAAATATTTATCCTAAACCTGATGGTCATAATGCAGTAAAAGAGTTGCCAGTTTAAAAGTATGCTGCGTAAAAATTAACTCCGTCTTTTCTATTCTTACATGAAACTACCTTCTCTCAATAAGTTCCCTTCCCCTCTACTCCATTTTAATTGCCACATTAAACAACTCAATGTAAGTTTATAATACCTCGGAAACATCCTGGAAAAATTCAATAATTCCCACGATTTAATAATCGCAAACTTTCACCCAATCCGATTATCCTATCCCCTAACCTCCCTAAGTTTTATAGACCGTTGCATCGCTTCCGGGTAGGTTCATAACACAGTTGTTTATAAAGGAAAATTAGTTGGAGAAAGTGTCAATGAGGGCGCACATATTATCCATTGTTATTGTTTTATAGGTTATAAACACCACAATAACATTATTTGTGATTATTAGACAAATATTCGCTCAAAATATTTTTAAACATTGAATGTTGTGTTCTGTTATTCGTATAGGTTTATTTGTAGAGTATATAAGAAAAGGATTAGCAGTATTTTTCTGTAGACTATTATTGTCATAGTGCACTGGTGTTTTATTTCACTCTTCATAGGCATGTAACACAAACTACTACCTATAATAATATATTAGTGTACTGTGGGTATGTAATTAAGCAATAACTATCACCCTCTGTTTTACATACAATAGACTGCTGATTCAGTAATAAACATATCAACTAAAATGTTCTTATAATTTTTTCCCTTACCATTATTCCATTTTTTCTTATTACAGTATTAAAGTATGTTAGTATTTTTATTTTTATTAATTTGATTTTGTATAAATTTACTTTTGATATATTATAAACATAAGCAAATAATGTTTTTAATGTGTTTTTAAAATAAGAATTGATCGTAAGTATATTCTCACATTTAAAAAAATTAATGAGACAAAAAGTTAATCGTATTTAGTTGGAGTAAGTGTTGGTGTGCTGAAAGCAGTTACAGGCCAATACATGGCAGTATATTTACCTCTATTTTCTATGATTGCCCCCTGGGTCCTGATATAACCTGTATTACTCCTTCCGATACTTATGGCAGCAATCATTACCCAGATATTACTCAAATATCAGCCTCTTTCCCCTTAGGAAAACATCCCAACTCTCTGAATAATTATCCTTCTCTACACATAACTCATCAAAGTCATAAACCAATCGGGATTGCACAAATTTACCAGTAGTGGGATTCTCAATTGAAGCTCCTACGCTAAAATGGCAATTAAGAATTCCACAGTACATGATAATCCTATATATATAGGTGACAATAAGGCAATCACTCTTTAAACAAAGAAAATAATTTCCTTTTAATCCTTCTGTGCCCGTACTACCCATCTCTGAAGTCTGGAAAAAGATTAAATCCTACAGAAAAGCATTACTAACCCCAAAGTCGTTGATCAGTTCTACCATAATATTACCCTTGTTTTTAAAACCAGGACTCGCCTTGTCCTTTTTAACCTACGTCATATTATAACATCACCAATCACTGATATTATACCAGATTCACAGAGATTATATGTGCTATCTGAAAAATGCAAAAATCCTAACATTCTTAGTAGGTTATAGGTTAACATAGGGTACTAATGAGGTGTGTTAGCCTCTCTTGAACTGCGACCTAAAAGATCTATTGTTCTAAACATTCTTAGTAACTATCGACCCTAAAGCCCTTACCTCCTATACCAGGAAAGTCTTCGAAGTCTTTAAAACTAGGCTTGACTACTGGGCCAAAAGAAATAATATAGATCCTACAGCAAATTTGGGTTTAGAATTATATTTTAAAACTCACCACAAACATCCAATTACCCTTCAATCAAAAGTTGCTTTATTCCTAGATATATCGTCTCTCATTCACTACAACGTCTGATACCACATTTAGTAATTCCAGGTACTCCACCCAAGGTTCAACCCCATCCTCTACATCAAACTTGAACAAATAATGCCCTCTTACTTCTCTATCTTTCAGTACACAGATGATATTCTCTACCGCTCAGAGTATAATGTGCTACCCCTTCCCAATAGTATCAACAATGCTCTCTTTCGACATTCCAGGCTGGTCTATCCATATGCCCTTAAAAATCCTACAAATTCACACCTAAATTTAAATTAGGTCATATTCACAGAATCTAAAGCTCCATTTACTCTTACTACTCATTCCAAAACCACATAGTAACACTATTTCGTAATTAAATTAGTATACTAGATGCCAGATTTAAATGGCAAAATTTCTGTTCCTTCTAAATCGCTTATAAGTATTTCCTAACACAATCCCCTAACCCCTCCCGCCATTGGTTTTTTAACCCTAAATACCTCGGAAGAAAATTTATTAACATTATAATCAAAATAAAAATATTCCAAATTAATTTATGATATTTAAAAGTATTCCTTTTCCTTTGAGAGTTGTATGGCCACTTGCACCATCTGATTAAATTTTTTGATTAACTTCAAACAGAGTATTTCTCTTGCACTGTCAGCTGATTAACACAAACTACTACCAATAATACAGTAGTGTACTGTGGCTGATTAAGTAACCACCGATCACAGAGTAATAATATATAATACGTGTTTATAGGGTTTTAATTTTTTTTTTTGGTTTTTTTATGCCGTACAATTGAGAACAATGTAACGTCTGATTACTTAACTTATATATATATATATATATATAGATATATATATATAAAAAAATAAAATGTCTGACAAATGTACATAAATAACTTCACGATTATAAACTTCCTGAAGTTAGTCGCTAAGTACTTGACACGTTAATCGACCAAAACTGACTGATTAAATATTTGACGTGTTTGGGGGACTTGAGGGACAAATTTTCCGTTAACAATTGATCAACTTTTTAATCATTATTAAGTAGCTTGCTTTGCATTTCTATTCTATCATAATTAACATGGAATATGTCTTTATAAATTCGTTGTATGCAACCCATCATACGTAAAAAATTCCTTATATTAATTTATCTATAATACAGTTTATTGTTTAATGAATGACAAAAATGCTTATACATAGATTGCATAAACAAAATATTTTTAACTCGATAGTAATTTATCTCTATAATATTAAAATTTCTTTTTTAGTAATAAGAAACAAAATAAAGAACGTTTATCTTATGGTATTATTAATGAAATTTGATTATTTTTGTTGTCTAAGCTAGTATAAAAGAGGGGTTTTGGAAGCTTCATTAATAAGAAAGAGAAAGAATGAACTTTACGTTTGACAATGGCCAATTAAATTTATTGAAACTATAGTTACAGAAACCAAGTTAACAATTATATAAAATAATCTTGTTTTTATTTAATATATGAAACATAAGTGTTTGTAAATGAATATTTATATTTTAACCATTTTTAACATACAATAATATTCACAAAAATTAATTTAATCATTCTCAAATCTATTTTTGATTAAATATTTGAGTACGTGAAGGGTATTAATTAATAGTATTTAAAAATATACCCTTTCTTCACAGTTTTTTAATAGTATTTAAAAATATACCCTTTCTTCACAGTTTTTATTTTTCACTATATGTACATATAAAGTCAAAAAAGTTGGGCAACTTAATTATTATTAACTAAATAAGAATAATTGAAAAAATCGGGTGGGTTCAAAAGTTATGTTTTGGGAAAATTTAAAATTGAAATAATTTCAAGTAATGGGTTATCTAAAGGGCTAAGATCAAAATTCAATAACTAATTTTTCAATTGCTTCCAGCATATTTAATCTATTATCGGTTGAATGTTTTAATAATTGAGTGTTTTCTACTGAAAATTTGTGTCCCGTGGAGAAAGTGTGATATGTGATTGCTGATTTTTTAATATCAATTAACTATTGAAAATAAACACGTCGTATTCGTAATGTACATATAGTGTAAAATAAAAACTGTGAAGAAAGGATATATTTTCAAATACTATTACTCAAATCTATTGTTTAATATCTTATAAGTTTGATTTGAAACAATCTGTTATATATACATTACACTGGGTAAGAGGTTAACTGTTTGATAATGACAAGCTGAAGTTGTCAAAATTATAGTAACAAGGTATTAAAGAAGTGATATTAAAAAAAGTTTTATTTTATTTTGAATTATGAAAATGTATCACGATATTATTGATGGTCTTCGGGTTATAGTCCGTGTGGTTTGTAAATTATATCTACGACGTTTCGATGGACTCTCTGCCATCATTTTAAAGTGGTTACTCTTTGTGTTCAAGGTAATACTGATGTAGTGGTATGAAAACATAGTTTGCAGCATGTGGGGATGACATTGTATACTATATCTTTGTAGATTTCTTTTCTCCCCTTTTAACTGATTAACAATTGACCCATATTTATTTGTTAGAACCAAGAATACTGTGGAATACTATAATTGTGTTTAATGAAATTATTAACATCTTTTAAAAAAATTTAAATTGCATATCAAAATAAAAATAGTAGTCCACATTAAAACTAAAATTATTCTGGAATAACATGATTGCAAATATTATGAATTAATAAATAAAAGCTCCTTTTTTTATAAAACTATATTTTGAAATATAAATATCTCCTCGCAACAGATATAAAAATTCATCTATCACTAAAGAAAACAGCAACTAGTATTTAAACACATAAATTAAAATTATATAATTATGTTCAGAACAAAGGACGTTACAGACTAGCTTTATACTTGCTTATTAAACGTGAAGCATAAAGTGAAATGCAAACAAATTTGCAGCTAGAGGCTAGAAGAACTTCACGCCCTGGTGTTCATCGTACAGCATCAATTCGCATTTGCCTTCAGACTCCAATCGGCGGAGCAAGCGTATCATCACCTCCTGGTCAAGATGATAAAATTCTGAAATTTATGCATATATATGGGTAAATAAATGGCACGAGCAAATGCTTCAATTCTCACCTGTATCAGCTACGTCATCTCCTTCTGTTAGTTCATAAATAGTTAATACTGATCCTGTATTGTTCGATGATTGTATGTACGCATGAATAATGGCAGCAAACTCATCCATGGAATGCCAGTAAATAATCCACCTGTTTCTAGTTTTATCTAGTGG
This sequence comes from Ontholestes murinus, assembly GCA_963969525.1. Lineage (NCBI taxonomy): Eukaryota > Metazoa > Arthropoda > Insecta > Coleoptera > Staphylinidae > Ontholestes > Ontholestes murinus. The sequence continues at coordinate 24,544,038 of OZ018399.1, forward strand.
CTCGGCATAAAGAGTTGCCTCCATTACCAATAGAACTTCCTTTAAGAGCTGAGGATCAATAGTTCGTTTGATTGTCTCATTGGAAAATAGCTCCGAGTCACTAACTTCCCGTACATCGACAATGCATATTTTCTTCTTACGATAGTAATCAACTATTAAGTCTTTCCATAGTGTTATCTGTTTGGCTCTTGTTTCAGTGTTTGGCTGAAGCCTGTAATAAATAAATTCACTTCACCCTTCATTTTCTTCAATCATATTAAACTACGAAAAAAATTAATTCGAGTCGAAAATGTTAATTAAATTATTTTTTATGTAGATTTTTCAAATTAACTATAATTCGATTATAAATAAGATTTAGGTATAATAAATTTCAATATAAAATTGAATTGTTAGGTTATGTGAAGATAAAGTAATTAAATTTAGGTATAATAAAATAACTCACGTGTAGAACGGCGGGAACTGATACTGCCACGGGAACTGAAATTCATCAGCCATGTTTTGATTTTATTTAGTAGAAAATTCAAACCAATTTATTTGAAAAACACCGAACTATGTCTATAACCTACGATAACAACAAACTTAACCTCAAAAATGGCCACCACCGCAAGAGCCGTCGTTCGGTTGTTAAAAAGGAATGTACACACAAAACGAAAGTACCCCTTAGATCCGGAGCACGCTAAAACAATTCCGGGTATAATCTAATTTATTGCCACATTATTTAAATTAATTAAAGTATTTTTAGTTTCACAGTACATTTTATCAGAACACAAACGGAGTCGAGTGTATGTCTGGGGTAATATCAAAACAGGATCTTTGGGAGTCCCGTACAAGAATAAGGAAAATGTTGAAATTGAGTGCTTACGCTCACCAAAGCGGTTTAGTTTCGCTGAAACGAATGAGGTACTTATGAATAACGTATATTCCTGGAATAAATGCTTCTACATTTTAATATCATAAAATAATTTATATATTCTATTAATATACCTTTTTAACTCACAAAAATAAAAATAAAAACATAATTTTATAAGCCTAGCCTATCATAAAGAATTAGTACTTATAGAAGATTTTTACTGATTATTAATATAAATGGATAACAAACTAAATGTTACTTATTGTCGAATTATTTGCATTTTATTGTAATTACATTTGCTTAATTCATTAGATGTATTAAACCATTTGAAAGAAGATCAAAATATCTAAGTCCAAGTAAATAAATTATAACACAACTTTTCTTTAGGTTACAGCTGTAGGTTGTGGATTCGGATTTAGTATATTCGTTTGTAAATCAGAAGAAGGCTTTAAATTATATGGAACTGGACTAAATTCTGATTCACAAATTGGATACCATGAAATACGCAAAGATCATCCACTAGGAATACTATTTTTTCCGAAGGAAATATCTTTACCATTGGAGAATACAATACAGATTAATATAAAGAAAGTGTCAGCTGGAAGAGCACATGCGGCTATTTTAACAGATGAAGGATTGTTTACGTTGGGCAATAATTCATATGGGCAGTGTGGGAGACCAGTTGTTCATGAAGAGGATTATTCTAAAAGCAGATATATTCATAGAATTGCCTCAATAGAAGATAAGGAGATCATTGATGTGGAATGTGGACAGGATCACACGTAAGAGAATTTATTATACATTTTTTTATATATAATTTTTAGTTATAAATAATAAATATTTGTACTTTACCATAATTACTTTGTACTAATATTTTTCATTAAGGTAAACAGATTTTTTAGTTATTTCAGAACATACCAATAATTAAATTAAAAATCAAAAAAAATAGTGTTATTAGAAAAGAGGTTCTACTACATATATTGGTATTACGTAAAAGAAAAAAAAATAGTTTAGATTTGTGCTGTCTATATTTTATTTATTTGGAAGAACAAACATTTCTTTGAGGCATTTATTCCCAGTAAACAAAAATAATATTGTATTTACTTTTTATATTAACATACTGAATGTTCTGCTGAAATATATTAATCCACTGTGACTCACCTAAACATTATATTTATTCCACTACTCAAATATTTCTCTTTTGCCAGATTTTATTTATCAAATAGCTCTTGTTAAGCACTGAATACTTAATCAAATCCAATGCACTAAATATTTCCATTTACAGATTTAGATATCTGATTTTTTCAATTAAAATGCATAATATTGTGTAAAATCTCACATTGTATATTATATTGTTTTAGTATGGTAATAACTGAAGATGGTAAAGTATATTCTTGTGGTTGGAGTGCGGACGGGCAAACTGGATTAGGGCATTTTAAATCTCAGGATTTATTTTCTGAAGTGAAGGGCGATATAAGTAATGAGAGAATAACAAGACTTTCCTGCCGTTCAGATTTCGTTTTGGCATTGAATGGTATTATTAAGATTTTCCTGTCTTAAATTATTTATTTTAATTGTATTATTATCTGTGTAGATAAACAAGAAGTGTTTGGATGGGGTAATACAGAATACTCACAAATTACGTTGCCTGACAATTCGCAACAACTTGCAAATCCTACGTATATTAAGATGTTGGAAAATTGTGGTAAAATCAATGACATAGCTGCAGGAGGATCTTCATGTTTAGTTTTAAATGGTGAGTTTTATTAATTACATATATAAATTTTAAATAAAAGCTTTCAATTAAAATGTAATAGAGACACTGATTTTTTTAAATTTGTGTTTTATTTATACATTAAAGAACACATTTTATGAATTGCTAATAACTAGTCACAATAAAATGGCACATGTAAATTTTAAGCCAACCTGTAGATTACTTCTGTGGACAAATTTTTAAGCTTCAATCAAAAACACAATTTTAAAATGTCTAATTTATTTTGTTGAAGTAAATATAACTGATTAATTGTTAAGGTATACATTTTATAATAGGTGCAAATTAATTGTTGATCTTTATTACACATTTACATTTATTTAGTGAGTTTTGATCAAAGATTTTTTAATTAAGTAATGCAATTAATGGCGGTTTAAAGTGACGGGGGCAATCCTGTAAAGTAACAAGCTCATTTACACACACACACAAATAAACGGAAGCGGAAGGACCACGTGGTCGATAGCCAAACACTACTACTACTACTCTGTAGAAAAAATATTATTTATAATTTATTTATTATATAATTATATCCACTATTTTTTAGAAAATGGACATGTATTTGCTTGGGGATTTGGTATTTTGGGAACAGGTCCCAATGTACAAGAAAGCAGAGTGCCTATACAAATTCCACCGCAGCTTTTTGGGCTCAATGATTTTAACCCAAAATCGGAGGTCGTGAGCATTAGCAGTGGCTTAAGCCACTTTATGGCTGTAACAAATGTCGGTGAACTTTACGCATGGGGAAGGAACAGAAGTTGTTGCCTGGGCCTGAAACATGAAAATGATCAATTTTTCCCATTGAAGGTAGGTTTTAGACAAAATTTACTTTATTATAATTGATGGTGATGGTGACATTTTAACTTTGAAGTTGAAGGGCAAAACTTTGATATTAGTGTGTGACCTAAATTAATAATTTTTTGTGTTTTAATTTATCTTATAGTTGCTCTTAAACAATTTGATAACATCTAACCCACATTTTAAAATCAGTCTTGTTATTGCAGTCCTTTTTTTACCCTTTGTGGTGTGAGGTAGATGTAAAATTGCAAAATAATGATTTAGGCAAATAAGAATAATTATATGTCTGCTAATTGTGCAAATTGTAAAGTGTAAATTTTAAAGTATTTAATCAAATAGAATTAATTATATTCATGTAAAAATTGATTTATTTAGTAATTCCTTAGTGATTAAATGTATTCAGCTATTTTTAAATGTTTGCTTTATATCATTAAATATTATGTGAATAATCAATGGTATATAGCTATAGCCTAAATGAATTTGCTTCAGTTTGTGTAGCATAATTTAAATTATTATATATAATTAAATTAAAAAATAAAATGTGTAATTGCATGTAATTAAAGTATTTATTTTTTATTGTTATTGCCCTTTTATAATATTTAACTTATATTTTTTAGGTTGCAATAGGTGCAGTTGTGAATGAAGTATATTGTGGACTGGATCACACTATAGCCATTTGCAAATCTTATATGTCAAAAGATGATAATGAATGACAACAAAAATAAGATCGCCTATTGGATGTTCAGATGTAAAGTATTTTAAACAAATTGCCAAATAAATCTTGTATATTCTAATACTATTAAAGATAGTTTACATTTTATATCTATTCTACAATTTTGTTTGTTGTTATATCAACATAACTTAACACTTTTTAAATTACTTCTTATTTAACTCTTTCAGCATTGATCATTAGAACTAGTTAAAAAAAATAAAAAATTATAATGTTCTAACATCAAAATTTGTAATGTTAACCATTTACTTGTGTAGTTTATAATAACGATATTAACCAATTAGATGATGGTCAGACTTTATATACCTTATTTAGTTAATATAATGAATCTTTTAACAATAGCTTTGACTAATAGATAGTCACTATCAAAAAAGTTTATTTATTTGTTGAAACTATAGTTAAACAAAGTTATCCTATTTTATTTTATAATATTCCTCATGTACCATATTACAAGGAAGACGCCCTTCCCCCTAACAAATATTTAGTTTAACATGGAGATCTCTCATAAAGATAGCAATTATTCTTTTGTCTTATTGTCTTTACTTCTGTTCACAAAATCTAAAAATAATACATGATATATATACATATATTTCATACAAAATATAAAAATAATTAAGGACAGAGGAGTGAAGTCTGCCGGTGACTTCACTGATTGTTAATGGTTATCCACTCAAACCCACATTCTTCCGTAGACAGGTTTTTGCGTTTTAGGGTTCATAAATTTTATTTCATAAAGCAAAAGCCTGCACTATTTTCTATTATTGCTTCTCAAATATATGTAATACTAAAGTGGATCTTATAAAAAATAGCAAAGGACTGAATGCTGATTTTATACATCCTATAATTAATTTTAAATATGTTTATCACTATTATTAGTTGTGGTCTGTAGGTGGTAGTATAGTTAATGGACTTTCAGAGTACTATGAGAAAATTATTGAATGTGATAAGCTCATTTATACCCACAAATAACAAGGTGTGGGCAATAGTTCTTCATTGCTACTATTATGTTCAAGTGTTTAATATTTAATTAGAAGAAAAACATACATCTGAACTTATAATTCACACAATATAAATAATTATAATAATTGAAGCTAATTTAGTAGTTTAGTATTCTTGGTTGTTATAATAATAATTTAAACAGCAAGTTATAATAATAGCAGTAGTGGTTGGATATCGACTTTCTGCCTTTTGGTTGTGTGTTTATCTGTGTGTATATTAGCTGGTTATTTTAAAGGATTATCATGTTGCTCTAAAGAGCCTTTAATTGTATCCTAGTGGTGAATTTTATCGGCCATCCATCACAGATCCCAACCAAGGATGCTTTTCTTTTGTTATCACTAGTTGGAATTGTCGTTATAATTATTATATTTTTCTACTAAATAGGTCTTTATAGATACATCTAAATTGGTCAATGAGTAAATACAACTATTTAATTCATTATTGTTAACAATCTTACCTAATCTTAAATCAATAACACAAATTGTTATATAGGTGCAAAATGATTGTATTTTAAAAAAAGTACACTTTTACATTAACATTAATAATGTAAATTCAGTGCAGAATTCCACATATGTGCATATTGTACAGAAAATTGTAACAAATAATTTTAGGACGTTCTTGCCCTAAGGTAGAGTTGCCAGGACCAGCTGTCTTAGCTTGTTAATCATGTTAACGGTTACTCGCCACCACATCAACCTTAAACAGTTAAACTGTTTACAAATAGCGAAGACACGCCTGCTTATGGTTAAAGATAATATCTCCTGTATGCTGTATCAGCCATTTCAGGTATCATCAGTGTTGCTTATGATGAACTTAGCAGCAGTTTCAGCACTTAGAAAAAACAGTTTATAGAGGGGTCTCTTTCAGGATCTTTAATGGTAATTAAGAACTGCATGTATAATACTATCAAATATGTTTGATGATTTCACAGTATTAGAGTTTAATAAGGTGTATTTTACAATGAAATAATTTCTCATTTAACATAACACATTTTTGTATTAATTAGATTAGAAACAAATAAGAGCATTTTAATCAAAAATCTTATTAAGGTGCATTTCTTTTAAAGATGTATTTCGGTTATGTCAAGTATACGACAGTACACATCTATCTGTAAGATATTCTTAAGTGATAACCTTTATGTTTGACTTATTACCACTTTTACATATTTTCATTACAATTATATGCATAGCCTAAATAAAACTACTTTTAGGTAATTATCTTTAATACCATATGAATCAGATTGACATTAGGAAATTACTATTATTATTGAGAAGAATTTTATACTACATGATCCAAGCTACATATAATGGGGTTGAAAAAAGTCTATTATTGTAGATTTCATTGAAGAACTAGATTAAGTAATCAATTTCATTGTGTGCTTTATTATAATAATACATGAATCTCTTTTAGAGATTTTTTAATTTTTTGGCTATAATTTATATCCTTCATATTTGTAAAAATAAGAGATATTTATAGTTTTTTTATTATCATGTTACATGAACATATATTGGATTTTTTCTTTGATAGCTTAGTTTGTATATTTGTTATCGTCATCTTTTTCAGATAGTGTACGTCTGGAGGTTTAGGCCTTGAACCATTTCATTTCATTATTACATCACAAATATTTAAATAGGTAATAATGAAGGCTTTTATTCTGTAATTTATTTTGAGTTTAGCTTTCCTGAGTTTGTTGGGTATGCTACTTTACTTAAAAGGAAATACCTTTGCTGTGCAAATTATGAATAAATAGGGTAGAGTACAGTAAGTGTCTTTGCTGACAATATACACTGAACTTCGCCATTTTCTTATTATTACTTTCCCTATATAGTATATATAGGGGGAGTATTGTTTTCGTGATTTTTTTTGAAATATTTCTTTTGCGGAAATATCCGTTTTGGGGTCCCCTGAATCCATTGCACTGATTTCTGGAAAAAAAAATTGTGTGTCTGTATGTGTGTCTGTCGGTGGGCGCTGTATCTCAAAAACGACTTATCGGTTTGAGATGAAACTTTAAACTTAAGGTTTTACCGTTAAAAACTGGAACTGTAAAGCTTTTGGTGAACATTACTCGATTACTCGAGGCGTTTTTTTGTTTTTTGGTAATATTTTTCTAAATATGAAAAAATTTAAAAAACGGTTCTAACAAAAGTTAAAGGGGATAATAAACTAAACAAGTTTTATTTGAAAATTTTTTTCATAAAATTCTTAACTTTCAAGAAAAAAAATAAAAATTGAAAATTTGGAAATTTTTTGCTAATTGCTAATAAACTATTGGAGTTACATTAAACTTATATAACAAATAATTGTAGAGAATTAAAAATTGAACAAATTATTAAGAATAACCTTTTTACGTAAACCTCATAGTTTTCGAGAAAAATATAGGGAAAGTATTATGATGGCCACATCACCATTTGTATTTACATATGAAAATAAGAAATAAAGTTTATTATTATTATTATTAATATTAAATAATGACTTGGCAGTTATATTTTTCAGTAAAGAGAATGCTTTCAGTCTTAGGAAGTCTTGTATCTTATTTTTAGCATCTGAGATTTGGTGTTAAAAAATTATCTTCAAATAAAAGAAGGCATTATAGATATCTTATAATACTCGCAGCATTATTGTTGACTTAGAGTCTCTAATTAGATCATATGGACCCAATATATAGTATCTTTGTTAAATAAACTATTATGCATTAGCGTTTTTAGTTTTAATAAATATTTCATAAATTGTTAATAATGCTTTTCATGAAACTAAATAAATCTAAAATAGCATTCATGGAGGTCTCCGAGTTAAATCATTTTTTGAAAAAAAAAAATATTAAAAAATTGCTTAAATTTCTACTCCACATATCTTTTTAGTATTTACTTAGGATTTCTGAATACTCTTCTTACTCTGTAGGTTGAACTAAATAATTAATTGTTGTGTATTAATTTAGATTAATTTAGTTCGTTTGACGTCTTTTTGATTTAACAAACTTCATTCTCACATTTGTATGTACTTCCAAATAATGACATTTTTTCTGAGCCAAAGATGCGAGATTTGGAAATGTATCAGTTGGTAAATATTTTTTATAAAAATCGGTTTACAGCGTGTCTCTAAATATCGTCTTAACATCGGATTTTTCATGCAATTCAATGAGTTCCATTTGCAATAAGAATAGAGCTTCTTCTATTTGCACATCAAATGTGGAAGAAAACATTTTCAGACTTGCTGCTTGGCAGCGAAAATCTTTAAATCTGGTGTTAAATACATCTCTTAAAAATTGTAACTCGTTTGCAAACGTTTCGAAGTTAGCTTTATGATTTGCAAGATTGGGAAATTGGTAGGTATTTCCTGTTCGGAGCTGATTTTCCCAAAGTCTTAATTTATTTTGGAATGACTTGACGTGACCATACAGTTCATGAACAAGTTATTCTTGGGTTTACAACTTTGTATTTAATTCATTCATATGACTTGTTACATCAACGAGAAACGCAGGATGCAGACCCAATTTGTGTTCTTTAGCTCTTGTACTGGTTTTTCTTTCATATCCATAAAAACAAATACCTCATCTTTCAAATCATAAAATCGTTTTAACATTTTTGCTTTACTTAACTAGCGTAATTCACAATACAATGTCAGATCTTCAAATTCAGACTGCAGTTCTTCCAAAAATGTTTGGAACGGACGGTGGTGAAATGCTCCTGATTTAATGAAATTTATGCAAGAACCTACTGTTTTCATTACATGTGTAAATTTGATCGATTTTGCACACAAATTTTGTTGATGTAAAATGCAGTGAAATACACTCAAATCTTCAGTGTCAATATTCCTACTACATAGTTCCAATTTAATTCTATTGACAACTCCTAAATTAGAACCAACCATATCTGGAGCACATCAGTAGAAATTCCACTTAGATTCCCCCATTTAAGCTCAATTTGATCAAAAACTGCTTTTACTTCTTCGAAAATGTTTTCTCCTCGTGTGGTATCCTTCATAGGTCCAAAAATTCTTCCATGTAATTAAAGTTGATATCAACACCGGGAATAAAAATAGCTAATTGTGCGGTATCGGTAGTACCTGTGCTCTCATCGAGAGCAATTGAAAATGCCTCAAACTTCTGTGACGCACGTAACTTAAGGTTTGATTTGATATTGTTGGCCATATCATCGACACGTCTTGTTATATCCAGCGAGAAAGACTTATTTTTTCTGTATCGTCGCTCTTTTCAGGACACAGTTCTTTAATGACAGCACTAAGAAACTCTTTAACAAAATCACCTTCAGAATAAGGTTTATAGGTTATAGGTTAACTAGGGTCTTAGTGAGGTGTGTTAGCCTCTCGTGAACTGCGACCTAACAGATCTATTGTTCTACCCTTAACCAATCACTTCCCAAGCAGTCCCACGTCCACCATGAACCTGGTAACTATCTTGGGGGTGATGCTGCTCACTTCTTCGGGGGATAATCGGTCCCTGTTGAAGTGTGAAAGTTGCTTGTGAGCAAGAGCGACACAAGTATACTATGCTCGGTAGTTTCATCTGCCGAATCACATAGTCTGCAGTTTCCACTTTCCTCTTTTCCCATTTTCCACAAATGGTATCGGAGGGCACAATGCCCTGTCATGAGTCCGGTGAAAGTTCTTAGCTCGTTCCTTGTGAGTTCAAGCACCTTGTGGCTGTGATCGAGTTTCATGAGTCGTTTTGATTGACATAGACCTGGTACATTGATTCAATGCTTACGGCTTCTGTCCTCTTTCCATTTTTGCACCAGCTCTCTTCTATGCGCCATGGGTCTGGTCCTATAGGAGTGGCATTTGCACCTCTTTTGCGAGTTCATCGGCCACTTCTTTGCCTTTAATATTTAATAAGGATTATAATGCTTTGCAATTTTTTCACTAGATTATATGAAAATTATTAAGAATACATATATATATATTTTTTACTTTCAAGGGCCAGTTTTAGTGAGATTTAAAATTGTGCTGCGGGCCGGATAAAATGAAGTCAGGGGCCGGATCCGGCCCGCGGGCCGTGCATTGCACATGCCTGGTCTAGATAGTGAGCATCGTAATTAGGGTACACGCCATGCTTCATTTTATATAAGTACTTCAGAAGTCTTCTTTGTGGTTTTTCACGTACTGATATATGACATTTGTACAAAGGATTCCAAACCATACAACAATAAGTTAATTTACTTCTGACAAGACTATTAAAAATCGTCATTAAATTATTGGTATTAACAAACTGCGTTGTAGATTTTATTATGAAGCCAAGAAGCTTCAATGATTCGTTCACAATATTTTCGTAGTGGTCAATAAATCACAGTTTGCTGTCAAAAGTAACTCCCCAGTTATTGATACTTGATTTATATTCTAAAGTAACACCATTGATCTGGTAAGGATGTTGGACCATTGTTTTCTTCCTTGTATAGGTCATCGCAGCACATTTTTTGGGATTTAGGGTAACGTTGTTATTCGCACACCAAATGCTATAATCACTTTCACTATCACAAACCCACAGTACAGTTTTAAGTCATCAGCATAGATTATTTTGAATCAACGATATCATAAATATCGTTTATAAATAAGATGCACATTAGTGGTTCCAGGTTTGATTGATTTTGTACATAGTTTGCAGGCTTTACTCCCTTGAATTCAACGCATTCTTATATATAGTTTAAATATGGTAATTATGTTATCTAATCCATATTTTGACAACTTTTCCAAAATAATATGATGCGATAATCTGTCAAACACTTTACTGAAATCTGTGTATATTACGTCTACAGGCTTATTGTCATCAAGAGCTTCAGAAATATACTTCTACAGGTAGATCAACCATTCATAAATCCATGCTGATATGTTGTGATATATTATTGAAAATATTATTAGCAAGGATAATATAACAAAAAATATAACAAAAATGGACCTCAAAATGTTATAATTTGAGGTCCATTTTTGTGAACTGGACTGACCTTTGAAACTTTCAAAACATCTGGAAAGATTTTAGATTTTAAAGATAGGTTATATAGATATATAAGAGGTGTAAGAAATACATTGATACAGTCTTTAATATGTCACTTTCCCCTATTTCCTCTATATATTTTATTGAAATTGTGTTTTCTGTAAATAATTTGTTTATATCACACACCGAACTGAAATAATCTGCAAACCCATTTATAATTTCTTGGGAAGAATCCATTACTAAAAAAAGACATTTATTGGCATATAAACTGAACTTAAACTTAGCATTCATTTACAATACAACAAATTATAGTACACCCTGTTTTTCTTCTTTCTCCTTTTCTTCCCTCTACCCGTCATTCGTCATTTCTTCTCTTCTCCTTTTCCCACCCCAGTCTTCTCAACACCCTTACCCTGGCCCCATCATCTCTCATCCATTCCACTACATTTCCCATCCCACATTTACTCCCTTACATTCCTCCGCCAAGTGCACCCACGTATCCTTCCCTTCCTTGCATAATACACATTCCCCATAACTTTCACCCATACATCTCTTTCTTCCTCTCTCGTCAGACCCGCATCTCGCTCTCGCCATGATCATTTTCTCCTCTGTCCTCAGATTGACCCCCTCTAGATATCTTTGTCTGCTCCCATGCACCTGCCACCTCTTATACCCCTCATTGTACTCACTGTTTCCTATCTGATTCTGCCTCTCCTGTCTCTCCACCTCTTTCACTTTCTCGTGCACCCATCCTACCTCATTTACCCCTTTCTCCAACCATTCTCTTACCATCAACTCCGACAAGCCCATTCCTGCATACATCCCCTTCCTCGCTATCCTCCATCTGCCGTGACCTGCGTCCATCATTTCCCTTCATACCTCCTTCACTAGTCTTCCCTCCTCCAGGCCACTTATTCTCATATCATACCCAATCACTCTCTTTATCGCCTCACGCCACACACTTTCTCTATTCGTTTCTTGAAGCAGTATGTAACCCGGGGTCGATTTCTCCACCCCTAACACCTGCCTCAGAAACTACCGCTGCTCACTCTCAACATTTTCTTGCTTCATGAGCCCCCACACTTCCACTCCGTACAACAAAATAGATCTCACGCACGCATCCCAAAAACCACACGTCACACTCACATTTCCTTTAAACCAACCTCCCCATTTCTCCCTCACCACGCCCCACACCTTCCTTGCCTTTTCTTGCAGCCATCTTGAATGTTCCTCATATCCTCCCGTCCCCTTAAACATAAAGCCCAAATATATAAACACTTACACTCTCTCTATCGCTTCACCCTTCCACTCTAACTCTTTTATCCTTCCCTCTCTTCCCTTATTCCTAAATCTCATCCATTTCATTTTCTTAACCTTCACTTGCAAACCTCTCCTGTCCATATACCCTTCCACCCTCTTTAACATCCCTTTCATTCCTTCCCATTGCCTCGCCATTAGGACCATGTCGTCCGCGTACCCTAGTGTCCATACCTTTCTTTTCCCTATTACAATCCCACCATCCTGTCCTTTTCTTAGTACTTCTTCCAAATACCCTATGTACAAATTGAAGAGCACCGGACTCATCGGGCAACCCTTCCACGTCCTGAAGCTTTCCACGCATGTCCCTCCCACCTTCGCAACACACCATGTTTCCTCATACATTCTCCTTATGAACTCAACCATACCTCCACTCACCCCCCCTTTTCTCAGTCGTTCTATCATCCATTTTCTCGATACCGAATCATACGCCGCTTTTAAGTCCAAAAACACCGCAAACATACTCCCTTTAACTTCCAATACTCGTTCCACTGACCTGGCCAGGGTAAATAACTGGTCACTTGTTCCCCTTCCTTTCCTAAACCCTCCCTGCGTTTCTTCTATAAGTTTTTTCTCCTCCGTTTCTTCCTCGAGCCTCCTCTTAACTAACAGCATCGCTATCTTACATCCTATGTTTATTATCGTTATTCCTCGGTAGTTATCCACTTCGTTAATTTCACCGCCTTTGTGGACCGGGCACACCGCCCCCACCTTCCATGATTCCGGGATATTCTCCTCCCCTTTCCAGATTTGTTTCATGAGGGTTCTAAACCTATCCATTCCTTCCCTTCCTATTTCTCTCCACATTTCCGCTTTTAGTCCGTGCGGTCCCGCTGCTTTTCCTCTTTTTAGTTCCTCTAAATTCAGAATTCCGAGAATTCTGCTACTTCCCACCTTACCCCTTCGCCCTAGCTCGCTAGCTCCACTGTATCTCCACTTTCTTTCCTGCATGTATCCGCCCACTCTTTTATCTCTATCCCCTTTTGCTTTGCCCCTTCCCCTTTCTTTAGTATCCTCCACATCTCTGCCTCGTTCTTACGCGATTTTAGTTCTTCTACCTTTTTTCTATCACCCTTCTCTTCTTCTCTTCACACATCTTGTCGTACTTTTTCTTTGCTTCCCATACTTTTCCCTCTTCGCCGTTTCCTTCCTTGTATTTGTTTCTCACTCTCCTCATCTCTGCCTTTGCCCTTCTGCACTCCTCATCAAACCACTCCTCTTTTGCTCCCCCTCTTTCTTTCTTACTCCGACCGCAACTCTTTAAGACTTCCTCCATTACTTCCATTGACTCAACTTTCTCCCACTCGATCACCTTTAACCTCTACCTTATCCTCTTTATCGCCGTTTCCCCGCTCTCAAGCCTTGTCCCTTCTTGTTGCTCCCCCTTTTCCTTCTTGTTTCCTGTCAGAATCTCTACCCTTATTGGCCAGTGATCCGAGCCTTCTGCTTCCTCTACCTCCATCCATCTCACGTCCCTCCCATCGCATCCCTTTGTCACCATGTAGTCAATTACCGACCCTCCCTTTGGTCCCACATTAGTTAACCTCCCTTCCCAATCTCCTTCCGTACATCCGTTTAACACCTTCCACCCCTCCCCCATCGCCTATTCTTGCAACCTCCTTCCCTCGGCATTCACGTATTTATCTTGTGACCTCCTCTTGATTCCTTCTCCTTACTCATTTATCTCTCTCTCTAATTCTCCTAGTCTAGCATTGAAATCCCCCCCAACTATATATCTTCCTCCGTCTTTTGTCCTTTCCTCAATCTCTTTGTTAATATCTCCCCAATTTTTCTTTACGTATACCATCGCTAGTGATAAATCTCTTTTTCCCGTACCACATCTCACCGATCCCACGTCTCCTTCTCCCTCCATGAACTCCACCTTCTCTGTTTGTAGGTTCCTCCTTCACCCCTAATGTCAGTACCTCCCTACTCCTGCTACCCTTCCCTTCCTTCTGCCCTCCCCCATACGACACATCTGCCTCTGGTTTTTTTGTTTCTTCCAGCAATCTCGCTTTCTCATTGTCCCATCTCCATACTCTCCCGTCTATCGTCGGCTTCTGGTAACCTATCCTTGTCATTCGACCCTTTTCCCGTTCGCTCTTTGCCTTCTCTCTAATTTTTTTTTTGTATTTCCCTCTCCCTTTTTGTCATATCACCATCTATAAATATCATCTCTCCTGTTTTTTGATTTTTTTGTTCAGCATCACTTTGATTTTATCCTCTCTCCTTCCCAACTTTACCACAGTTAACTTATTTATTCATTACTATATCTCCTATTTTCATACAGGCAGGTATGCGAGTTGTTCCTTTTATATCATTAAGATATTTAAATAATGCCCGAGGGTTGCCTCATTAATATCCTTAATTTGAGTCAAGGGATCCCAGTTTACATTTAAGATTGATGCATACAAATCTGGAATGTTCGCCCTTTTAAAGTTGTGTTTGAGGAAACGTTATTAAACGAACATAGTATATTCGCTTTTAATTTCAGTATAGGTGATAACGGTGGCTGATGTGCATCAATGCGCACTAATGGACCAACATCCGATGTTAATTAATATTTAATATGCAAATTAAATTAATAATATTTTTCTTATTATTAATTACCAATATCAATATTGTCGGATGAACAAATAACATCTAGTATTCTTCCTCTTTGGTTCATTATCCGATTGTGCTGAAGTAAGTTATTGAATTATAAGAAATGTTGAAAACAAGAATTGGCAAGTCACTTTAGATGTTAAGAATGAGTAAGATTTTGGAATGTTAATATCGCCCATAAACAAGACATAATTAAAATGAAGTAAAACGTTATCCAGAGCTTTCAGAAATAATATATAGTTTGCTAGGGTCGTTTCAGGCGGTATATACGTACAAACTAAGACAACATTAGTTACAAGGTTTTATAGGGGATATTCTAACGATAACAACATTAATATTTTTGACAGGATTGTCAAACATCATTTCTTCACAATTGAATTTATTTAAATCAGTTGTTTTTAGGACTCCATCACCTCGATCACTTAATCTATCACTTCGAAAGGCTTGATATCGATTGTCAAAAAGCTCATTATTATATACGTTTGGTTTAAGCGAAGTTTCTGTTAAGGAAATTATATCATAATCATTTGCGTAAACGTTATTAGAAAATTCTGTTAGTTTTGAATTTAGCCCACGTACATTTTAATATTTGCCTCTTGGTTTACACTACGTTTTTTGTACCAGTATCTACCTTCTTAAGAATTTTTGGTACATTATCAAACCATTTTATATATAGATTTTCTCCTGCGTCCTGTCTACTCTTTAACGCGGTGTAAACATGTTTATTTTGTTCGCGCTGGGCGATGGTTAAGTGTGGCACTAATTTTAGTGTTGTTTCCAAGTTTCTTTTTATTTTGTAAAACCTTCTTTACTTCGATTGTGTTTACAAGCGTGATTTTGATTGGTCTAGGTCGTGAAGATTTCCTACCGAGTCGCATGGCATGTTTTATATCTAAAGATGTGCCAATTTTCTGCGGTAAGTTTTTTACATCTTGTACCACGTTGCTTGTTTGTCTAGTCTTCTTCAAGTTCTTCCGGAAAATTAAATAAGATAATATTAGCAGTAGTAGTAGTGTTTGGCTATCGACCACGTGGTCCTTCCGCCGTGTGATATGTGTATTTATGTGTATGTAAATGAGCTTGTTACTTCGCCCCCGTCACTCTAAAGCACCATTAATGGTGAATGGTGCCGGTCACCCATCCAACTGCTGACCCGAACTAACGTTGTTGCACTTTCGATAACGCTAGTTCGGCCACAACCTCAATTTTCTCCAGAATGCGTGGGGAGGTTGAAAATCTTTTATAGACGGAGTGTGGCACTCCCCAGAACAGGTGTACCCACTAAAAAACCACCTCCCCAAGTCGCCCTACCACCCCGCGGAACCGCCGTCTGGCATTACTTCACGGGGTGTAGGGTGTCGGTCAGCATCGTTGATGTGTGTGTGTGTGTGTGAGAGAGAGATGTGCGTGTGTGTGCAGTGAATGGCTCGGGTACGTGGGGTCGCTACTCCCAAATGGCTGTGCACGTCAACCACCCCTGCGGGCAAGTTATGAGTATCTAACGTATCGTAATGACTTTTAATTTGTTTAAACATTATGATTCAATCTTGTCGACTCTGGATGAAATATTATTTATTTATACATCTTTGGACTTCTTTCTTAAAAAAATATATATACAACAAATCTACTGCCAGAATTGGGGTTCTGGAACGTGGCGGGGATAAAATCAAAATGCAGGGGGGAGAAGTGGCAAAAAGATTTTGAAGAGTGGGTAACAGGAAAAGATATAGTAGGGGTAGTGGAAACGTGGCTGGTAGAAGAGAAGTGGGAGGGAGTGAGGGAAAAGCTACCAGCGGGGTTTAAATAGGAAATAAGAGGGGCAACTAAGGAGGCAATTCGAGGAAGGGCAACGGGGGAATTATAGTGGGAACAAGAGAGGAGCTGCAGGATGGTGATATGGAATATAGGAAGGAGGTGGAAGGGGTGGTATGGATAAAATGCAAACAGGGAAGAACACATCTAAAAATTGGAACAGTGTACGTGAATAACAACTGGGAAGAAGTGAGAAAAGAAATAGAGTGAGAAAAGAAATTAGGCGAGCAGGGAAATAGATGTATAGTAGGTGGGGATTTTAATGCAAGGATTGGAGTGAGATGTGGGGGAGTAAATAACCAAGGTGAATTAATACGGAGAAAATCACAAGACATTCTAGTTAATAATGAAGGAAGAATCTTTAGGGACTGGATTTTGGAGGAAAGGTGGGAGGTATTAAATGGATGCACTGATGGGGATTGGGAGGGGACAACAAGGATAATCAGTTATTGATTATGTATTAGTAAAGAGAATAGAAAAAAAAAAAACAGAAAAATGGAGGTAGAGAAGGTGCTGGGATCGGATCACTGGCCGTTAGCTGCAGATATATGGATAGAGGAGCATGAGAGAAATGCGCAGAAACAAGACGGCTGGAAGATAGCAGATGGAAGAAGGGCATTGGAAAATATGAGACTACAACTGGATAATATTGAATGGGGAGATATTGAGACCATGGAAGAGATGGAAGGAGCCATAGCCAATTGTGGGTACAGAGTGAGAAGAGGAAGTAGAGGACAGCACCCATGGTTTGATGAAGAGTGTCCTGAGGCGAAAAGAGAACTAAGAAAAGCGGTCAAAGACTGGAGAGTGGGATGGGGTGAAGAAAAATTGGTGACACAGAAAAAGACAAATTATATAAAGATCTGTGAAGAGAAGAAGCTACAATCAATTAAACAAGTAGAAATGGAGATGAGGAGGTGCCGAAATGAGAAAGAACTATGGACGGTATTAGCAGAGTGGATGGGACACTGTTAGACTATGTGTGGGGAGCCGGCAGGGGTTGGGGAGTATCAACACATGGATGAAGTGGAGTTGTTTACGGAGGGAGAAGTAGAAAGGGCCTTTAAGGAAATCAAAAGAGGCAGGGCACTGGGACTGGATGGGCTAAAGGCCGAAATGTGGAAGATAGTGGGAGAAGAAGGAAGAAGACGGTTCGGGGCCTTGTTAAACAGGATGTGGAGAGGCGAGTCGGAATTGCCGGAGTCATGGCGAGTAGGGGTAATGTGCCCGGTACACAAAAGTGGGAGCAAAAAGGAGATTGGAAACTATAGGGGAATAACAATCATGTGTACCGAATACAAGATGGCTGGTAGTGAAGAACCGGCTAGAAGAAGAGGTGGAAGAAAAGGGAAGTGAACTTGAGGAGGTACTGAGAAAAGGGCAGGCGGGCGGAGTAGTGGTTGGAAAAATTAAAGTATGGATATTGGCATATGCGGATGATGTAGTGTTACTGGCTAGAGAATGGGAATAAATGAAAGATATGTTAGGAAGAGTTGAGAGGTATATGGATAAAACGGAAGGGTTTGTGCGTGAATGTGAAAAAAAAACAAAATGGAGTTTAGAAATAGAGGAAGAGAGGGGAGAATGGAAGAGTTGAAATGGAAGGGAGATGTGATTGAGAGAGTGAAAGAATTTAAATATATGGGTTTTGTGTTTACGAGTGGTTTACCTGCAACAAAAAGCAAGAAAGGCATGGTGCATGGCAAAAGAGAGGTAGGGAAACCTGATGGAAGGAAACTTCCTGATGACGTGCAAATTGTGGGATGTGTGTGTGAAGCCGATATTGATGTATTGTGTGGAAACGTGGGGAATGAAACATTATGAATGCATTGAGAGAGAGCAAACGACGTTCCTGAAACAGCTTCTGGGAGTGGAGAGATCAACTCCTAGGTATATTTTGCTTCAGGAATCAAACAGGTGTAGTATGCATGTAGGGACAATGGAAAGAGTGACTAGGTATGAGATAAATGTGAGTACGTGGAATAGTGAAAGATTAGTGAAAGAGGTATGGAAAACTTGTGTGGGGTAGGAGAGAGTAAATGGAGATTGGAAACGAAAATGATGTATGAAAAAACGGCAGTGAATGAATGGTTGGAACAGCGTGTGAATGTGGCGGTGTGGATGAGAGAAAAATGGTTGGAAGTGGAAGCACAAGAGCGGTAAGAATGTATTGTAAGGAGTGGGTACAACCCACAGGTCCAAGAAAGTTACTCTGGCAAGGGCTAGATGTGGATCGGAGGAGAGAGGAAAGCAGGTATGGATGGGGGAATAGTATGGCAGGTGTGTGTTGTGCGAGAGTGGAAGGGACACATGGAGTCATTTAGGCCAAGAGTGCAAGGAGGTGCGTGACAAGTGGATAGGGGAATGAAAAGAATAGGTGAATGGATGAGAGAGGATGGGGCAGGCATAGAGATTGTGATAAGAATGGAACGGGAAAAAGAAAGAAGAAGAAGTGGCTGGCGGCTGAGAAGATCGGTAGAAAAAAGAAAACGAAGAAGAAGAAAAAAAAAATAGTAATTATATGTAAATATGGGGTGTATGCCAATAAAGGTCTTTTTTATATATACAACAAATCAATTTAAAAAACGTACTTCAAATTTTGGGCGAAAGAAGCACGGGCGGAGTTCATAATGACAAAGTGTTCTTCCACTCAAACCCTTTATTTTCCATGATGCCAAGGGAGCCTATATCCTCCGCACTTCCGGATTCATTTACAACAGCTTCTATTTTTATTATTTAATATAGCCCGTAATTCATTACTTTCATTTTGAATTTTATATAATACTTAAAAAAAACAGAAATCTCTAATTTCAACCATTTCCAGAATGATGAATTCATGTTCAACTTGATTTTTTCAGCTTATAGGTGAGAGTGAGAATTTATTCTAGAAATGTTTTTTTTATATATAATTCTCATGGAAGAAACCAACTTAAGTAGTTTTTGTCAGCTTGTAGATAAAAACAGTTAAAATTTTGACATGAGTTTGTATAGGTTTTTTGTTTTGCTTGAACATGTGGCGTAGAGTTGGTTATCCTAATTCTTGTAGTTGAAAATAATATCTAAAAATTTGAAATAAATGAAATACGTTTAAAATTTTGACTATATATAATTTCTGGAGATGCATATTGATAATTTCAGTCCAAGGGATTTTTTTAAATTTAGGTAGCTATACTTTTTTACAAATTACCGTCAGTTAACCGTTGATACTTGATCTGGAACATACAATACGCCTTTTTTATTTTGTCTTCATTTACAATTATTATCAGTTTATGTTGTAACTATATTTTCATCCTATTTTCTATGCAGCCATATAAGATACGGAATATCAAACTCTAATCTATTGAATTTCCTATACCATCGATATATAATGGTTTTTGGTTGTGCTTTATGACCAAAATTGGTTTATTGATGTACTGTTGTTGAGGTAATCTACGACAAAAGTTGTAAACAACACAAATAACAAAAACATACGTTAAATACGTCGGTTGTCGGATGGTAGCACCTGGATCGTCCATTTCCGAAACATAAAAGGCATTCCTCGTATTCGGGGTACTTTATGGTATATAAGGTAATGCTGTTTTTCATCGTTTACAGACATTATATTACAAATTCTTAAGCAAAGTGACTTTTACTTGTGCGACGTGAAATATCGGAAATATTTTTTTGGCATAACTTATCGATCTTTGCTGACCGTCAAACTTGCTGTAATGTCGGCCTTCGTGTAATCCTTAAGTGTTTTCTGTTTCTAGGTGTTTTATTGGAAACCATTTTTAATACATAAATTTATTTTTGTCCAGAAGAAATGTCTTAACTTGACATTTTTCGATATCATAAGCGATTAGTGCATTGTGGAATATAATTAAGACTTCGGGAATGTTTTTACATGGCATGATTTTTTGAGCTTCACTGTTCGTCGGTTTTGATGCATTGCATCTTTTGTTACTATGTATGCCTTATTAGGGACACTTCAATGTATAAAGTAAATGTTTGTTTTATCTTTGACCTGAAGAGATGTCCCTAATTCTTAAGCATAACAAATGATTGGTGCGTCCTGAAGTCTTAGCCATATACTTTGTAAATGTCAGCCTTAGTGCAATGTGTAACTTCTACCACAAGAAGAAGAAGTCTATGGTGTCTCCTGTTATTGGTTATGTCTTATCAGGAGCACTTTTTGGTACATGAAGTAATGTCGATTTTTAACTTCGCTAACTTAAATACATAGTGAGTTTTATTCAAATTGAAGGATAAACGATTGGCGTGTCGTGAAATATGGTTAAGATTTCAAGATGTTTCTCCATGGCAATACTTGTTGAGCTTTACTGTCCGTCGGCCTTGGTGAAATGTTAATAACAAATAATGGCGTCTTTTAATTCTGTTTGTCTTGTTGTTGCCAATTTTATTTATACTCGGTCAGCTTGTATTTCACCAGCGAAAACGGACTTATTAGAAAGTGAATGTACCAAATTTGAGCGGATTCTCGTGATGTTTTAAGGGGGAAAGGGCATCTGCGTCGATATTCTGCTTTCCATTAATACGTTTAATGTTGGCTTAATTCGGTGCAGTGCTCATATGGCTAAACGATAGGATGATGATTCCAAATTCAGCAATCGTTTACGCCGTTGAGCTGTATTGCTACTTTAATGATTGTTGAGTTACGTGAAGATGTACTAAACTATAAATGAAAGATTGAGTCTCCTTTCTTCACAAAATTTAATGATCGCAAATGTACATTTCGGGCACGATGTGACCATTTTCAATGCTAAACTGTTTAGGACCGAAATGTACATTTGCGATCAATACATTTTGTGAAGAAAGGAGACTTAATCTTTCATTTATAGTGTATTGCTACTTTTCGATGAATCTTCGGAATTAGTTAATCTATTCATGAACTCTGTCATTAAACTGCTCATATGGCGTAAATGCTGGTATTGATCTTGGGAAGGATGAAGAACACATCCGTGTTTTGTTGATAACAATATTTTTAGCAATGTCGTTTGTGGTCAAGCTACCTATGCAAAGTTAGAAATAAAATGTTTTCACGAATCTTAGCGTTTCCTTTTTGACAAAGAATGATAAATCATCTTAATTTTTATTTTAGAACTAGAAAAAGAAATTACAAGCCAAGTGGGGTGACAGGTGGCAACATGCGCATTCCGTTTAGAGACGCAGTAAATATCTCAATAGCGTGGGCGGTTACCCTAGACTAGAGATCCAGGTAAACATTTTATGCAAATTAGGGTAGCGAAACTTGCAGCAAGACGTCATTGCAGATGGGTAATTGTTGAAAATATAATAAGCCTAATAAAAACATAATCAATCAAAAGAAATTTTAATGCGATTGCCAACGTTCTAAAGGCTGTTCTGTTTTTCTTGAGAACCATTGCATCAGATGATGACCCAGCATTTAAGTATTTTTTTGGATTATACGTCCTCTCAAACATGGCGATTACTTTCTCAACTACTTCTTCCTAAGTGGTGAAAGTTATTTTCAGTTATTTTATGGATCGAGCCTGTCTTTCAATTTTATCAGGTGTATATTTTGCAAAATAGTATTCGGTTTTTTGCTGCTTTCGCTTTTAATTATTTATTTTGAAAGTGTGATTATGCTTAGAGTGCGCAAAGGTGAAAATTACCGCCAATTAAGCGAATTCGACAGAGGAAATATCGTTGGTTTACGTGATTTTTCAAGAAATTGTTAATTGTCTTTACCAAAACAAATCCACTATCATGCAGTACCATCAGGCATGTACTAGAATGAGGAACGTTGCAGATGATAAATCGGGGGACAAAGAACAAATGAAGTTCAAAACCGCCATCTTTGACTTATGGCAAAAGAGTCCGATTTTCCAGTACCAGATCAACTACCGATGTATGGTTAGCTAACGAAGGTCATCCTGTAACCTGGTTTACCGCAGAATCAGAACTTTCAGCTTTCAATACTATTCGCCACATCTTGTTTTAGAAACAAAGGCCCAACGTTGATAGCAACGTTTGGAGTGGTGTAGGTTGTGACTACATTGGCAACTTATAATGGAATTTAATGACGAATCTTAAATGCAGGGTCAGACAAAGACGTGGGGAACGTCGCAACATGGAATATTCTGTTAAGTGGCCTGTGTACTAAACTGTAGGGTTTATGGTATGGGGTGTTATAACTTATGGAGGTCTCGTTTGGTATTCATCCGAGGCAATATGAACGTCCAGTGATATGCGAAGGTTAGAGCACCCCAAATTCTTACTTTTCTTCAGCAGTTAGAAGACCCAATTTTCCAGCAAGACAATGCCCATCCCCATATTGAAAGAGTTTATATGAACCTATTTGTGGAGGATGATGTCTATATCTTGTCACGGTCATCTAGATATTCTGATCTTTGTCCATGTATGGAACATTATAGACAAAAGACCTTTGCATACGCTGCAAGCACTTCAGGACAAATTAAAGTTTGCTTGTAAAACAATACCTCAAGAGATTATCGTCATCCTGCTAGAACCGATGTCACAAAGAGTAATCAATAGAGGCGACCAAGCCATTATTAATAAAAACTGTGTTTATTTTTATTCTTTTTCTTTCAAATTTTAATCGATTGTTATCTTTTAATAGACGTTGGTGCCAAGTTTGATCAAACAATTCCTTCCCCTTCTTGGCGTTTTCATGTCACTGAGTTTAATTGAACTTTAATTTTTTTAAATCACCTAGCATTCATTTCTGAAATAAATTTGGACTAAATTAATGTGTGACTTTTAAACGATAATATCGTACTATAATTTTTTTGGATCGTAGAAACCTGTTAAATTTGTTTTTTTTCGGTTTCTGTAGAATTCTGTAGTTGCGTTGGATTGCGGTTTTGTAAAATTCCTTTATTTTTAAAGTAGCCTTTATCTGGATTTCGGTTAGTATCAGAAAATCAATTCCTAATATATTTCTTCGTGATGGTTTTTCCTCGTAGTTTTAGGACTGTGGGTGGGATTTTTTGTGATCAAGAACCGCTAGCTAATTTGATACAGAATTTTACGACGTTTGTATATTTTCTGAAAAAGGAGGATAATTTGCGATCGTTATTCAGAATTTTTTACGAATTATTTGGTTTATTTTCTTCGTCAATATCATTATTCATTTTCGGCTATAGTTTTCAAGTGCTGATCGTTGATCATGCTTGACTTTACAGAATTACATATCGAAGGCCATTGTTTTCTTGGCTTTTCTTTGCGTGTGCAACAAATGCGTCCTTTCTTTTGTTGCAATATTATGTCGTGTGGTTTCTGCAAAAACTACATTAATAAAGTGAAACTTTACATTAAATTGAATTTTGCATATTAATGTAAACAATAAAACATATTTTAAGATTGATATTAGAAAAAGTCTATCAGTAAATGTTGAATTTTGTGTTGAGAATTTAAAAATAAAGATCTGTCATTATACATAATTACTAAATCATACTGACAATTATGACAATTAAAAGTATTCATATCTCACATATCAATTAATATCAATTAAACAAATGATGAAATTAAAAATTGTCGCACGAATCATTAGTTTAAATAATTAGCAATTCTATTAAATTGATGGTAAGTCGTGTTTATTTATATATTAACTGCATATAACTCATTAAAAACTAAAATAATAGGAAATAATAACGCACTTAATAGGACAAAACACATTTAGAATTTATGTCAAGAGGAACATTTACATGAACAATTAATAATGATGTATTAACTGCCCATAATAAAAGCTACTTTCTAACACTTATTTACTCCTATTCAGATAAATCTGCCCGACTTACACAAATGGTAATTACCCCACTGGCGAAGATCACAGCGCACACGATATTAGTAATTTAAATGTTTTGCAACGTTTAATTCAGAATATTTACCTACGGGGAAGAGGATGCACCATCAAATCGCATGCTTTGAACGGATGCGGAAGGAGGTAATGAGAAACTAATTACTTATACTACGCCAGTAAGTCAATCACCTCCAGAAATTTTAAATCCAGTTAGAACACACAAATATTAATTAAAATTTTCATGTAGAAAAAATCTGTATTATATTTAAATCAATATAACCTTGTGTTTACCTTCTATAAATTTGTTTATTTATTCCCATTATAAATCACAATAAGCGTTAACACGATATAAAAGAACAACAAAAAAACTCAAAAAATGACAACTTTGAAGGATATAACTTAATATTTATATTGTGTCAACAACAGCTGCGGGCTGGTTTCGAACTATTTTAGATCTCCTAAACGCACCGCAATTGAAGACAGGGAACGGAATGTTAATACAAAGTTTATAATCCTCCAATTCTCCCTTAAGGATAGAGTGATATATAATCAGTGCAAGCCAATAAAGGTCTATTTTTAGAATTAGTGCAACGTTTAGACAATAGATCTGACATGAATGATACCTCTATTCTTAACAAATAATCAAGATATTTAGATATTTTAAAATATTAAATTTAATCTAAAATATACAAAAACAAACTGAAGAACTTATAGTTTTATAGTTCTGCAATTAGATTGGGGAAATAGAAAAAAATATTATATAAAAAAATCTTTATCACAATTAAATTAATCTATACATATTTTCTTTCTTCGGATTTTCCTTTACAAATAAGAAAAATTCATACGAAAAATAGATATATTTTTTGAGAAAAATAAACTATGGAAGAAATAATTATAGAGACTATTTTTTTTAGCAAAACGTAGAATTTTAGGAAAAAACGTGGAAAATATAAGATAAACAAATTTACACCTTATTTCCTTAACTAAATTAACCTCTCTTACAAGTCGAAATCCGAAAAGTCCTATACCGTGCTTGTGTTCCCCAACACGTTGTTCCTCAAGGCTCTTCTCTAACACCACATCTACAACATTTACGTCCATGCTATCTATAACCCTAACCCAAATTACCTCCTTTAGCTTACCCGCTCCTGTACGCAGATGATATTACCTTAGTACTACATGCTTTCACTCTGCGCAAGGAACTTACCACCCTACAAGATCTGATGGATACCATACAATCGTGGTTTGCAAAATGGAAAAAAATCATTAACATAAGAGAGTCCGATGTGCTTCAGGTAAAAACCTATTTTACGATTTTACGATATTGCCAATTATTTGGTCGAGCTCGATTGCGCATAACATAGAATACAAATCTTACTATTGTTGGTTTGAGTACGTGAAGTGTTTTGTAAATGAAAATAACACATAGTTTATTCCTTACTTGACTTGTTTAAAAATGCAAATCTTGAAATAGAGATATCTAAATCTGGTTGCCACAGTGCAACTACAAATAAATCCCATCGCCTAATTTCTTTTCATCGTTCACATAGTTCGCCTTTGCAAATATTCATTAAAAACCATTCAATTTCACTACCTTCTTCCCCAAACTGATATTCAAAACCTACTCCCAAACCGAGCTTCAAAAAGAGAATTCGGCATTTTAGTAGCCACACATACAAATATAAATCAATGTTAACAAAACAGCGGTTATGTTAGGTTACATATGGGTCATTTTGATGTGAGTTAACCTGTCTTTTTCGCTTAAGGTTGAAGCCGCTAATATATAATACAAGTTTATGAACACATAAAATTAAAGATGTCCACGAAGAAATAAAAGAAACATGTAAAAAGGGTACGAATTATTTAAGTGTATCAATAATGTGTGGCGAATGTGTAAAATACAGACAACGCCGATACAAGGAAAGGGAGTAATAGTCTTCTAACAAGTATCAAGTCCCAAGAAAAAAACTACAGTTCACAGCTTAAACCCTTTGCCAAAAACCTGAAGAATGTCTGAAGGAATTTAAAGATAGAAAAAAAAAGTTCCAATTACTAATAGATATCGGTACTGCTAGGACTGTAATGTCACCTGTCTGTTTTATCAAAATCACAGGACGTACCAAAGCAAGAAGTATCAATAATCGAGGAAGTACTGGTTAAGAAATTATGTCGTTTCAGTGTTCCCTTCTAACTGCATTCGGATTGAAGAAGACATTTTGAATTTAATCTCTTTTAGAAAGGATGCACAATTTTTAAAATCAATGAGACGAGGATGATTGCTATTTGTTGAACTAAGTCATTTTAAGCTGTTAATTATGTCTTCGTTATGCTTTGAAGCTTAGTTACACATAGATACAAATGTTTAAAAGTGTTTTATTTATAGAAAGGTAAAGCATGAATGTTTAGAATTTCTTAATTACTACTAATTTGAATGCTTAAGTGCACAATATTTTCACTTCAAATTATTTTTGGAAGAACTAAGTCTATTAAACCAAATATCCATTAGAACTACTATTAAAATTGTGAAGAATTATGTAACTAGTATGACTATTATTAATACTTCTAAAGTAGAAGAATATCTTAAACAGCCTTAGAACTTTAAATATCTGTAGAATTATTGCTTTGTATTTTTAAGTAAGTAAGTTTTAGTAATAAAGAAAATTACATATATATATATATATATATATATATATATATATATATATATATATATAAATAATTTGTGACCTATATCTTAAAGTTTTTATAATCCTAGCAGGTTCTAAAATATGAAATTATATAAACATTTTAGTATTTTAAAACCTTTAAAATTGTAAATTAAAGAAATTAAGAATTTCACAAACACTTTCACAGCATTTAATAACTTAAAAATTAATATTTTTCTATTTTTATTATAAACTATACAGTTGTAGCATTACAAAGTTATTATATTGCTTAGGACATCAAAGAAATCCTAAATTGTAGAAACTTATAAAATTGTAAATTAGAATTTTAGAAATGTAAAAATTGAATACATTTATTAAACCTTGCTTTTTGTAAATACTGTATAGCTTAAGGACTCTAGAAATATTCAATAATGTATTCTAAAACCTCAAGTATCTATAAAATGTTACGTATCTAATAATTGTAGTTATTCCAATTCCAAAATTTAGGATTAATTTTTTTCTATATTTTAAATCAGTATCTTGTCAACAATTCAACAAAAAGTATTACTAATGTATAATGTATTTCATGATGATCCTTTTTGATAGGAATTGCCGACTGATACATATATGAAACCATGTTTTTATTATCAAATACAAAAGGCAAATATACAGAGACATTCAACTAACGGACACTCTTGAACTTCGATAAAAATTCAACCAACTAAGCAAAGACACTAAAAAACTAATTATGGAGTGTAAGACTGACACTTGGATCACCAGTAAGAAAATTAACAACTCAAGAGGTAAACATTTCTGGACCGAAATTAAAAAACTAAGCAGATACAAAAGACGGACAAATTACAAGAACTGTACGACCCTATCAACGATATAACAATTTACTATAACAGATCCAGACATTATCGCATGTAAATTTGCGGACCATTTCAATTCTATTTATCCAAAGACACAGGACCCTTCAACATGTAAACGACTGGTACAACGATTTCTTTAAATTAAATGACCGTTCAAAACCGACGTACATTTTTACACAAGAAGACTATTTTAACACATTGAAGAAGGGCAAAAATGCGGCAACTGGACACGTACTAGACATACGAGGGTTGCCCGCAAATTAAGGTCTCCAACGAAATACCGTTGTGACGGATCAAGCTAGCTTAAATCTGACAACAGCACCGTATTCCTTGCTTCCCCCTTCACTATTCTGGCCGATCCCCACCTCGCTGTGACGTTCAGTCTTGGCTTAGCATCCGTTGACGATGAAAAGGAAAATCGCCAAGTGTGAATTGCGTTCAGTGATTAGATTTCTGAGGTTTAAGGGGGGAGGCGAAACTTGGGTCCACTACTTCACACCAGAGACTAAGAAACAATCAAAACAATGGTTCATTCTGGTTCTCCACGTGTCAAGAAGTTCAAGCAAACGCTGTCAGCGGGAAAGGTGATGGCTTCAGTATTCTGGAACAGAAAAGGCGTTCTGCTGGTCGACTACCTGGAAAAATGTACAGCAATCAACGCGGCAAGGTACTGCGAAACATTAAAAAAGCTACGCCGGGATATACAGAACAAAAGGAGGGGTCAGCTGACAAAGGGAGTTTGTTTACACCATGACAACGCCCGCCCTCACATCGCCCGCACCACGACGAATCTCATCGCCAAATTCGGGTGGGAAATCCTTAACCATCCTCCATACATCCCTGATTTGGCTCCCAATGACTACCATTTGTTCCCCAACTTGAAACAACACTTTGGGGGAACGAAATTCTCAAGCAACGAAGAGTTGAAGGCAGCTGTCGATATCTTCTTGCGCGAGTCGGCGGGAGATCAAAAGTGCATTGATCGTGACGGAGATTACGTAGAAAAATAGCTAAAAGTCCAAGCTTTCAGAAACTGTACTTTGTTTGGCAATGAAATGATGTTTACTATGAGAAAAAAAAATGGAGACCTTAATTTATGGACAACCCTCGTATACTAACATCCTTACCATCCCACATACACGTCCATAACCTCAACATCCTCAATTTCATTTACCAACACAAATATTTCCCCTCCGAATGGAAATTAGGAATAATCATTTGTATCCCCAAACGTGACCATCCTCCATCCCTAATATCCAGCTACCGTCCTAGTACGCTATTTCCTGTCCTAGGAAAACTTTACGAATCACTACTTAAAAACAAAATACTATCCCTCATCCGTCACCGCATTATAAACTACCAATTTGGCTTTCCCCCAAAATGACCCATGACCCATTTGACCCTTCCACTTACCATCCTTACCTCAAACATCAAAAAAACACACCTTGAAGGAAATTCATCAGTTGTCTTACTACTGGATATCCAAAAAGTCTTCGACTCTGACTGGCATCAAGGTTTGTTGTACAAATACTACCTCCTTAAAATTCCTACACATATTATCTTCATTATTAAGCAATTCCATTCAAACAGATCCCTTAAAGTCAAAATCAACAACTCCTACTCCCCTCCCTCTACTCCTGTACAAGGTCTACCCCAAGGATCCCCTCTATCTCCTTTACTCTACAACATCTTTTGCTTTGATATCTACAACCCAGATCCTCTGTATTTTAATCCCTCTAAATACCTCATTCAATTTGCAGACGGCACAGCCCTAATTTCCCATGCACCATCTATACCTAAAGCTCTTCAATTCCTCCAGCAGCTCCCCACAAATCCCAGCTTCTAATTCCCTACCACCGTAACAATAATCCTGCTCACAATATTCATATCTTCCACACAACTGTTTCCCCCTCTACATCCATAAATACCTAGGCATTACCATAGATCAAAAAGTTAATTTTAAAAATCACACAGCTCTAAAAAAAAAATGAAAATGACCACCAGGGCCAACTTACTAAAACAAGGGAATATCCACCAAATCAGCTGTTAAAATCTATAAAATTATTTGCAGCCCTCTACTCGACTATGGTAATGTCCTTTTCTCCCACTCCTGCAATCCTACTCTCCACAATATACAAGTTAGCGAGTGATCCTCCTTAAGAATCCTTACCAAAATCTGCCATCCTATTAATCCTTTGCATAATCCCTCTAACCAACTCCTATATGACTCTCCCTCTGTTATTCCCATCAAAGAACGCCTTCTATACCTCAATGAAAAATTTTCCAAAAATTCCTTTAACCGTCACATCCTTTCCCTTTACTGCTTGCGCAGAAATCCTAACCAAATCCCAAAATACAAAGCCCCTCCATTCACTACATTTGAATTCATCGCATCAAATCATCCATCACTATCATCAGAGACAGACTGACGAAACACATCGACAATGACAAATCCAGGTTGAAAGACCGCTGATCGCTAGCTATTTAGCAAACTAACAAACTAACTTCAACTGTATCATTCATATATTATATTAGTTGTATTTGTGTTTGTTAATAAAGATGTTGTATATATATATATATGAATAATGTATTGAAGAATTTTATAACTATTAGATATTCTAGAAATTCAAAGAAATCTAAAATATTAGAATTTTAGAAAACTGTTTACATTGATAGCCAAACTCGGAATTAGCTATTCCCCCAAGAATTCTAAATATCCCGCTCCATTGAGATTGTTTGGTAAGAAAATTGGTGCTATAACTCGATCACCAACATTTCCTGCCCAAACATTAACTTTTTCTTGTTCTTCTTGTCTGTCCAATAACGGCAATTTTGGCGTTTTACCTCACCATTTAACATGAACGTTGATTCATCAGAAAACAAGATGTGTTCTATATTTAGAACATTTCTATCTAGTAGATCCATATTTTTTTTGTAAATCTGGAGTCTTATATCTGGATCATCTTCGGTGACTTCCTGGAGGATTGTCATTTTATAAGGATGAAATTTTTGCGCTCTAAGGATTCTTGACACTAAATACTGGCTAATTTTGAGTTCCCTAGCCATCTGCCTGGAGGAGACATGCTGATTTTCCTGAACAGAAAGAAGTACATCAATTTTTACATCTTCACTGAGCGCATTCTGATGATGATAATTTTTTTTCTTAAATTCCCATTTTCCCGAAACTGTCTTTCAATCTTGCTTACGGTACTTTGTGATATGGCTGGTAAATCAGGATACTTCTCTCTAAATAAATAAATAACTTCCTTTTGTGTTCTTGTCCCATCTCTATAGCCAATCATCATTAAAATTCCGATTTTGTGGGTTTCAGTTAAGTACGGCATGTTGGTATAATTTTTCGATAAACGGTGAACCATAGTCAACACAATAGTGGAACTACTAATACTCTCCTCGCTCAAATATACGTCGAATACGATGCTACACTTCTTACTTGTTTTTATAACTAAACGTCAAAATGATATGATAATCAACGTTAGTTTGATAAAAAATGATAGACCAGCACCTTTTGCATTCCACTTTTAAGTTGACTTAGATTTATTCATTCTTAAAATTAGATGTTTGTTAAATATCTTGTAAATGACAGAAATAATGATAAAAAATAGGGTTGCCTTTAAGAATGTAGTCGATGACGTCATATCCCATATTTGGGACACGCTGTATAAAATATTACATTAAAAAGAGCGCAATTTAAAAAACTAATCGACCTATCCGAGCATATTAAAAAAAATAAACTTTCTATGATTTACTGAATTTATTCCAAGTTACAGACTCACTCTGTATAATATATTTATCTAATTGTAAAATTTTAAAATTATTCTAGGAACTTAAAGAAATTAAAAATTTTGAGAATTTTTAATTTGTAGATCTGTTTGAATTACAAAATTTAAATTTAAAATTTATAAATTCTAAAAATTTAAGAAATATTCCATCATATTAAAGCTTTGTTTTTGTAAAAACTTAAGAACTTCAAGTAACTTAAAAATGTTAGTAATCATATAATTATTGTAAACTGTTTAATTTCAAAATTAAAATTCTAAAATAATAAGAAATATTATTTTGTTAAATATTGTAAACAACTCTCTTGTCAAAAATTTAACAAAATTTATTGCCTACCGAGTTGAAAAATTTGAAACATATTAGATATCCTTTAAATTCAAAAAATTCAAAATGTTGGAAATTTTAGAATTCTATGAAAATGTATGAATTGCAAAAAATGAGATTTAATTTTTTAGAATTACATGCCATTTGGAATATTTAGAAATTTAATAAATATCTCGACTCAATAAACCTTTATTTTTGTAAAAACTTTATAGACCAAGAACCAACGACATACATGGAGAATACGAACAGCAACAGGAGAATTAACAACGACATCATTTCAACACCAGCGTATATTAGATGGTGTACAAGATAGATTTATACTCGGAATGGACCTGAAGAATGGAATCTTAAAAGTTAATAAGGAAGAAGCTGCAGTTCAAAGTCAAAGTTTTAACAGAGTTCGGAACAAAAATTCACTATTATCTTTTAACCCGTCAGCGTTAATACCAATTAAACACGAAGAATAACTATAAGCCATATTCATATTTATAAGATTGTGCCAGTTAGACTAAGAATACCAACAATCATTCTGTACAATTTGAGAAGGAAATACTGCTAGGATATCGTCCGCCAGCTTTATCGATACAAATAAAGATAATGAAATTAAAAAATCGACTTCAAACTATGACCTTAATTCAGCCAATTGAGATAAATTAGAAGAGTTAATCATGAAGTATCATGATACATTCCACACTTAACACAAAGGCGGACCAAGAATTTACATTGATTATGCACCTATCTTCGACTGGTACGTGGCGGGATTTTCTAATATCGCAAAACCGCTTACATGACTCACTAAAGAAACACAATTGTCAACTTATTCTCGGATTATTTTGCTTCAGTATATACTATTTTAAATGATCAACCCTATGTTCATAATATAGGTCACTTAGATTTAATTCATAGTACCCCTTTGGTTGTTACTATGAAAGAGGTCTTTAATGCAATTTTAAGTCTGAAATCATCTCATTCTTATGGACCAGATCAAGTATCCAGCTACTTTGTTAAAAATTGTATTTACTCGCTTTGTCGCCCAATTCATAATATGTTTACTAAATCTTTAACTTCGGGTACAATGCCGTCTGTATGGAACACTAGTTACGTAATTCCAATTTATAAATCAGGTTCAAAACAACTGATAGAAAATTCAATACTTCTTCTGCTACTTTCTTGATGGAACCATATATTCAAAATGGGTGGTGGAAACACTTGTTTTGTTCCATGATTTTATTATCAGTTTCCTGACACGTGTTTCGATCGTGTAACGGCTTTTGATAGAAAATTATCGAGGTGTAGCTATTCAATCAGTTATACCTAAGATGGTGAAGAGGTTCGTGGCTAATCAATTGAATTGGTTTTCGCGAATAATAATATGTAATAATCAACATGGATTTTTACCAGGTCGATCCACTGTCTTAAATCTGCTGGAATACAAACAGTTTTTATCAAATGCCTTGGAAAGAAGTAATCACAACACATTGATTTTTCAAAGCCATTTGATAAAATTGATTGGTTTGTTTTATTAAAGAAGTTGAAAACATTTGGGCTTAATAGTAGTACCTTAAATTGGTTACTTTCATTCTTAACAGATCGTACTCAGTATGTTCGTATTAAAAACTGTATTTAAAACCCAATAAATGTAACATCTGCTATGCCACAAGGGTCACTTTGTGGACCTATTTTGTTCATATGTTTATTGACGACATACAGCATAGCATCAAAAACTGTAATATGTTGTTATATGCAGACGACTTGAAAATTTTTAAATCATTTTGTAGATTTAGTGACTGTTGCAGCATACAAGAAGATCTTAATCGTTTGAACGAGTGGTGCATCAGTAACAAGTTACTATTCAACGTAAGCAAGTGCTTTTCTATGACAACATCTAGAGGCGGAAATCAAATTAATTATACTTATACCATCGGTTCATCAGACCTTGTGAAAGTTGACACTATAAAGGATTTAGGAGTCATCTTCGATTCAAAATTTTCATTTAACTCTCACATTATAAATATTAATAGGAAAGCATTACAAATTTTGGGATATATTTGGCAAATCAGCAAAAATTTAAGTGTCCAATGTGTAAAAACATTATATTGTTCACTGGTAAGAAGTCAGTTGGAATATGCCTCAGCTGTATGGAATTTTACGATAGTCAAACAATCAATCGCTTAGAACTGGCACACAAGCATTTCTTATGGTGTATGGAATTTAGAAGTGGCCTTTAACATGTTTTCGGCGAATATGAAGTTATAATGAAGATGTTGGGTATCAAGAAACTCGAAGACCGTAGAAAAATAACTGACTTATATGTACATCATAGGATAATCAATGGAACAATGGATTCTTCCAATCTATTGGGTCAAATTATATTTCATGTCCCACATAGGGTGACGCGCTCAAATATAATATTTTATGGGGACACTTACAGAACGGAGTCTAGTCATCACAATCCACTAGTCCATCAGGCGGACTTGGCCAACCAGTTAAATAAAAATCCATGGTTTGACATTTTCAACGGATCAATTTATACGTACATGTGGTTCAAATTTTGCATGAATTAATTTTTGTATATTTATCTTTATTGTCATTTTTTTGTAAAGGTGATTACCGTAAATAAATGTATTTTTTTTAATTATTATTAATGAACAAGAAATGTCAGATGGTGTTTCCAACACTGAAGAATGCAGCAGCGCTAGTCAAATCAAATAGTGAAAAGACTGTGTGACAAAAAAGATTTAATAAATTTAAAAATACGAAAACATTTCGTGAATCTACAACAATGAGTCTTACTAAGACTACAAAACAAATTAATTTGAAACAACTACTTCTCTAGCTAATACTTCGACAGACATTGAATAATACAAATTAATTTGCGTGTTACAAATAGTACAACTATCAAAGCAACACTAATTTGAATGAAATTATTTCTGTTGAATAAACTAATAAATGATAAAATGTACTTTAGATTGTTTATTAAAAAAGATTTACTTGCAGTAATAATAACGGCGCAGCATTTTTATAAATATCTTGGCGGAAGAATGTGACCATGCTACTCTTTAATAGCTCCTGCAATTTATTAACCCAGATGGTTAAGTCATCAGATGATTGAAAAAGCTTCAAGACTGAACACCCAGATGAACACCCAATTGCTTTATCTCAGAGACAATGTCCAGCTTCAGAAGAATCAGGAAAGTGATTCTATCATAAAACTTCTAATAAAATTAAAGCAAGAGTATTTCGACTCTATGGGAAGAAATTGCAATATATTCCCCAGAATAATTATCATGCTGGGTTCAATTGATTCTCTTATATTGGAAAACGGACTGCTAAAATGTATTGTTAAAAACTAAGAAAGCTGCAAAGAACGGAAGCGGATTTTTACACCTAAGAGAAGAATACCAGAAGTGATGCAACGATTCATAATTAATCTTTTGGTAGACATTTGAAAATCCTGAACAACTACGAAATCAATTCAACTGAATGAACTAAAAAATAAACAATGGGGCAGCCCATTTGAATGTATTGAAATTATAGTTGCTGGACCATTCTCAGAGTCTCGCCAAGCAAATAAATACATAGTCGTAGTAATGGACTAATTTTTTTCAATGGTTTTAATCTCTTTCAAGAAGTATGTAGACTCCTTAAAATCAAGAAGACGAGGACAAAAGGTTTTTATCCGCAATTCTATGAGATGGTGAAACGAATGCATAAAACAATCAATTGCTGTTAGTTGAAGGTAGTCGCCATCATTAAGTAGTTTTGGAAGTATATTTTCATCCATTTTTGTTGGCCTATATGAAACAATCTAATACTCACTAGCAAGTATTGTTATGGGTCGTGAAATTACTTTATGATTTGAAGTTTCGCTGTCCACTGGGAGAAGTGGTAGGCAAAAATTACGTGAGAATGAAAGAACTTTATAAATGTTGGAGAGTACTTACTTTGATTGAATGAATTTGAAGAATTTATGGCTCAACACTGCCATAGGTACAAGAGTAGAAGAATAACACGATATGTTCCTTATGATTTTTGTCTGGAACACAGTACAGCAGAAGATTTAAAAAATCTGTGGAATTGTTGTCTTCAGAAAGAAATTTAGAATGGCAGATGAATTATTCGTCAAAAATCCTACAGAATTAAATATGAAGTATCGTTGAAATTTTAATCATTTATTGGTGTGAATTATTTACGTACTATCTGAAAATTTCATAAAAATTGAGCGATGAATTCTTGATGTTCTTTTACTTATGGCGACCGGTATAATTCAAAATTAACATTAAATTATATGCAAAGAGAGTTGACAAAATCAGAATGAATAAAACTTCGGTAGCTAATTAAATGGTAGAAATCCGATACAATCACTCTATAGGATCGATCTCTCCAAAAACTGCATTAGCAAACTTATTAAATATGAACTCTTTGAAGACAATTAGAAAGTAATTGAAAGTGTCTATAATCGTGTGACCAAAATTGCTTTGTCATGCCGGATTGTGCACAAATTTCTAGATATTGCGACGAAGATAAATAATATTCAGCCTAAATAATTTATAAATATGAGAGGAAGCACCTGCGGATAAGGATACCAAGTTGAATGAAATGTAAAATATTGTAGTCTACATGAAAAATATCATGATACATTCAAGTAAAAGTGAACTGAACAACTAGGTCAAGGAAAACGGGTTTGAAATTAATCCTAATGCTAATACTTCGTTTTGTACAACATGGTTATTTACATGGTGATTACAGTTTCTGCATCTTAAACTGATAGAATCTTCAATGCGGTATTAATAATAATAATACGGAAATAGTGAAATGGGTTAATAATTAGGTATATAATATATCAACTTATTATATATCTCTCATGCTGACTTAAACAGCCAAAAAGCCTCTTATAAAAAAGGGACAGAAGAACCTAATAAAAGTATAAATTAATGACTCCGGATGTCGAAGACGACACCTGCTTTCTCAACATCGTGATACAAGAAGGGATTGAGTGGAAGAACATAATCTGTAATTGTGAACTCCGCCCGTGCTTCTTTTGTCCATTTTTTAAAATTAATTTGTAATGTATCTAATTTTCAAGAAAGCAGTCCAAAGATTAGAAAATAAAAAATAATATAAAAATAAAATTGTATTAATCTTAATGAATAACTAATTCATTAATGGCTAATGAAATATAAAATGCAACAGTGAGTTTCAAAACAAAAAAACCAAATATAATTCATATTCAAAGGTGCATTTAAAAAGAATGTTATTTTAGGTAAGTTTCTACAAAAAAAAAACATTTGCAGTTTCTCGATGATAATGTATATTTTTCTTGAACGATTATTTAATTGGTCATCATTATACAAATGAGCTATTTCTCTTCATATTTATTGGAATTATATGTGAAGTAAAAAATAATTTTATGCTACAATAGCCAAGGTTTGTGATTTAAAAATTTAATCGATTCCTCTCTATTTTTAATACGTAATAAAAAAATTGATTTACATATTCCTAATTAACCATGACAACATGCCATTTTGGATCGGAAGAAGTGGATTACTTACCTTTCCTAATTAAATTTATCCGGAAATGTTTGTATCCGACGTGTATAGGTAGTGTGGTCTATTGGTCCTTGAGAGCGATTTTTAACATTTTAGATTTGGTTAATCTGCGGCGCGAAATTGTATGATTGCGGAAATTTGCAAAATGCGTCCGTTAGGAAATGGATAATAAATTATGCGAATAATAGAGTCATAAGGATGTTTTTCATTCGTATGGAATGGTATGTTTTCTTCTCAAGGCAATCTACAAATCTTTAACATATACAATTCAAGTGAGTCATTAGAATTTCCAAATATTTTCATATTTGATTTGATAATCATAAATACGTTGTTTGTAATAAATGCTCACTATTATGTTATGTAATTAATGTTATAAAGTAAATTCAATATACAATTCATTAAAACACAGTAAAATTAATACAGTTAAAATATAATTTAGAAACACAATTAATAAATAATATGGTAAGAGGCATAGTAAGCGTTTTTTTGTTTATATTTTAATATGGATTACCACGTAGAAACAATCGCATCTTAATATTAATAAAACCAAGCGGAAATTAATAAAAGAAATATTGGTTTCCGCTTGATTTTATTATTATTAAGATACGATCGTTCGATTTGACTACTTATTTTTTTAAGTATTATTATTAAATGCTTCTATTAAAAGTTTATTTGTTTTTTGTCCTAAAAAATTGTTCAGAAAATGATTCTTTTCCAGTATGTTTCTAAATCAAAGAAAATTAGATGACTTAATGTTTGAGTTTGTGTCCAGATTTTCTACTGTATGTAGTGTCTCTTATGATATTATTACTTTCCCTATATAGTATATATAGGGGGAGTATTGTTTTCGTGATTTTTTTTTGAAAATTTTTTTTTGCGGAAATATCCGTTTTGGGGTACCCTGAACCCAAAACACTAATTTCTGGAAAAAAAATTTTTGTGTCTGGATGTGTGTCTGTCTGTCTGTGTGTCTGTCGGTGGGCGCTGTATCTCAAAAACGAATAATCTGTTTGAGATGAAACTTCAAACTTAAGGTTTTATCGTTAGAAACTGGAGCTGAAAAGCTTTTGGTAAACATTCATTGACCGGAAGTGGATGTTTACTCGAGGCACTTTTTTGTTTTTTCGTTTTATTTTTCTAGATATTAAAAATTTTAAAAAATGGTTCAAACAAAAGTTAAAGGTAATAAAAAACTGAACAAGTTTTATTTGCACAAATTTTTCATAAAATTCTTAACTTTTGAGAAAAAAAATTAAAATTGAAAATTTTGACATTTATTGCCAATTGCTAATAAACTGTGAGAGTTACATGAAACTTGCATTATAAATAATTATAGAGAATTCAATGGTGAACAAATCATTAAGAATAGCTTTTTTGCGTAAACCTTATAGTTTTCGTGTAAAATATAGGGAAAGTACTATGATGGCCACATCACCATTTGATATTCTTTATTTAATTCTACTTGCTAATAAAAATGTTTTAATATTTATTCAAAAAAACATTTGCACTTTATTCTTCCAGCATTAAGATTTGCATTCTTTAAAATAAATAAAAACTATAGGGAATAACACGAGAGCCTAATAATAATGAAAAGTAAAAATTGAATAAATTTGAAAAGGGTAGAAATAAAGAAATGTAAAGGGTAAAATTCTTACAAATAAAACTAGAAATGTTCATGTTGCCATAATATAACTCTACAATTATATACACATTTACAATTACAATTATTGGATTGATGCATAATTATTGTGGCTCTTTTCTTCAACAAATTTTATTAACTATATTTTATATAAAAACCAATTTTCAGCAAAAAAGACTCAATAATTGTTCATCAACATAATATAAACATACATGTACCAAACATATTTTCGTTAAAAAATAGAATTTAGGCATAAAATATCTAAGACGAACTTTGTTTTGTGCCTATTAGGTGAATACAGAATATTAACTGAAGGAAAATAAGGTAATTTTCTTCTTTCTAAATAATCTTGCGTTCATAAATAACGTGGGGTTAATTATCAATAAAAGCCATCAATCTTTTTATTTTATTGACAATTGTTAGATGGCGCCGCGAATCCTATAGACACATGATCATTTAGAAATAATATCTTACTTTATCTGCAATATTTTCTACAATCATGCATTTTTCCGCCAAAAAAAGAGAAGTTACAACTGTTTTGAAGATTGTGTTCCCGTTAGTCGAATTCAAGCGAATTGTTTAATTCATTTCAACATGGTCAAGAACGAAACGGCCAAAAGATGTATCATCAAAATCGCCTTGAACGAACAACAGGAAAATGTCAAATGCAGCACGCGGAAGATCTC